>CM035438.1:53761582-54056582 GCA_020310875.1 Ceratopteris richardii
CATGCACCTTGAACTGCATAAGATTGCACACAGTGCATTTGTAATGCTAAGGATAATTACAAATATTCAGTCATCTTTGGCATTTTTGTTCATTGACAGTGAATTAATATTGCAATGCATGTCATGCATTGAATCATGTGAAGAATAAACATCCAGGTAAGAGCAGAATTATATCACAAATTTTCAAATGCCACGTTGGTTACAGAACTAGCAGTGGTTGAGCTGATCAGAGTGGTCTGAACGTTCAGTATTGTGACATCTCATTACATCCTGAAGTTTCAATAGTTATGTGTTTATGAAGGATAACATTATGGAACTAACTTAATACTATATGTAATGAAAGTCTATAAAGGTCTTAAATTGTCTTTTATGAATGATTGTTATGATCTCTTCAGAGGGTCATGATACTTTTGATGATGAGAAATTGTAACCGAATGTTTTGTCGAACTTGCTGGAGTCTAATTCATTCTCTTACTAATGCTTACAGCGGGCATATGATTTATCATTACCTTACAATAAAATGCCCCAAAAACTCTGTGATCTTGCAAGCAAGCTTGCGGAGCCTGCAATGCCTGATTCTGAATTTCATGCGGAAGCCGCTATTGTGAACTATTTTGGACAAGGTGAATGTTGAGTCCGATGTTCATCATAGCTGCTATAGTTATAGTAGACTTACACATGATTTGCTTACATCAACATTTCAACAAACTAATGAACACTTTCCTTTTGCAAAGATGATATGTTGGGAGGACATCTTGATGATATGGAGAAGGACTGGAGCAAGCCCATAGTGAGTATCAGGTATGCCAAACTTTTTGCTACATTTCAATTATTATATTGATCTGAATCCATCATTTTCTACATATGAATTGGATTTCAGGCTCGCTTAAAAAGAAGAATTTTGCAATGAGCAGAGACTTTTCTCTGTTTTTCCATGCTTCAATATGTACTTTGTCTGGAAAAATGTTACAGTATGACCGTTTGAATGTTTCTAAACCAGAATGACCCAGTAGGAAGCATATTTCTTTAAACTAACTGAATGAATGAACATGATAAATTCAGGTTCGAGTCCTCTGGTTGAACATAAATGCTGTAGTAATGAGCTTTGGATATGATCTTAAACCTCTCCTCTTGTTAGAGATTGAATTTCAAGAGCTGACAAATCGAGCATATCTCAGCTGACATGAATTCGGCTGATAGTGTTCAAGGAGAGAACGCAGTTTCTTACTATGAGCTTGATGTTGAACATGAATTTTTGAAAAAACACGACCTTTGAAAGTGATGATGACACGGCCACTGTCATCTTTGAATATGAGAGAAGGTATCAGCAGTTGATAAAGCATCAGCAACAAATATGATGAAAACAAGAGTGACTGACAACAAGCTGACTGAAATTATAGAAGCACCATCTGAAGAACTGCATTACACTCAATAAAACAGTACTAATATGTGAGAAGATGAGTGATCAACTAATAACACACCCATGTTTAGGAATTGTATGTTGGAGTTTGAGGTCTGCGGAAGCACGCGAACAGCACAAGGAAGAAGAAGAAGCTTGGAGCACAACACAACACTGAATGGATTTAAGATTACCAAGTGAATGTACAAAAATAAGTAACCCATTAGGGTTATAGGCATATATACAAGCCCGGGGAAAAAAGCCTCTTAAAGAGGGAAAAGAGTGCCCCAACGGTCCTAAGTGTGTTCACACACATCACTACCGAAATATATCAAGGAAGCCCCTTGGAAGTGATGCAATGACCAAGGAGCAGGCACTCTTGTTTAAAGAAGTGCCAAGCTATCTGGAAAGAGATCAATCCACAAAAGGAAGTAAGCCCAAAGCTTTGCGGAAAGCTTCAAACTTCTCCCTAGGTAGAGCTTTTGTGAAAAGGTTTGCAATGTTATCCTGTGTGTTCACATATGCCAAACTAATCTCTCGAGTCTCTAGTAGAGAACCTCTCCCTGACATAATGATAGTGCACCTCAATGTGCTTTGTGCGAGCATGGAACACAGGGTTCCTCCCAATTGCCAGTGCGCTCTGAGGGTTAGTGAAGATGGTGGTGGAAGAAGACTGACCAACACTCAAATCAGCCAATAAGCGTTTGAGCGAGACACACTCATCAGTCGCTATGAAAGCTTCCCTATACTCAGCCTCACAACTAGAAGTGGCCACAATAGGCTTCTTCTTGCTCAACCAAGATATGCATGAGCTACCAAGCATGAAGCAAAAACCACTAGTGGACAAAGGAGCCTCATAGCAACCATATGAGGTTGAGTCAAAAAAAGCATGTCAACATGGGAGTCCCCCTTGGGTCTGAGTATGAGTTTGAGTATGAAAAAAGCATATAAATATTGTGATAATGATCCCCCTTTGGATAAAACAATTGAAGTAGCCAGGTACCACTCTAAGTAGCCAATTGAAGTAGCCAGGTACCACTCTAAGTAGCGAAAGATGCGCTTAATCACTTGCCAATGCTTCACACCGCACTTGGACATGCACCGGACCGGGACCGGGACCGGGACCGGGACCGGGACCGGGACCGGGACCGGGACCGGGACCGGGACCGGGACCCGGACCGGGACCGGGACCGGGACCGGGACCCGGACCGGGACCGGGACCGGGACCCGGACCCGGACCCGGACCCCGACCCCGACCCCGACCCCGACATGTGTATGTGTTTATGTGTGTAAGTGTATGTATATGTATGTAAGTTTATGTGTATGAGTGTAATTGTATGCATATCTCTATGGGGATATTCAGTTTGCTGCCTCTCAAATGAGCAGGTTTATGCATTGATGAGGTGTCAAGCATTGGCATGTGATTAAGCGCATCTTTCGCTACTTAGAGTGGTACATGTCTACTTCAATTGTTTTATCCCAAGGAGGGATCATTATCACCATATTTACATGCTTTTTTCAGACTCAAACTAAGACTCAGACCCAAGGGGGGATCATTACCGCCATGTTTACATGCTTTTTTGGACTCAGCCTTAGCTGGTTGCTATGAGACTCGTTTGTCCACTAGTGGTTTTTGCTTCATGCTTGGTAGCTCATGCATATCTTGGTTGAGCAAGAAGGAGTCTACTGTGGCCACTTCTAGTTGTGAGGCTGAGTATATGGAAGCTTTCACGGCGACATGGACATGGACATGGACATGCACATGCACGTGCACGTGCACGTGCACATGGACATGCACATGCACATGCACATGCACTGGACATGCACATGCACTGGACATGCACATGCACTGGACATGCACATGCACTGGACATGCACATGCACTGGACATGCACATGACATGCACATGCACATGCACTGGTGATGCACATGGACTGGACATGTGCATGCACTGGAGATGCACATGCACTGGACATGCACATGACATGCACATGCACATGCACTGGTGATGCACATGGACTGGACATGTGCATGCACTGGAGATGCACATGCACTGGACATGCACATGCACATGCACTGGACATGCACATGCACTGGACATGCACATGCACTGGACATGCACATGCACTGGACATGCACATGCACATGCACTGGACATGCACATGCACTGGACATGTACATGCACATGCACATGCACTGGACATGCACATGCACTGGATATGCACATGCACATGCACTGGATATGCACATGCACATGCACTGGATATGCACATGACATGCACTGGACATGCATATGCACATGCATTGGTCATGCACATGCACATGCACATGCACATGCACTAGAGATGCACATGCACTCGAGATGCACATGCACTGGACATGCACATGCACTGGAGATGCACATGCAGTGGACAGGACATGTACATGCAGTGGACATGCACATGCACATTCACATGCACATGCACATGCACTCGACATGCACATGCACTGGACATGCACGTGCACTGGATATGCACATGCACATGCACATGCACTGGACATGCACAGGACATGCACATGCACATGCACATGCACATGCACATGCACATGCACATGCACTGGATATGCACACGCACATGCACACCAGCACACACACACACCAGCACACGCACGCACACGCACAGATGCACACGTGCACACGTGCACACGTGCACACATGCACACGCGGTCGGGAAGTTGTGGACACACGGCTGGTGGATCAGTCAACCGCTAAATCCCTCGCCACACGCAGGGTGTTTGAGACAATCTTAGGTGTTTTAGGTATATTTTTCTTTAGGTTTAGGGTAAATAAAGTTTTAAATTATTGACAAATCTAAGAAATATCTAATAGGTAATTGTAACACTTTATACTTGTAAGAGCCGTATGGCTGGGCTGCCCTATATCTATCAATAGCTTCTTGAGGACAAGGTAGAATCAAAGTTTCTTCAGTTATATTTTCTTTTATAATTTCGTTTTCTTGGGTTTCTATATGTTGAGGTGGCGTACGTCCAATTAAGGGTGGTGGAAATGAATCTATACTTTCTTGAGGGTCACTAATGCAATCGAAAATAATGCTAAAAACCTAGAAAGACAATAATCATGAGATACTGATATTAAAGATTCGTGTGTAATAATGTCTTTAACTACTTCTACTTCGACTTCTAAAGTTGCGTTACTATCATATTCAATTGTATGTTCAAGACATCGACAATAAAGATAATGGGAATAGAAATTGAATTAATGCTAATGACAATAATAGGTGTTTACAATGCTCTAAATCAATCTTTCTAAATAATGTAATTTATCTAAAAGGTTGCTAAAAACTAGTGATTCCTATACAAAAGCTTAATCAAAGATAAGTTCTATGGGTTTATATCAGATTGACGGAACTCTAGATTGTTGACTTCGTCTTTTTTGTTTGTAATGCTCCTCGATTCTTCTTCTTTTAATGTCTGCAAGAAAACATTAGGAAACATAAGTATAACTTACAAATCATAATTGTCATTACATTCTCATATATTTTCATTCATATTTAATCCTCATGCATATGCTCATGCACACATTAAAGCATTTACATGCACTCTAATGCATACATTCATACTCATGCTAATACATACTAATACACACTCTAATGCATGTTTAATATATCCTGCAATCAACAAATTCCAGGAAACAACATCACGATACATAAGATTATTGAAAGCTTCCTCTGATTTGAAGATTGAGCCATACTTTGCATAAAAATCAATTAGCTTGTTGCTAATAATCAAATCGTCTTTCAATAGTGGAATTTTACTAATATCAAAATGTATATTGGAACCTGCCTCCAGATCATTGAGCTTAATACATGTTTTAAGTAACCCAATGTAAGTGGACTTATTGAGTGGCAGGACATTATCGTAGAATTTCTTGTAAATAATGAGGGAATCCTTGGGCCTTCCAGATTCAATAAATTGTGTGATATGACTGCTCCAGAGATATTTGCACGTATGTGCCATTCTGTCAAGGGCATTTTGTGAACCATACATGAGTCCAGCAAAGAGTACGAGTCCTACAATGATGAGGATTTACAGCCAGAAGGCTGGCCCGCTGCAATGTTCGTCCATAGACACAAGTGGTTGAATTGCTACAAAAAACCTCACAACAACTTCATATTCTTGATAGATTTAGATATCGATGTGTCCTGGAATGCCTGCAAAACGGTTTTGATATGACAATGATGGCGTCTGCAGCTAACACTTTTCTCAAGAGGTGCTTTTGCAAGCGAAGAGCTTGAGACTAATCCAGCCCGTTCAGAGTCTATCCCCGAATCAGTGATCGCATCGTGATCTCTTCTTTGAGCCACTGCGAAACTATTACTATTTGCGGATTCCTCTTAATAAAGGAGGAAAAATCCACATGAAATTCCGGTTTAGCTCAAATACAGATAAAGAAGTTCACGAGTGAGGAGGGAAAAAATAGCCACATCTTTTCTCAGAACAACATTGAACAGCTTCGCCTAGGCACGTTGTGTCGACTCAGGGGTGACCAGAGTAGATGACCCCTGTCACTTCATCCTGGGGAAAGCTTGGCAGGAATTCTTCCTTTATGTCTAATCTACCCTATTCTAGTAAGCTTTTCAAGAAGCCGACTGTCGAACCATAATGCTTTCAGAAAATGTAATATGTTCCGTGAAAGAAATATGATAGGTCTCTCTCTTTAAATCTCTCTCCAACTTTCTCTATCTGATTTCTTTTCTATTGACCAGCTAAGATTGGGCTCTGATACACTCCGTGATGATGCTTCCATTTGCCAATTATTATTCTGTTTAAATGGTTCCAATATGCTTGATTCATGAGGTTTAGGATTGCCCAACTTTTGGTTGTTTGAATAACAGTCCCTCACATTCTTGTTGAGTGATAGCTCTGAAGCTTGACGAGGGATTCTAAGATTACAGAATTTAAGAATAGATAAACACAGCAAGCATGGCATTCCAGGCAGCAGTGTTTTTTGCTCTACATGCATGGAATACATGAACTACATTCAGTAAGACCAAACCTCCCATACATACTCAAAAGAGCAGTGCATAGGCGTACGTCTGCTTCCATCTGATTATACACATTATTCACATGAATACAAATGCCTTTATAAAGAGAATTGGCATCAATACACGAGGAAAGAACAGTGGTGTAAATGCAAACATCAGCTGAAAAGCCTTTCTCCTGCATTAGAGCAAACAATTCTAAGACCTTCTCATTATCCCTGTTATTCTGGTAAGCACCCATCAACGTTTTCCAGGACACAGAATCCCATGCTCCCATGATATAGAACTGTTGATGAGCCTTTCTAACTCTCCTAAACCTGCTATACATGTGAATTAAAGCATTCTGAATAGATATATCCGCATAATACTCTGGACAGGAGTGCAGACGAGCAAAGAGTAGCTCGCCATTGCTAAGAATGGAACATGCTTCAACCATGGAAGGGTAAGTGACTCTACCTGGCATCACACATTCCTGCAGCATCTGTTCAAAAAGCTGAAATGTACACGAGTTCAATCCATGTATGAGCAGAGACGTCATCAAAGTATTGAAAACTATAACATCTCTGACTACCAAGGATCTAAACAGTTCTAGAGCAATTTCAATTCTTCCCTGATTCCCATATAGCCTGATAAGGAAAGTCTTCACAATCAAGTTAGAGCCGAACTTGCTGTGATGTACACAGGTATGTACTCGCGCACCTTCTAGCCATAATAGAAGATTTAAGCTTAGTTTAGGGTTTTAATTTACTATTACCTTAGTATTTAAATTCACACACATGATTAAATTAATTAATTAAATCATATTTTAAGTTTTAATACATCTATATTCAATCTATAGATTAATTTAATTAAATGTCGGTTATTTTAACCCTTAAAACATACTAAAAACCCTTAAAAACCTACTTGAAACCCATCAAAAACCTATTGAAACCCTTTGGAAACCCCTGAGAACCCATTGAAAACTTAGCTTTAACCCTAACATTAACCAAGAATTAATGCTCCTAACTTAAATACACATGAAAGAATGTAAACCTAGGGTCTCAAACCCATGATTCAATGTTTCATTGATCTAAACACACATTATACGAGCAGTTTAGGGTAAACCCTAATATGAACATATGTTTTCTTCATGTGTTTTCTTCATAACTTTGTACCTGCAAACATGTTCAAGAGATAAGTTTTAAGAAAAACATTTAATCAATAATGTAATAGAGGGTTCAGAGTTAACAAATAAACATTTTTAAAAATTTTCTTGGTCGTCAACTGGAAGGTTGAAAACTTTCCGACAACGCGCGCACATGCACACGCGCGCACATGCACACGCGCGCACATGCACACGCGTACGTCTCAAAATTCGAACGCACCTCTGCAGGCTTCGTGAATCAAAGGTACTTTGAAGTTTCAAATCCGATTTTGCTGCCATGCTGATGCATGAATGCTGAACAGTGATAGAACACATATGTACATGGATATTTATACAGTCGTAGATTGTATACACTGTACAGTATAACAGTTAACTTTATAAGCATGATGCACAATGCATCTGTCATCATACATATCGATGTACAGACGTGTCTATATACATAAAGTTAACTGTTAGACTGTTATAAAGTTAACTGCTATACAGTGTATACAGTTGTAGAGTGTAGTACATATAGTACATTGTATATATTCAAGTTACAATTTACAATATGAAGAGTTACATGACAATAGCTTGTATTGCAATTTGCTGTATACTGTATTATGTTGCACGTATATAGGATTTATGAATCTATATTTTTCTTGAATTGAAAGCAGATAACTCTACACTAGTCTTTAAATTCTAATTGAGTATTTTGTATGTTTTGTAGATGCCTTGCAAATTTGGTGTAGAATGGGACTTTGTAGTCAAAACAAAGTCTCTGCCAAAGGGGAATTGGACTGTAAAGTGCAAATATTGTCCCCGTACTTGGGACGGGGGAGCAAATAGAATAAGAGACCATATACTTCGACTTAAAGGTTATGCAGTGGGCAAGTGTGAAAATGCACTTGAAGATGTGAGGGAATCATGCGAGAAATTGCATGGGAATATGTCTAATTGCATGGGAATATGTCTAGTAGTGGAAACATTATGGATTTGCAATTCCAAGGTGAATCAATTGGCGTTGAAAATGTAGCTCGTGGAGATGTATCACAATGTTATGAGCAAGGACTTGGAGAGCCCTCTTGTGCACATGTAAGCATACAAAAACAATGTTAGGAAATATATGGCACATCATACATGTCAATGGCCACATGGATGTATTAAAAATCATGATGAAATAAAAGCATGTCATATACTACCGCCTACATCATCACCATCATCATGAGCATAATCATCAAGATCTGATGCATCATCATCATCCTCAATAGAATGCTCATGACTCTCCATAATAGTATAAGTGTACTCCAATTTCTTTCACTAAGGAAAAGCACAAGACCCTTGTGAAAGAACACACAAGAGCTAACTTTTGTAAATTTGACACACATGGTTCGAATTGCTCCCACCATCTCACAACATAATGCATTCTATCCTTATGATTTATTACAAGTGCACACATTTGAGAGCACATGAACATTGTCATTGAGGAAATCGGGGCTCACAATGTGGTTTTGGTGATAACACATAATGGAAGCAATTATGTAGCCATGGGAAGTTTACTTGAAAAAGAGTATTCTTTTATTGTTTTGACTCCATGTGCTTCTCATTGTCTAGATCTTTTGATTGAAGATATAAACAATATATTTTGGGTCACTGCAATCTTCGCCATTGCAAGAAGCATGGTTAGGTTTATGACCAAGCGACTAAAGATGTTGACTATGTTTCGAGCTAATAGTTAGCTTGAGATCCTCAAAACCATCACTTACATGTTTGTGTTAAAGTGTACTAGAAAGACTCGCTCATGTGCGAACATATCTGATTTGCACAATAAGCAGTGACAAGTGGATTGTTTGGGATAAGAGCATTACTCCATAGTTCTTGAATTTAAGATCGCATGTTATGAATGAGTTTTGGTGGGTTGAGACAGAGGGTTTAGTGAAAACCCTAAACTCTATATACATCATCATATGCATCACGGATATAGAGGGCATTATTATGGGCCTTCTTATGAGTATATGGAAAAATTGGAGAGGCTCTAAATAGAAATACATACTTATCTATTGAGAAGTATACCTATTTTTTTTTTTCCATTTTCTTGTTTTATTACTCTTGAATCTTGATTATATAAATTTTACATATATAGTGTATATAACTCTTGATTTTTCTTTTCATAATTATAGGATGAAAGAGATACAACATGTGCGGAATAGGTATTGGGATTGGTTTCATAAACCAATTCATGCTGTTGCTCATATATTGGATCCACTATGGCATAGTGAGGATCAACTTCTGAGAGAGGAGCTAAATTTTGGCTTTCATGAGTATATACAATGTTATAGTAGTGGTGAGACCGAGATCCAACCTGTTTCATGGTGGGAGAAATATGGTGGATGAGCACCTACATTGGTTATTTTCTTATTGACTTTGAGCTTACTACTTAGTGCTCCTCAATATTACGCTTTGCTTACCTAATATTATTATGTTCTTGTCGAATAGAAACGTATTGCTTCAGTTTTCTCTCAAGATTGTAGCTTTGGATCTTGTGAGAGAAACTAGAGTACATGGGCTTTTTTTCACACGAAAAAGAGAAATAAGCTTACGACAACACAACTTGAGAGCTTTATCTTCTACAATGCTAACTTGAAGCAATTAGAGAGACTTTCTGCATCTCCAAATCCCATACAGATTGACGTCGATAAGCTTGATGGTGAGAAGATGCACCACATTTTAGAGATTCCTGAGGATAGAGATCTTTACACTTTGTTGTATGAGGAGTCCATTCAACTTGCACATGATACATGCTCATGATGCCATGATGTTAGTCGGAGGCATGTGGATGAGCTTACTAGAGAGAGATTATCTTCTATTAGTGATGAGGATATAGAAAGCCATGATGGATCCCATGATTTTGATGATATAGAATCTGGTGGATGAGCTTACTAGAGAGAGATTATCTTCTATTAGTGATGAGGATATAGAAAGCCATGATGGATCCCATGATTTTGATGATATAGAATCTGATTGATGTACTTTGTTTATGAAGTGTTTGAGACTTTGAGTTTTTTTATCTATCATTTTGGTCTAGAAGTACTATGACATAAATGATCATTGATTATACATTGTTCTTTAATCCTTGTAAATTGTGCAATGGCAAATGTTTAATGTGTGCATAGTTTAACTTGTTAGTTATAAGTTATTAATTAATGGTAAATCATAGATTCATAAGGGGTTTTGGGTGGCTATCTATCATGGAGTGTACTTTTAATATTTTATTGTTTTATAGGTACACATATTTTTTACATATTCCTAAAGTGTTTAAAAATTTGTGGTTTTCAAATTTTTGCAAACTCGGAAACTCCGTTTTAGAGTGTTTTCGTCGTGCGAGGGCACTATGGCACTCGTTTATCCTCTTTGGTACAAAGTCACTATTAACAATAAAATTCTCTTTTACAAGCACAATAGTTGGAGGGTGAGAAGTAATCAATACTCTTTTATCTTTCATTGCAACTGTACAAGGAAGGGCATAGTACCCATGGGACTCCCCTTATCCCACAAGAACAGGGTTTTACGTAGTTGGGTTAAACTGCGGTCACAACTACCGCGGGGCAGAATGATGTATCATGTGGCTGATGTGCCACCGCATGGGAGTTATTTTATTGGATTCCAGAAAGGTCATTATGGTTTATTTCAACGGTTCCTTCTAAAGCATGGATTGTTATCTGAAATGGCAGAGGCTTCCTCTGCTTCACTTTCTTTACAGCATATGCAAACACAATTATACTAAGGATGCCAAAATGGATGGTTTGATTAATCTGGTGAAATCGACTAGTGATGGAAATGATAAGGGGTAAAGAACATGGAAGAGAAGCAAGCTTTACTTCCGTTATCATAATAAAATGGATACGATGAGATTGCAGGCATAGCTTTTTTCATGCAGTTACCATGTAGCATATTCAGAAGTGTTTAATTCATGTCCGAGTCTTGAGATGTGCCTTCAAGTTTTATAACAAATTAACTGAAGGTGGGCATTTCACATGGTCTATCAACATAACAGTAATAATAGTGATAATGAATTATGTCTGAATTCAACAACACTTGTAGTGTACAGTAGGGAAAAGCTTCATAATTTTGCCGTAATCAACTGGGTCAAAGGCATGATGCAAGCTATGCACAACTGTAGTTGCATACAATATCTCCTTAAACATCAACGATGCAAAGTAGTACTTGCCGTTTGAAGTTCTGCAGTGTCTTAGCAGCTTGGAAACATATTGTATCATAAGGTTAAATGGCTATCATGGATGGGGAAAAACGGCATTTATTCCACTCTGTAATGCTATGAGGTGTGCATTGAAATGAAAATTAACAAAGGTAAAAAAGGAATGGCTAACATAATCATTTTTTTGTTGGCACCAGAGCATTTGTGGTTTATGTAGCATGAAAGCTAATCAGCTTTCACGTTAAGTCTAAATCATTCGTGGGATTACTAGGGTTTGTCAGTTCAGATATCAGTAAACCACACATAAGTGGCTTGAAATCTTAGATAATTCTGTATTTATAATTTCGTCTCCATATTTATCTTTATCCCTTTACTGTGCATATAAGTGGGTTTAAATCTTTGTAACTCTTTAGGCACAGTTTAATCACTTATTTTGAATCCTTAGAGTTTCATTTTATGTTTGCTTTTTGTCCCCTTTGTTTGGTATATTGCTGCAGTTTTGGATGCAAGGCAATCTTTCTACTTGGTGGTCCAACAAGAGAACATAAGCCTACTGCTATGTTTCTAAGAAGTGGCGATGTAGTGTTAATGGCAGGGCCTGCCAGGGGCTGCTTTCATGGTTAGTATAATAATTATAGTCAATACTGCCCTATTATATCTGACTTTTTTACAGATGAGATTCCAACTTCTATCTATCTTCAGGTGTTCCTCGCATATTTGTTGATCCTAAGCAGGCAGATTTACCAGATTTTAGCACATGTGATCCCTCATGTAAAACATTTATTGACTACATCAATAGATCAAGAATAAATTTGAACATCCGACAAGTTTTCTGAATAGTGCAGCAGTGGAGTATTTTTTTGTAATATATTTATCAGATCCAATGTCTGAGGTCGAATGCAAATCATGACCTTCTTAGATGGTCATTGGATCAAGCAGATTATTAAGCAGTGAGTATTCAAAGCACCATCAGTCTTTTAGGTATGCATTGCAGTTGCATTGGTTTTAGATATTTATCAGATCCAATGTCTGAGGTCGAATGCAAATCATGACCTTCTTAGATGGTCATTGGATCAAGCAGATTATTAAGCAGTGAGTATTCAAAGCACCATCAGTCTTTTAGGTATGCATTGCAGTTGCATTGGTTTTAGATATAATGAGATGATAAACATGTGATTTATCAAGTTGAAGAGCTTTATATAAAGGCTTTTAAAATTTGATTGTGTGCTTGTTCCATGATTAACATATCTTTTCAAGTAAATGCAAGCACCAATCAGGTGGCCTAGCTTTAACATGCTGTCCTATGGATTATATGTGTGTGTGTTTTGTTTGTACTTCTGTTTTCTGTTATGTTGGAAGGTTTCTGGTTATGTGTGGGAACTCCTTCATATGGCAATTGCAATCAAAGTCCTAATCTTTTACATCTTGGATACAGGTTTCAAAGTTTCTTCATAACTGATTCTACAGGATTGGGATTCTTCATAACTGATTCTTCATAACTGATTCATAACTGATTCTTCCTTCATTTCTTCTTGTATTGCTTGCAATCTTTAGCTTTCTCATATCTTTTGGGCTCTTTTGCCTTATAATGATTTGCAATAGAAGATCCATACGTCGACATTTGAGCTATTCACCTCTTGTGGATCTTCTTTCATTTCCTCATGATGTGATTGCCTTCTTTTTCATTTTTGTTGCCATCATAAGGGTTTGAATTTACTTATTTTTCACCTTCATGAGTCCATTCACATAAGGGTCTTACTCAATTCCACCTTTAGTTTTGGTTTCGACTTTCCTTTCTTCCAAAATTGTTTTCACGTGTTCTTATTTGATGTAAAATGACCCAAGATGATAACATCTAGTCAAAATGCAACAATGTGGAAGGATGGAATCTGGCATATGCAAATTGATTTGTGAAATTAGTATCAGATGATCATGACCTGATTTCGCTTCATAACTCTATGAGCAAGGTATATTTTCCAAATATTTTGGTACGTTATACAAGTGAATCCAAGATATGGATTAACTTTTGAAGAGCATGATATTTCAATACAAGGCGATAGCGAAGTACAATATATGTTTGATAGTACAAAGGGTATTGTTGTTAGGGCCATTGAAGATGTGTGTGTATGTGTGTGTGTGTGTGTGAGAGAGAGAGAGAGAGAGAGAGAGAGAGAGAGAGAGAGAGAGAGAGAGAGAGAGAGAGAGAGAGAGAGAGAGAGAGAGAGAGAGAGAGAGAGAGAGAGAGAGAGAGAGAGAGAGAGAGAGAGAGAGAGAGAGAGAGAGAGAGAGAGAGAGAGAGAGAGAGAGAGAGAGAGGGGGAGAAGAAAAGAAAAGTGTTTTTACGTCTATTAGGAGGCCGAACTCGGCCTATGAGACAAATCAATGTACATGGGTGTATCTTCTATCAATCGGAAAAGATAAAAGTGCTGAAAAAAAGCTAGCAAGGCTGATATAGATCTCTGTAGTATGCATGTAGAGATACCCATGAAAGTGGGAGGGGGGGATGGTGAATGGAGTGCTATATCTATAGCTTATATGCAAAAGGGTAGTACAAGCATGATAATGCATCTGAACGACTAACTAGCTCCATCCTGTACTAGTGGGCGGGTGTAAGATGTGGTACATGGGTGGAGGTGGAGTGAAGGCCGGCCTGATGGCTGCAGTGGGATCCGCCATCATCCGGGATCGTCTCTCCTCCATGGCGTGATGGTCACGAGCTTGGATGTCTTCAATCTGGTGTCTGTGAAGTCTTAGGGCCCGATATCCTATAGCACGGGGTCGTCTCCTAGCTCGAGAGGTCTAAGCCTGCTGAAGAGTCACCCCTCTCGATGTGTGAGCTAAGGGGGGGAGGGCTGCTCCACGTCGTGCAATGAAGAAGTCAGTGAGCTGACTCTGTCTCCCTCGTGTCTGGGCAGTTGCAATAGGTTGGAGGAGAGAATCTCTGTGACTCTGAATCTCTAGTAAGAATCGCTCGAGCTGTCGCTGATCTCTAGAGCCCATGATCTCTCGGAGGGTGGGTTGCACTGTAAATAGAGTCTCGTATCTGTCTCTAATGTCATTATATGCGCTACATCTGCAAACAAAGTACTCCTCATCCTCCATCTCTACTCTGCATATCCTACATAACCACTCCTCTCTGGGAATGTCTGTGGCTCTTCCTATCTCAATCTCTAGTCTGTGTGATGAGACCCTCAACTGGCCAATAGCTACCCTCGAGCTATGAGGCATGTAGGAATCCATGTAGCGTGGTCGCTGGATGAAACCATCCGCTAGTATGTCCAAGAATTGGTCTCGATAGTGCGATAGTCTCGATCCCATGTCTGGTGTGTGCCATGTCTGGTGTGTGCCATGTCTGACTAATGTAGAGCTGCCAAAGGTCTTGTCTGAGCACAAGATTCCTCTCATGACGTGAGAGGTGGATGTGAGGTGAGTCTGGGTCATACTGAAAAGGGGCAATCTATCCATATCAAGTCCATGACTATCAAACCACGCTCTAACCTGAGTGTACCAAGCTCTCTTATATCTGGACTTTGATATTTGTATAGATGCCTCAAAAGCTCTATGTGTGAGTCTTTCTGTAGGGAGCTCCCTCACCCTCTGAATAAAGGAGATAGTCTTGAATAGTGCATCTGCTACCATGGGTGGTGCAGCTAGCTCTGCCCTGATAATGTCATGTGGCACTGACTGTTTCTTGCAAAATAGTCGCGAGATCATACGTACTTGTGGCCTCTCGATCACACTCCACTGGGTGAGTGAGGCCTGGTGCCCAAACTATCGCAGCATACATCATAGCTGGTATGACTAGTGTGTCAAATAGCCACCCCTTTGTGAGGGGCTCGTGGAAGTGTGCCTGTTGACATCTCCGCTCTAACATGGCTAAGGCTGCATATCCTCGTGTGAGTATATCGGTGGTTGTCTTTCTCATGCTGAAGGGGCCAGGCAAGCTCGTGAATGCGACTCCGAGGTAGACATAGGAAGTGACCACCTCAATCTGTCCACTTCCAACTGTGAATCCTGCTCCATTCCTCACCATGGGGGAGATGTGGAAGATCATGACCTTGGTCTTGCCAAGGTTTACTGACACGCCTCTCTGTGTGCAAAACTCATGGAGGGCATCTAGGTGGTGCTGTAATCCCTCGGGTGACTTTGAAATCAATACAATGTCATCTGCATACAATAAAATGTGGACTTGTGTACCTGCAAGGTCTGCACCCTCCCCTCCAGCTCGGAGAATGTAGTCCTCAATCTCGTCGATGTAGAGCCCGAAGAAAGTGGGAGAGAGTGGGCAGCCTTGCTTAACACTGTGCTAGCAATGGCCTCTGATAGTCCCCTCCGGCATCAAACCCTCCCAATCACCCGCTCATAGAGTGTGTAGATGGCCAAATCATCTCTGATGGTATCCCGAAGCTATGGAGTCTCCGAAAAAGCTTCTCCCGTGGCACAATATCGAAGGCTTTGTGGAAATCCACAAAGCAGCAATATAATCTCTTCTTCCACATCTTTGCACCGTCAATGAGGCAACGTAGAATGAAGATGTGATCAATAGTGGAGAAAGCCCGTCGGAACCCTGCCTGACCATGTGCTCGTAGCCCTTCCATCTTTGCATATGAGCTGAGCTCTGTCTCGATAAAGCTTGGCCATGGTGTGACCAATCATGATAGTCCTGTAGTTCCCTGGCTCAAGGTATCCCCAGATTTGTGAATGGGTACAATGATGCTCCTCGTCCACTCCTCTGGAAAGCCCTCCCCTATAGCCCGATTGAAGACACGTGCAATCAATGGAGCTATAGTGGGGGAAGTATATATGAGGTGCTCACTTTGCAGTCCCGTGTGGTCAGGCAAACGCCCATGCTGTAGCCGCTCAATGGCCCTCTGGATCATCTTTGCTTTGAAGAAAGAGGAACGAGTAGGGTGTGGTCCAGGTGGTTGGGGGATGGGAGGCTGTCCAGGTATCTCATATAGTCTCTCAGCATACTCGTGCCAAATCTGTGGATCTCCAATAGGTGTGGTCGGTCATGGCTCTCGTAGTGTGCGCCATGCAGCAATGCAATCCGTGCTCATAAGTAAATGGTATAGCTCAAGCTCCTGTGCCTCCTCGAAGGCCCGTCTCTTTCGGCGCGTGAGGGTCTTCATATGTCTTCAACATCAATCTCGGTGATCTCTCCCAATGCTCTCTGAGCTCGTAGTCGACGGTAGAGACTCCTGCACTCATCATCATACCAAGGATTCTGTGGCATTGTCCCTGGGGGAGGTGTGTGACTAGAATGGGTGGTGTGCGGGAATGAACCGATGGTGGATGTTTGAAGGATGGATGCTATATGTTAGGTAAGTATAGGTAGTGGGGTGTCAAGATGAAGCGAAAGAAGGCTTTCCTCAACTCGGGCTGAGTATATGTGAGCAAGCTCGTGTGAAGTGGATGGTAGTGTGTGGGGGATGTGTCATGGGTGTGTGTGTGTGAATGTCCCCCTTGAGGGATAGTGCAAGATATGCGTGATCTGCTCCAATGGGTATAGGTGGGATGGTGAAGGAATTGAATAGGTGGGTGGCCTCCCTGGGTCCCATGATATAATCTACGATACTCCCTCCTCCATCTGTAACTGAGTGTGGTACGCATGTCAATCTCCTTGACATAGGCCAGTGTCTCATCCCGTTATAAATTACGAGGCTATGCCTGGACCCGAGTTTGAGTAGGTGGGTACCGTAGAGCGTGTAGAATCAACTGAAACTCGTGCCATAGACCCCTCCTCTAGAATGGGTAATATGATTGGATCTCCTAGGTCAAAAGCCTCGCACTAATCGCTACCCGTCCTGGCGTTGAAGTCCCCCATGAGGAATACTTCTCCTAGAGTAGAGTACGCAGTGATCTCCTTTGATAGACAAGTATAAGGTGAGCCCTCCTCCTGATCCATGACAGAGAATCGGGAGCCAGAGGGTGCAAAATAGCATAGTGCAATATAGATGGCCCTCTCTTGTGAGAGCTGTAATCGGATCCAAAGGTATTTGGCCTGTGAGTCTCGTGCGACGATGTGTATCCTGCTCTGAAGTCCATCTCTGAAGAGTATCGCTACTCCCCCTGATCCTCTCGTAGTGTGGTGGCGTGTACAATCTCTGTGTATAGACTCCCACCGAAAGCCATGCACCCGAGGTAGGCTCCTATCGGGGCTCTCATGTGTCTCTGTCAACAAAATAATATCTCTATCTTTGCTCACCTCCTCAAGCCTCTTTGGATGTGTCCATAAATTGCCATTGCAGTTCCACACTGCAAGATGTATCTCCTCAATTGCCTCACAGGCCGCGAACCATGGAGGGAGGGAGGGAGGGAGAGAGAGAGAGAGAGAGAGAGAGAGAGAGAGAGAGAGAGAGAGAGAGAGAGAGAGAGAGAGAGAGAGAGAGAGAGAGAGAGAGAGAGAGAGAGAGAGAGAGAGAGAGAGAGAGAGAGAGAACCATGAAGTTGGAGTTGATATATAGTTTCAATTGTCAAGTAGATGAAACTGTCCTTAGATTTGGCTATTAATCTAGGTGTAAAAAGAGATTTAATAGTTTATTCTTTTTGTAGGTTGCTTTAGGTATTGTTAGGTCATCGATAGTGTAATTTAGGAAATCAAGAAGATTGTGAGTGAGAAGCTTAACGATTCTCCCCAACTTTTTATGCTAAGTGTTTGAGACCTAGGCAATGCATAAACTTTCTCATATGAGAGACAACAAACTGAATACTAGGCCGAGTTATGCATAACTAAATCAAGCATCCAACAACGTGCTGATAGAGAAAAACATTAAAAAGCTTTTATAACATCATGAAGACTCAATTGTAAACTTGTTTCCATAGGAGTGATCATAAGTTTGCAATCTTCAAAGCCAAAACATTGAAATAATGTGTCAATATATTTTATTTGGCACAAAGCTATTCCTCCATAATCTTGCATAGACAGATTGCCCAAATAATGATACAAATGCCTCAAATTTGGCATCTCAAAAGAGGCATGCAAATCAGCCTTAAATTTGGCAATATGCGTCTCATTAGTACCAATGAAGAGCATGTCATCAACATACATGACAATGATCAGAGGTACATCATCAATACACTTAACATATAAGGTGCTCTTAGTTGGACTATTCTTAAAACCATGTGCAAGCAAGAGGCATGTATCTTTTCATACCAAGCATGTGGTGCTTGCTTCAAACCATATAATGCCTTCTTCAATCTACACACTTTGTTTTCATGCCCTTTTTGCATAAAACCACGGGGCTGAAATACATAAACTTCTTCATGTTAATCACCATTCATAAATGTAGTTTTTATGTCCAACTGATGTA
This sequence comes from Ceratopteris richardii, assembly GCA_020310875.1. NCBI lineage: Eukaryota > Viridiplantae > Streptophyta > Polypodiopsida > Polypodiales > Pteridaceae > Ceratopteris > Ceratopteris richardii. Next base: position 53,780,673 of record CM035438.1, read on the forward strand.
CATTCAAACCATGATGAGCTGCAAGTGCACAAATGCTACAAACAATGGTCATTCATCATATGGGAGCAAATGTCTCATCAAAATCAATGTCTTTCTTGAGCATAATCTTTTGCAACAAGCCTTGCCTTATACTTTTCAACAATTCCATCAAGTTTAGGTTTCACACCGTATACCCATTTAGTGCGAATGGCGTTTCCTTCTAGAGATAAAGCACATAAAGACCAAGTACCATTCTTTATAATATCATCATATTTTGATTGCATCGAAGCCATCCAATTTTCCGAATTTTATGTTTCATCGAAAGAAATAGGCTCATTCTCATCACAAAGACTAGAGACAACCATTGCATGGCAATGATGTAAAGAAAGCACTATGAGAACCCGAACGAGTATGATATGGAAAAGGTGCATCTAATTTGCTATCTCTCAAAGTCTGCACCAACCATTTAGGCAAAGTTTTTGCCACCTCTATATTAGCTCTTTCATCAACAAGTGCATCATGTAAATCTGCATAAAAAAATGGAATGATCTTCATCATTATTTGAAACCTCTAAAGGCTAAGAAGTTGCCGCATTTCGACTAGCACTTGGTTGTCCACTTGTAAAAAGAGGCAACAAAGTGTCGTACATATCTTTAAATCTCAATGATGTCTCCTTAGTACATGAAAGTAATGGCCGAATCGCATCTTTCACAAAAACATCATGGATAACCGAAATGTGTTTACTCTATGGACAATACAGACAATAGCCTTTGCTTTCAGAAGTGTATCCAACAAAGATATATTTCATTGCTTTATCATCCAATTTCTTGCCATGTTGTTTAGGCACTAATGCATATGCTAAACAACCAAAGACACATAGATGAGCAACAAATGACTTGTGAACATGACAAGCCTTATATGGAGTGATCGATTGTAGTGCTTTGGGGATACCTATTAAGTATATGTTGCATACATAACAAGCTCAAGTCAGAAGCTATGTGGTAAAGCTTGACTTTTGACCATACACCTTGCCATCTCTATGAGAAACCCACCTTTCTTTTAGCAACCCCATTTGTTGAGGTGTATACGATATTATATACTAAATTTTATCCCACGCTTATCTAGAAATGCATTAAAATCAGAAGATATGTATTCGTTCCCTTGATCAAAACGAAAGGTGCCCAATTTGCATGCCGATAGAATTTTAGCCATAACAAGAAATTGTTTGAAGCACATAAGCACTTCAGAATTTGTTTTCAATGGATACACTCATGCATGCCTAGAGAAACCATCAATAAATGTGAAAAAGTAAAGATATGTATCTACATAGGACCACATACATCACTATGAACAAGTTGCAATTTAGGAGCAACTCGAGCTAAACCATCTTTGGGGAAGGAGAAATACTTCATTTTGCCTAAAAATATAGCTTTCACAATTTTTTTTAATAGGTGTCTCAAGTTTGGGTAGAGGATACTATTTCAAATTTCCATAGGCAAAGCAAACTAGCAAAATTCAGATGACCAAAGCATTCATGCCAAAGCTTTGCATTTTAGATAGCTTGAGAATCTTGAGCTTCACATGTTGAATAATTAATAGATTTTGCATAGTCTATGAGCTTATACAGGTTAGGATAATAATAACATCATGGTTTGAGAGTTCACGTATTGTACATTTGGCATCAATAAATTTGACAACCAATCCAATCTTGGCTAATGCTAAAATTGACAACAAAATTTTCTTGATCCTTGATGCATACATACAAAGCATCTGACAATGTGAAACAATTGCCATGAGCAGTATTCATAATGATCTTACCAAGTCTTATTACATGATAAGAGGAGTTATTAGTGTAAGAAAATAACAACACAATGGAATAGACCATTAGATAGAGTTGAGAGAAAAACACAGATAAAGATAGATGTAGATTGAGAGATAGAGAACTCAAATTCTCAGATTGCCAAGCTACCATGTCGGCCCTACACAGAAGGTGGCAAGCCCCCCTCTGCACTCCCTCCATTAAGATTCTATGAGGAAACTGTGTGATGCCATAATGATGGAGATGATTAATCTCCAAAAGACAAGCTATACTTGAATTTAGAACACCTCTATATCAAGTATAACTTAAAATCTCCTTCAATTTTGGAAAACTTTATCAAATTATGAACAACCAACACTTTTGTGAACTATGACTTTACTTAGAAAAATCTGCTTCACAAAACTCACTCATTGACTAATGAAATGATTAAAGTTTTCTACAAAACTTTGACACAACATCCTCCTAATGTTTGCGTAACTATTCCAAGTGAAAGTTCTTCAAAAGAACTTGCAAAAATTCAGATTTAGTTTAACAAGTAAATCTATGTCTGAAACATGCTTTCTTTGCAAGTGACTTTCACATATGCAACTTTGAAGACATAGTTTAATCTAGACCCCGTTTGATCAAATGCTTTTGGACGTAGATTGCTTACCTTCCAACTTACATTTTGGATGATTATTTGTGCAAAACTTTACACTATAAACTGAGATCTGATCAAATCTTTGACCATCAAGATTGCGCCTTCAGGATTCATTATCATCTATTACACATATGAATGTTCCTACACAGAATTCTCTCAGCGTGATTACAATTAGATTCTCAAAACTTGACCATAGATGCATCAAGTATAGAATTATACACACACAAAAGGATTTCTCAATTGATTAAGCACAGAAGGAGAAGGAAGAGAAACATCGAGGCATAACTTCTTGAAAAACTTCTTCTATTCTAATAAGTGCATATGATGAATAGTACACATTCAACTTATGATCTAATTATCCCTCTCTCATCTAGTCTTCATCTCTCATATATATCACGTCCATATACAAGTGTATATATATACATATGAGTGTGGATTCGACATTAGTTCAAAATATATATGAAGTATTTACATGATTAATGTACATGTGTATAAAGATTTTCATAAACATAAATACAAACATAGATAAATCCATTTTCACTTGCTTTGATTAGCAAGCTACTATCTACCTTTGATGCTTGGAAACCAAGTTCCTTCAAGAACTTCACAAGCCTATAATTCCATGCCCGTGGGGCCTGCTTCAAGCCATACAAATCTCTCTTGAGATTGCACACATGATCTTGATAAAATTGATCTTTAAAACCATCTGGTTGTTCCATATAAACTTCATATGAAAGATAACCATTTAAAAATGCATTTGTCACATCTAATTGAGACAATTTCCAACCTTTGCATGCAACAATAGCTATGAGAGTTCTTATGGTTGTCATCTTTACAACAGGACTATAGGTTTCATCATAGTCCACACTATATGTCTGTGCATATCCTTTTATAACAAGTCTAGCCTTATACCTAGACACACTTCCATCTGTATAACTCTTTGTTTTGTAGACCCATTTGCATGCTATCACTTTCTGATTACTTGGTTTGGGTATTAAGTACCAAGTCTCATTCTCAATGAGTGAATCATACTCTTCCTTCATAGCTTTCTTCCAATTCTCCTTTCCTTTTGCCTCATCATATGTAGAAGAATCTTCATCTGTTTTTATCATGTAAGCATAGTCTTTAGTAGTTAAGAATGAAGTATCATAGCTATACCTTATGGGTTGCCTTTTGTTCCTTGATGAGCTCCTGAGTTCTCCACTCCTTGAAGTTTCTGGTTCATCATATTCTGGATCAAACCTTGGCAATTCTTCATCATCAATTGGAAATTCAACTTTCTCTTCTTCATAAAAAATTTGAACCTTTAATTTACGCTTCTTTTGACCCAATACTTCTTCAAGTTCTTCATAAGCACTATTTGTTCCTGTATACCAAGTACCTTGCTCATCAAATGTAACATCCTCTGACATTAGAAATTTCTTTGTAGATGGACTCCACAACCTGTATCCCATTTGCTTGTCATCATAATCAATGAACACTTATTTTTTAGCCTTTGGTTCCAATTTATGCCTTAATTGAGAAGGAACATAAGCATATGCTAAACAACCAAATACTTTGCAATGATCTAATGTAGGTCTCTTACCCCACCAAGCTTCATATGGTGTCATACCTTGCAAAGCTTTACATGGTAGCCTATTAACCAAGTATGCGGCTGTATTTACAACCTCAAATCACAAATAGTTAGGGCAATTCTTCTCTTTCAACATCGACCTTGCAAATTCAACAAGAGTTTTGTTTCTCCTTTCTGCTATACCATTTTGTTGGGGAGAGTACCTGCAAGTAACTTGTCTCTTTATACCTGCATTTCACAAATAATCACTGAATTCATTTGAGAAATACTCCCCCCCTCCATATGAACTTAATCTCTTTAGTTTTTGTCCTGTAACCCTCTCTGCATATACATGATAGTGTTTAAATGTGCTAAACATTTCTGACTCATCTTTAATCACATAAATAGTGATCCACCTGGTAGCATCATCAACATAAATGACATAATATCTTGAACCATTTATGCTAAAGTCCTTTGAAGGACCCCACACACCTGTATGCACCAATTCAAGTCTTTCTGAATACATGAAACCTTGTTTGTTATATGATTGCTTATGAGCCTTACCTAATTGACATGCTTCACATCTGTATGTCACATGTTGACCTGCAACATTAGGTAATCCAAGTACTGAACCATTGTTAATCATTTCTTTAATACCTCTTTCATTGAAGTGTCCAAGCCTTTTGTGCCAAAGATCCAACTCAGATATCTTTTGCTCTCCATATGTGAACAAGGCATGTCCAACGTTACCTTGTACCTTCAATGTGAAAAGCCTTCCTTCCCTGTAACAATTTGCTTATAACCTTAATTAGGGTCTTCAACATAAACTCCATCATTAGTGAACCTCACCTCATATCCTTTTTCTACAATTTGTCCTACACTAATCAAATTCTTTGGAATTGTAGGAACATACAGGAACTTACTCAAAAGAGTACTTCCATCTTTGGCCTTCATTGATTCAATAGACTTCACCTTGTGCTTTGTATTATCACCTGTTTGAACTATATGATTAATTACTTTATTATTGCGTAGCGTTTTCTCTGCAGGTGAGGATGGTGTACTACCCTCCCATTCGGTTGGTTGGTTTCCAGAAGAAATTTGTTCAGTTTTAGCCAAAGGCTTCCTTCCTTCGGGGTCTCCAACCCGCGTGCTCCGCTCCCCTTTGTTTGCCTGCCCCTATCCCGAACCGGCGCTTGCCATGCCGGATGAACCCGTCCAAATCATTCATTAGAGCAATGTTGCCACTGAGATGATTGCTACATCGTGAATCAATATAAAACACTCTTTGGTCTTCACTTGGGACTTCACATGTTGCATTCATGATTAGGGTTGAATCATCCTTCTGATCTGATGCATAATTGTAGTAGGTATTGTTGTAAGATTGATCTTGAAAATTTCTTCCACCATTCCTTCCAAAGAAGCCTCTACTACCTCGACCTTTGAAGCTTCCTCTTTGATTTCTTCCACCTCTTCCTCTTTGATTATAATTCTGACTAATTTTTCTAACATTTTGATTATTATGCCAACATTCATGAGCTAGATGATTAGTCTTACCACATATCCAACAAGCTTTGACATTATCCTTGTTGTTTCTGCCTCTTCTTCTACGTCTGCCACTTCCTCTTCCTCTTAGGAAGTTTGCTTGACTTGGAGTGCCTTCATCTTGAACTAATTGTTGCTTTCCTTTTCTAGTCTTCTTCTTATCCTTGGAATACATTGCTTGACTTGCACTCTTATCAGTATCCCCTTTGATATCATGCTCAGAAGTTAGCATATGTCCTAGCAATTGATTCAAATCATGAGTGAAATGGTCTAATGAAAGTTCAGTTGATAGTATGAAAGGCTTCCACTTCTCATCTCCTCTCGGCCGTGTGAGAATTTGTCTTACCAATTTATCTTCTTCAATGTCTTCATCAATTGCACCTAAAGAATCAACAATGTCTTTCATTTTTGTCACATAATCAGATATTGATTGTGAGTCTTTCTTCTTGAATGTGGTAAATTCAGCCCATAGTGATGCCTTTCTTGATTTGGTTGTATTCTGAAAATGCTCCTCCAAAGCATTCCATATATCACTTGCACTTTCAAGTCCTCTGATGTGGGAAAGCAAGTAATCATTCACTGCCGTATAGATAATGCTTCTTGTTTGAGCATCCTTCTTCATCCAAACCTTCAAGTCTGCAAGCTCCTTCCTAGTTGGAACACTAGGATCTTTAGATTCTGGCTTATCTTCTTCTCCTACAATGTATCCCATAAGATCTTTGCTCATATGATGAGAATCCATACCTCATAGACCAAGCTGGATAGTTCTCTCTATCCAATTTCTCAATTTGGAGACTATCTCCCATTCTTTCTTCATCTGAACTAACAAATCTTCAACCTTATAAGTGATGAATACACCTTTGCTTTGAAATTTACTCCTTCTGATCCTTTTGATTTCTCTCCCGTGTCTCCCTTTAGCTTTTCCTTCACACTTTATCCTTTTGAATATTCAGATGTTGAATTTTGTATGTCTGCAACAATCCGGATCTTTCTTTCCTTCAACTTTGATAGAACCTGCTTTGATACCACTGATGAAGATGAACACCTCTATATCAAATATAACTCAAAACCTCCTTCAATTTTGGAAAACTTTACCAAATTATGAACAATCAACACTTCTGTGAACTATGGCTTTACTCAGAAAAATTTGCTCCACAAAACTCACTCATTGACTTATGAAATGATTAAAGTTTTTGATAAAACATCGTGCTAATGTTTCCGCAAGTGTTCCAAGTGAAATTTCTTCAAAAGAACTTGCAAAACTTCAGATTTAGTTTAGCAATTAAACCTATGTCTGAAACAGGCTTTCTCTGCAAGCGACTTTCACATATGAAACTTTAAAGACATAGTTCTCACAATCTAGACCCCATTTGATCAAATGCTTTTGGACATATATTTCTTACCTTCCAACTTAAGTTTTGAATGCTTATTTGGACAAAACTTTACACTATAGACTGAGATCTAATCAAATATTTGACCATCAAGATTGCACCTGTTTTAGGAGTCACTTATCATCTATTACACATATGAATGTTTCTACAAAAAATTCTCTCAGCCTGATTACAATTAGATTCTCAAAACTTGACCATAGATGGATCAACTATAGACTTAGACACACACAAAAGGATTCCTTAATTGATTAAGCAGAGAAGGAGAACGAAGAGAAACATCGAGGTGCAACCTCTTGAAAAACTTCTTCTATTCTGATAAGAAGTACATATGATGAATATTATGTTGATATATTTAGGTAGTGATGTGTGTGAAAACTCTAGGACCGCCGGGGCACTTTTTTCCCTCTTTAGGAGGTTTTTTTCCCCCGGCTTGTATATACGCCTATTGCCCTTATGGGCTACTTATCTTTGTACACTCTCTAGTAATACATTCAGTATTGTGTGTTGTGCTCCAAGCTTCTTCTTCTTCCTTGTGTTGTTTGCGCGCTTCCGCATACATCTAACTCCAACAATTGGTATCAAAGCAGGTCGCCGCTTCATCTAGGGCGTCGTCGACACCTCTCCGGTTGCAGTCTCAGAATCACACGAATTTTGTTGAGCATACTCAACATGTTTTTGAGATCAAAACAGCTTTGCTGTGTGGTGCCAAAATCGCGATCTGAGCTCGTTTTGGCCTCCGAACGCATTATCGCAGCGCTTGTGTAGGCTATTTTGTCTTTTTGTGCCAAAGGTATATACCTATTTCGGTTCGCTAGTATAAGCATCTCGAAGTCTGCTACAAGTTTAGCAGAACTTGTTTGGGCAGTTCTGTTCAACTTTTTAAGATACAATCAATTTTTTGCATCAAGGTATTTTAGTCACCGACCATGGCTGAAAGTAGTGATGTATTTCGTATGTTGGCTGTTGATGATAAGTTGGATGGTACCAACTACCCGTTGTGGGCTTATATGATGCGACATGTATTGGTTGCAAAAGGACTGTGGAACATTGTGCAGGTTGTTGAAAAACATCCTATCATACCTACAACTGTTACAACTACAGGTACTGAAGCTGATGCCAAAGGTGTCGAAGATGATGATATTCTGCATATTCCTATTCATGCTGCGATTTCTGCTGCACCTACTGCAGAGCAAATTTGTTGGGATGGCAGAGATGCCCAGGCACATGCATTGATAGCTTTGTCTATAAAACATGCCATTATTCCTCACATACGCTCTTGCAGAATAGCTAAGGATGCTTGGGATACACTTACCACATTGTATCAAGCTAGAAATGAGGCTCATGTTGCTTACCTCCGAAAACAGTTGGAGAGTGAGCACATGAATGAAGGTGATTCTATGGAAAATTTTCTAACAAAGATCAAAGACTTAAAGGAACAATTGATTTCTACTGATGAGGTTATACCAGATAGCTCACTTGTGCAGACCGTTCTGAATGGTCTTATTGATTCATATAAGAGTTTTGCTTCTACTCTTTAGTTGATGATGAGAGGCAATCCAAATGCCTTGTCATTTGAGGAGTTAGTCTCTATTCTGTTGCAGGAAGATCAGTCCAGGCAGAACATGTCCATTATGCGAGTTGTAGATCAAGCTTTCTTGGCTAGTCAGAAGGGCAAAGGAAAATGGAGCTCTTCAACTAGTAAGCAGAAATTTGCTAATTCTGCACAATTGAAGAGGAAAGACAAAGATGAAAAGAATCGGAAAAGCAGAAAGTATTTTGCAAGTAATGTAAAGGAAATGATCATATCATAAAGAACTGTCCAAAACTGGCTGCTAAAGAGGCAAAGAAGAAAGAGGCTGGAATGGTTGTTACAGAAGCCTCTACATCTAAAACAGAGTATGCTAATCTTGTGCAGGAAGAAGAATGGGCGTTTACTATTGTTTGCAATTTTGACCCATCTTCTCATGAGCAGTGCATGTCTACATTAGACTGAGATGTTTGGTACTTTGACAGTGGGACGACCAAACATATTACCTCGTAGCGCAGTTTCTTCTCTTCACTCGATGCCCCTATAGGGAATACTGTTACATGCACCAACAACTCCTCTTATCCTGTTATGGGAGTTGGTAAGATCATTTTGACTACTACTGATGGTAGTTCTTCCACTTTGTCAGATGCTTTATTTGCGCCAGGGATCAAGAAGAACCTCTTATCAGTTTCTGCATTAGCCAAGATTGGCTTGGTTGTGAAATTTGTTGATGATAGGTGTACAGTTCATGATCTGTCAAATGGTGATGTGATTATTGCTTTTGGCATTTTATGTCGTGGGTTGTATAAGCTCATAGACTATGAAAGATATGTGAATGATTCGGCATGTGCAGTACATGATTCTCAGGCTATGTCTGATGCAAAGCTTTGGCATGCACGCCTTGGTCATTTGAATTTCGCTAGTTTGCTACACCTGTAAAAATCTAAAATGGTGTCCTCTTTGCCCAAACTTGAGGCACCTGGAAAACATGTTTGTGAAGGCTGTATTTTGGGAAAAATGCAGCATTCCTCATTTTCGAAAGATGGTTCAGTTTGGGCTACTAAGAAATTGCAGCTTGTACATAGTGATGTCTGTGGTCCTATGCAGACACATCTTCTTTTGGAAATTATCTTTACCTCGTGACTTTCATTGATGATTTTTCCAGGCATGCATGGGTATATCCATTGAAGGCAAAGTCCAACGTGTTCATGTGCTTCAAACAGTTTTTGGTTTTGGCTGAAAATCTGTCAGCATGTAAAATGGGCACCCTCCGTTTTGATCGAGAGGGGGAATATATGTCTTCTAATTTTAATGCATTTCAAGCTGAACGTGGGATAAAACACCAGTGTATAGTGCCGTATACACCTCAATAGAATGGAGTTGCTGAATGAAAGAACAGGTCACTCATGGAGATGGCGAGGTGTATGGTCAAGAGTGAGGCTTTACCACATAGTTTCTAGCTTGAGGCTGTCATGTGTGCATCATATGTACTTAATAGATGTCCCACTAAAGCACTGCAATCTATCACTCCATATGAGCCTTGGCATGATCGCAAGCCATCTGTTGCTCATTTGCATGTTTTTGGTTGTTTGGCATATGCAGTAGTGCCTGAACAACATCGCAAGAAATCGGATGATAAAGTAGTAAAACGTATTTTTGTTGGGTATAGTTCTGAAAGTAAAGGCTATCGTCTGTATCATCCACAAAATAAATGCATGCTGGTTAGCCGTGATGTTGTTTTTGTGGAAAATGCTATTCAGCCATTGCTTTCATATACTAAGGAGACATCTGTTAGCTCCAAAGACATGTATGATACTTTGCTGCCTCTTTTTATAGGTGGATAGTCTAGCGTTGGTCCTAATGAGGCAACTTCTCAGCCTTTGCAAGTTTTAGGTGATGATGGAGATCATTCCATTTTTGATGCAGATTTACATGATGCACTTGTTGATGAGAGAGCTGATATTGAGCAGACAAAAACTATGCCAAAATGGCTGGTGCAAACTTTGCGTGATAGCAAACTAGATGCACCTCTGTCATATCGTACTCAATTAGGCTCTCATAGTGCCTCTTTTGCATCAGATTGCTATGCTATGGCTACGTCTAGTCTTTGTGATGAGAATGAGCCTGTTTCGTTTGATGAAGCAAAAAATTCAGAAAATTGGATGGATGCTATGCAATCTGAATATGATTCAATAATGAAGAATGGTACTTGGTCTTTGTGTGACTTGCCTCGTGGCAAAAAGGCCATTGGCACTAAGTGGGTTTACAAGCTGAAGCGTAAGCCTGATGGAACAATTGACAGGTATAACGCTAGGCTTGTTGCAAAGGGGTATGCATAGAAAAGAGGCATTGATTTTGATGAGACCTTTGCACCTACATGTCGTATGACTACTGTTCGGAGCATCTGTCTTGAAACCCATCGTTCTTGGAATGTACATCAGCTGGACATTAAAACAACATTTCTGAATGGTGACTTGCATGAAGAAGTGTATGTTTTTCAACCTTGTGGCTTTGTGCAGAAAGGGCATGAAAACCAGGTGTGCAGGCTAAAGAAGGCATTATATGGTTTAAAGCAAGCACCACGTGCTTGGTATGAGAAGATACATGCCTATCTGATTGCACATGGTTTTGAGAACAATCCAACTGAAAGAACCTTATATGTTAAGCGTGCTAATGATGCGCTTCTGGTCATTGTTGTCTATGTTGATGACATGCTGCTCACTGGACCTATTGAGAAGCATATTGCTGATTTTAAGGCTGATCTGCATGCCTCATTTGAGATGTATGATTTTGGGCATTTGCATCATTATTTGGGCATTCAATTTATGCATGTTGATGGTGGAATGGCTTTCTTTCAAACGAAATATATTGACACATTGTTGTAGTGTTTTAGCCTTGAAGACTATAAACCTATTGCCACTCCTATGGAAACAGGTTTACGACTGAGTCTTCATGATGCTTGAGATGCATTTGATGCTGTTCTCTATCAGCAGGCTGTTGGATGCTTGATTTACTTATGCATTACTCAGCTAGATATTCAGTTTGCTATCTCACAGAGGAGCAGGTTTATGCATTGCCTAGGAGTGAAGCAGTGGCAGGCAGTTAAGTGCATCTTTCGCTATTTGAGTGGTACCCAGCTACTTGGGTTGTTTTATCCCAAGGGGGGATCACTACCGCCAGATTTGCATGCTTTTTCTGACTCTGATTGGGCTGGTTGCTATGACACTCGTGTGTCCACTAGTGGATTTTGCTTCATGCTTGGTAGCTCATGTATATCTTGGTTGAGCAAGAAGCAGCCTACTGTGGCCACTTCTAGTTCTGAGGCTGAGTATAGGGAAGCTTTCATAGCGACTGTTGAGTGTGTGTGGCTCAGATGCCTTATGGCTGATTTGGGTGTTGGTCAGTCTTCTGCCACCACCATCTTCACTAATAGTCAGAGCGCATTGGCATTTGCATGGAACCCTGTGTTCCATGCTCGCACTAAGCCCATTGAGGTGCATTATCATTATGTCAGGGAGAGGTTCTCTACTGGGGAGATCAGCTTGGCATATGTTCCCACGCAGGAGAACATTGTAGACCTTTTCTTTTCATGAAGGCTCTGCCTAGGGAGAAGTTTGAAGCTTTTTGCAAAGCTTTGGGATTACTTCCTTTTGTGGAGTGATTTCCACATAGCTTGGCACTTTCTTATACATGAGTGCCAGCTAATTGTTCAACGCATCACTCCCAGGGGGGTTTGTTGATATATTTAGGTAGTGATGTGTGTGAACACTCTAGTACCGCTGGGGCACTTTTTTCCCTCTTTAGGATGTTCTTTCCCTCTGCTTGTATATATGCCTATTGCCCTAATGGGCTACTTATCTTTGTACATTCTCTAGTAATACATTCAATATTGTGAGTTTTGCTCCAAGCTTCTTCTTCTTCCTTGTACTGTTCGCGTGCTTCCGTAGACGTCTAACTCCAACATATTACACATTCAACTTATGATCTAATTATCCCTCTCTCATCTAATCTTCATCTCTCATATATATCACGTCCATATACAAGTGTATATATATACATATGAGTGTGGATTCGACACTACTTTAAAATATATGTGAAGTGTTTACAAGATTAATGTACATGTGTATAAAGATCATCTCTTCCTAAACCTCCAATTCACTTCATATTTCAAGCTTCAACCTTTTCTTAATTTCTTCATCCCTAAGCTTCATGTAATCATTAATTGATTACTGTCTTGCTCCAACACACAAGGCCTTTATTTTTGCCTTAGTGGCAACTGAATGGCTCTGAAGTCTATGCCCTACCTAACCTAATGGATAGGCTCACAAAGATCATCTATAACCATCAACGGTCACACATAGACCTCATCTAACTTAGAAGTTAGGGTTCCACAAATGTTCAGGCTCTCACAATGGCTTCTCCTCATAATGGGGGCCTTACTGCTTAGAGCACCATGGATCATTTGTGGTCACTTGAGGGTGGAGTAGTGAGCATATCTAACACCTCCCCCCTACCGCCCTGCCCTCTTAATGTCCACCCTGCGGGGAACTACCTCCTTGGTCCAATCCCAAGCTTTGGAAAGTCTCGAAGAAGTTGCTCTCTCTCAAGAGCCTTGCTGAAGATTTTTGATCCATTTTCTTCAATTGGACAATAGCTTATCTCCATGATCCCGTCCTCAATCAACTCAAGCATATAGTGATACTGAATTTCTATGTGCTTAGTACCTGCATGGAAAACAAGATTCTTGGCAATGGCCATGAAAATCTGTGTGGTGTTCCCGATGAAACCCCTTACTTTTGTCAGCTTCAGGGCACGAATTCGTAGGGAGATCTTCAGAGATGCCTCTCCTGCCCAGCCGCGTAGCCATGCTATAAATTCCCCTCTTGATGGGATCGCTAATTGGCATCTCACATGAATGCCACTTGGCACTCATGTGTGTGGCCTTATAATGGAATCTAAGGGATGGTTCACACCATCCCTTGTCTAGTGATTTCCCACATGACACTTTGGTTGTCACACTTCAACTGTGTAGCCTCCTCTCCTTGTATTCCTATGTGCCATAGGATCCTCATCAACCATATTGCTTCACATGCTGCAACACATGCAACTTTGTACCCAACTTCAGTAGAAGATAATGCTACAAGCGATTGCTTCTTACTTATCCAAGAGAAAATCCCTGATCCTAAAGAAAAGCAATATCCAAAAAATGATTTTTTGTAATCAATATCTCCTGCCCAATCTGAGTCATAGTATTCGACCAGAGATGATCGTTCTTCAGAAAGAATACCGTAATAGGTGTTTCCTTTCACATACCTGAGTATTCACATGCTTTCCTTCCAATGAGTTTGGCAGGGCTTATTAGAGAACCTACTTACTACTCCAACAACATAAGAGATATTTGGTCTGTTATTGCACAAGTAGATGAGACTTCCAACTTGTATCCTAGTTCTTCGAATATGTATTGGAGGTGAAGTATCATCAATAGATAATTTTGTGTTGACCTCCATAGGTGTAGAAATTTCCTTGCAATCCTCCATGTTGAATGCATTCAATATCTTTGCATACTTTTGTTGAGATGAAAATCTTCCTTGGTTCCTAGCAAACTTCAAGGCCTAAGAAATAATGCATTAAGCCCAAGTTTGTCATTTCAAATTCTGAACTTAGGGCATCTTTTGTTTTTTGAAGAAGAGCATCATCAGTTCCTGATAATCACAAGGTCATCTACATAGAGTACAAGCACAATTGTCTTACCTCTTCTCTTTAGGACATACAAGTTAGCATTAGAAGCCCATCTTTTGAAACCTAGATCTAAGAGATACTTATCTATCCACTGGTACCATGCTCTAGGGGCTTGCATTAGCCCATATAATGCCTTCTTCAGCTTACACACCTTGTTCACTGAATGGGGATCCTCAAACCCAGGTGCTTAAGACACATATACCTCCTCCTTGAGGTCTCCATTCAAGAACACTGATTTGACATCCATGTGGTAGAGTGGCCAATGCTTTTGTGCAGCCACTACTCTGATAGTAGTCACCATTGCAATTGGGGCAAATGATTCACAAAAGTCAATGCCTTCAACTTGTGAGTAGCCATGTGCCACAAGTCTTGCTTTGTGCTTTTCTAGAGTACCATCAGTCTTGTACTTTAGCTTCTAGAACCACTTGGTGCCAATGACTTTACGCTTAGGGGGATGATCCATTGTTCACAAGATAAATTATGGTTTACGATTTCTATGAGTGCTACTACTTTCTTTGATTGCCATTTTCAACAAAAAATAGTGGAAGTTAACATTGTACTTGGTCCCTTAGATGACAAAGAGGAGTAGTTCTTGGCATAGAAGAATAGTTTATATGCTTATATGCATCATTAACATTACCATTATAGCTTAGGGATATTACATGATTCGAGATCCAAGCGAGAAAAGCTTTGAGACTTCAATTGTGACTTGGTTGATTTGGATCCCTACTATTAGGATAAGCTATACAAAGATAAGGGATGTAACTTCGAAGAGGATGCAACTAGATATCAACTTGGGCAGAATGGATGAACAAAAACCAATCAAGAAATTTTCATCTCAAGTTTCAACAACAACAAGAACTGATTGCGCTTTCAAAAAAATTATTGATTTGTTTGCTTGGGATTATATTGATATGCAAGGACTTGATCCTCAATTCAATTAGATAGCATGAATCTTCAAAAGGATGCTGCACCAATCTTGCAACAACATCATCACATGACTATGTAGAAAATCTTAAAGAGGAAGTCAACAAGTAGTTGAAAGTTGGTCTTATGGTATCTTTTAAATATCCACAATGGGTGTCTCCTATTACCATTGTACCTAAGAATAATAAAAAGCTACTCATCTATCTTGACTATAGAAAATTGAATGTGAAAAGTATTCTAGATCCCTTTTCCCTCATTTCCTAGATAATGTCAGATGAAGTATCTGAATGTGAAATGTATTCCTTCCGAGATGCCTATAATCATTACAATCAAGTCAATATAGCTCATATAGATATTCCTAAAATGATCTTAATTATTGCCTATGGTGTTTTTTCCTTCTATAATAATGTGGTTTGACCTTAAGAACATGTGTAGTACTTTCTAGTGTTGCATGTAGCAAATCTTATATGAATATTTGATTTATTTCATGCACATTTTCTTGGTGACTTCTATGTGTAGGGTGATAAGGCATTACATATCACTCATCTATGCTTATGACTTTTAAAATGTAGACAAGTTGATTTATCATTAAATCTAACGAAGAATGTTTTTGCGATGCCTTTTGGAGGTCTATTGGGTCATGAAATTTCCAAAAATGGAATTATTATTGAGCTTCATAAAGTAAACAATGTTTTGGAAGCCCTTGTGCCTCCAACCCCGAAATAGGTTTTTTGGTTTGTAAGAAAGACACGATGTCACGGGCATCATCTTTGATTTCTAGAAAATTGGATCGAAACTCTTAATCAATTATAGCCCATGTGAAACCCGTGCAATTTGTGTGGGATATAGTGCATCAATTGTTGTTTGAAAGATTACAAATGACATTGGCTAGAGCTTCTATTTGTATATGCATTAGATTGGATACTTCCCTTTCATGTATTTGGGGATGCTTTTCATATTGTTATAAATAGTATGGTAATGCAATAACCTACTGCTTAGTGGTTTCAACTAATTTATTTTTCCATCCATTTTCTTATGGATATGGAACAAACTTATGTGTTCACTCAATGCCAATGTGCACTTTGATCTATTTTGTAAGACACGAGTTGCCTGGTCAGAAGCTTCCATTCCATGATATTGCCATACATAATTAAGCAGTAGGAGTTTGTAGGATATTTTAGTTGTTAGGTTCTCTTGTTGTGAGAATTTGAGTATAATGTAATATTCACTAGCCTTATGCTGCACACATGATCCCTAAGTTTTTGTCTCGAGTATATTTCGATGAAGGGTTTACTAGATGCATGTCTTTTTCAAGTAGCAATTAATTTGATCCAAACATAAGCAATTCCTTGGACATGTGTTGATAGAAGCTAGATAAAATGATAAGAGAGCATTCAAGGAGCAAAGGGGTTGAGGTAAAAATATTGGGAAATAATAATAAGAAAAATTAATGTGTGACTTTGAAGACCAAGCATTGAAGGCGTCTTGGCTATGACCATTAGTTTTTTATCAAACTACGTAAATACTTAAACATACATACGTGAGAGGATTGAATCCACTTGTAAATGTATTTTTTTTGCAATTCCTATGTTTGTAGGGTATTTGGATGTTTTTTTGGGGTTTTTAGATAGTGCAACCCTTAACTTTTGAATTCTCCATATATTTTGGGTCTGAAAAGGGTCGCCTATTCTTATATGTATAAAGTTGGGAAATTATTTGAAGAGAGAATCATCATTTTGTTAATAGAGCTCTTGAAAATTTGCAACACTCTTTTCTTAGTGTTTTTGGAACTTGTCTTTTCTCTTTTTGTTGTGCATGTTAAGAAGAGTGTCTGAAAGGGGTTACTAACTTAGGAGAGTAATTCACTAGGTATTCATTGTGAGGTTTGTGTGCCATGACCATTAGAGTGAGTAGGCATCAATCTCTAAGAAGATGTACATATTAATTTCTTTTACCTCATGAGTATTTCAAGCTTTTATCTTGCATAGAAAGATAGCTTTTTTACAATTACATTTGTGGATATGAAAGATGAGAGATTTTGGATCCATCATTAGGGAGAGAACTTGTAGTGAATATATTTACTTGTTTCCACATGCGATTGTGATTTTCACTCAGTTTATTCGTACACAATCATTTTTAGAGGGGATCTACATGCCATCAATCGTGTCTATCTTGGTTTGAAAAATATGATGTGTGTCAGTCTCATGACTTTATGCTAGTGAGCTACTCAATCACTTATGATTATACATGTTTCTTTGGTATTATTATCTAGGATCCATCCACACATAGGTGCTCATGAGATGGTTCTTTTTATATATTGACATTTATGAGGTATTGAAAACTTTTGTTGTGGCTATGCATGGAAGCCCAATTAGATAATGTTAATCTATTTTCAATTATAGATTCCATTTTTAGGATTAGGGTTTCACTTGTTTTGGATAGTTAGGTAGTTGGAGAAGTGGATTGGACACTTATGCATTACATAATTACATCCTTGCAACATCCATTTAGAATTTTGATAAGCTTTGAAAATCTCATACCTGACAAAAAGTGTGTTTCTTGGTCAATATGGTCACTTGTATGAGTGCAAGTGAGAATGTGAGTATAAAAACTTTTATAGACCATATGTTCATGTAGAGGAGGCCGTTGTAGATGCAAACTTATAACTAGTGAGTAGTAGGTAAGAGCTTAAATTATATTTATAGAATGCATAAAATAACCCATTGTCTGAGACATATTGATCATTAGAACATCCTAGAGGGTTAATTGGGGAAATCATGGGGGTCTATTGCATTCTTTTGATTGAGATATGTTATAGTTAAATTTTGTAGGATCTTCATCAGGGATCTAGCTTCCTAGGAATCCAACCATCCTAGTTGTGTTCTAGTATGGGTCACTTAACCACAAGGATTTTATAAGCTATGCTAGCCACCTCATCACTCAAAACTAGTTGTGAGATGCTTGTGATGTATGTAGCTTATGCAAGCCTCATAGAAAAACACCACTTTTATTCTCAAGTTGAGCTTACCCCAACAATCTCCCCCTTAAATGACACATGTTGTTGAATGCCCCTTCCTCGAGCTTTGAATTGCTTTTTGGTACATTTGAGCTCCTATCCGTACATCCCCAAGAATACAACATTGGATACATCTAAGATCACATGATTCTTATGAGGGATCACATTTTCATACAACATTCAAGGATACATCTTTTGGATACAACTAGGTTCAATTGGTTCTCATGATAGTTTAGTATGAATCTCCACATATGGCTTGTATCAAAGTCCTATAAGGTAGAGGAACTTGGTCTGATAACACCTTATCTTTGATACTAGTTATCATAGTTGGATTTTTTTGGGTCTCCATCAAGGAGGAGACTTGGTGGGAGATTACCCTTTGTAGTTTTGTTCTTGCATGGGGAGGGAGAAGACTTTGAAGGAGGTCACCCATCCCAGTTCTTTTCATGCATGGGATTGATTAATCATGAGGTTTTTTAACAAGCCAAGCTATGCAGCCCACCACTCGAAACGAGTTGTGAGAGGCTTGTGAACTAGGCAATTTATGCAAGGATCATAGCCAAGCAACACTTCTATTCACAAGTTAGGCTTCTGAAACAAGAAGGTCCTTGCCTTGTAGCAAAGCACATTCATGAAATTGGTTTGTTGGCTATGCAAAGGAAATACTTAAGTAACATTCTTTTCTTCATTTGATGAAGATTATATTGCTTATAAGAAGAAAAAATGGAAGTCATGGAAGGGAAAAGATGGTATTCATTCCACTCTCTAATGCTATGGAGTGCGAATTTGAAATGAAAATAAACATAAGGTTAAAACAAAAAATTGGCTAATTTTTTTTTTCTAGTTTGCATCACAACATTTGTTGTATGTGTAGCATGGAAGCTAATTAGCTTCCACTTCAAGTCTAACTCATTTGTGGGATAACTAAGGTTTTTCAATTCAAATATCAAAAAACCACACATGGGTTTGATATCTTAGAGAACATTGTATTTATGATTTTCTTGCCCTTTTTATAGATAGTGATCTAGGCATAAAAAGAGATCTAATAGCTAAATCTTTTTGTAGATTGCTTGAAGTATTGTGAGGCCATTAACAGTGCAAGCTCAGGAAATTTAGATGATCATAGGGTGAGAAACTTGATGATTTTTTTCCAACATGTTGTACCATCCATGGGAAAAAAAAGGAATGTAGTTCAATTTGTGAATGGATGGTTCCAAAAATTCCATAAGCGCATAGGAAGAAAAAAAATTAAGAAGGTAAGCCTTAGTTGAGTGTGAAAAACCAATTGAAAAAGGGAAAGACGGCCAAGGGCCTTGCTCATTAGAATCTCATTTTGATAGTATGTCTTTGGACTTTGAGGAAGAAGGTTAGGAAGGAGATCATGTGTCCCACTATCTTTCTAGACTTGAGGCAACCTCTAATGATAATTGATATTTTGGAATTAGGGAAACTAACTTTATCAATACTAGTGGTGATCAATCTCCATTCTCAAAAGTAGGGAATGTATCGGCACTTGAGTATTTATCCAAGGAATAACTTGAATCCTTTGCATAATTCGTGACATTAATCAGAGCAATTTGTTTTATATTGCCATTTAATCCAATGAAAAATGTACTCTTGAGGTTGATAGCAGATATTGAAACATCAATGACACCTAGGATACTACTCCACTTATCACTAATATTTCTCTAGTCACTATGGTGCTGTATGGTGGGACATCTTACCCAAAATTAGTTATCATTGTGTCCATGTGGAAGGTTAAATGGCCGTTGGACACTTTTGCATATGTTATTTAATAAAACATAAAGTGTTCCAGTCAGCCATAGATTCTAAGTTTGATTGGATTTATAAAACTTAGATCTGTGTTCGGGCTCTCTCTAGTATGTAGTTTTTGTGTATTCTCTAAGTCTATGTGGATTACTGTGTGTGTCGCCCATAGCTCAATTTTCTACTTTGAGAGCATCTTCATGAAGCTCCCTTAAAGGGAAATGCACTGTGTTCGATCACCATCACACCACTTCACTAGTATGAGAGTAGTTTGCAACAAAGGTTTTGCTGTTGTGTGAGCAAAACGAGCATGACTGGTTATCGACACTTTGTGGCCGAAGTCATCAAAGTTGTCAAACTCACTAATGGCATTGTTTACTCCACATGAGGAAGGAATCCAATGATCAATAAAGACAAGGTACTAGCACTTCATAGAAGATCATCAATTCTAGTAGTATTCCCCTCAAGGGTTGCTTAATTGACATGGTTTCCTAAAGTAAGCCCTAGTTGCTTGGTTATTATAGGAGTGAAGATACTTTAGGTTTTCATTAATTTGGAGTCTTCAAAGTGTATTCTTGGGCTCTTTGCATCAATTTTTTGAGAGTTTCTTTGGATGCAAAATTCGGCGAAATTAGAGTTGATCTTGCAATTTTGGGACAATTTCAACTACATAGGTGGAAAGATTGGTCCAAAGATAAAACTTGGCACTATAGGCACTTGAGATTGTGTCTTCTTGGGACTCTACATTTAGGTTAATCATTGAATTTTTAGCTCTCGCATATTGTTACATGTTTCTTGGAAGGCTTTTAGTTGAGGTGGGAGCAACCATTGCAAGTTTATGTACATTTTTGGGATCAAAAGAACAGAGTTGATAGACATTTTTAGGTGTTTTTGGATAGTATTTGGGTTATAAATTCAGCCTATCAGTGCCATTTCTTGCATATATTGAGCACATACACATTATGCACACTTCTATGACTATCGCTTATGTATGCCCATGTGGTGATTGATATAGCAATTATGTTTTTGCGTAAGCCTTTGATATTGATAAAGAGGATTGTAGTGAGGTTTTCTTAATTATGAGACACTAAGATATCATGGTCTCTTTGTTGATGCAGGTGGAAGATTTACCAAGCCTAACCATAGAAGATTTGTGTTAGTTGTTCATAGGTGCTCGATAAGCGTAGTCGGTTTCTATTGGGGGATTCGTTGAAAGGAGCTTGATTATTTGTATGGTAAGGCTAGAGAATAAGGAGAACAACACCAAAAGTCTATGTTCCTTGATTAAAATAGTGGATAACAATAGATTTTGTTGCCAGAATAACACAAAATACTTACTATGCTTAGACCCCTTTTAGGACAAAAAGTACACACAAGTACAACAAAGTACCTCGAGTGTGGGTAGATCCCTTTTAGGAAAATAAGTACACACAAGTAAAACAAAGTACGCCAAGTAATTGTGCAGTCAATTTTTGTGCCGATTCTTCACCTTGCCCAATGGCTTGCTCTTGTGCACTCCTTTCACTCAAGCATCCAATAAGATTGAAGTCTTCCTGATCACTTCTACTATCAATTGTACACCTTCTTGATAGCATTATGATTGCACCTTGGTTTCCTTCAATCTCGAATGAATTTTGGTTTGCACACACAAAAGTGCATAGAGTACTCTCTTCACAATCTTGGCTCTCTATTTCTTTGTACTCTACACTCTCTACACACCTTGCACTCTCTGCACACTTTGCCTCTCTGCACATCTTGCACTCTCTACACACTTCTATGTCTAAGTGTGTGTATGTATATGTGTCTCTAATCTCACTCTTTTACCTAGTGTATATTTTCATATAATCCTTTTTTGTTATTGAATCTTTGTGTGCACCACTTCACTTGACTTGAATTGCATTCACATGTATATTTTAGTGGATCTTAGTGTATCTGGTCCTTGGTTGTGTAGTCCACTTTCTCACTCCTTGTTGCACACATTTCTCCAAGAATTTGTACTTCATATGATGCATTTCTCTTGCTTTTCTCAAAAATCCTTTAATCATGATCTTCTCATATTTGCTTCAATGATGTCCTTTCTTGTCCCTTAGTGACTTTATAGAAAACAAAAATATTTAATGGGGGGCCACACATAGGCTTTTGCACTTGACATAACTTCTTCACTTTTGACCTCAAATTCTCAAAATTGTATCTTTAAGGGAGGGTTTACTTGAACCTTTGAAGCACTTCAAAACCCTATGAAAACGTTTCAAAAAACCCTTGGAAACTTGTATTTAAATTCATCAGTAAGACAATTGTGAGCATATGCATTGTGGACTACTGTTACTTGTACTAGAGGAAGAGAGAGTGGTCATAGACAAAGAGGGAGTATGTGAAGAGAGCTAGAGCGAGATCAAAGAGGGCCCCACAAAAAACTTTCTACAATTAGTGCTTTTCAAAAATATAGAAATCAACATAATGATCAATAATGATTTCAATCACTACACTTTGTATAAAAATAACGATTTTGCAACTTAGTGATCAATTTTGTGCAAGCCGAGTAGTCCTCAAGCTTGGCGAGCTTAGGAAAGAATGTATATATCGAATTTCATATTTCTTAGAGACTGTTTGATGCTTCGAAACTAGATTACAACCTAATTTTTAACTATGCCAGACACTAGATGTGAAGCCAATTACAACTCCTAGGAAAACTATAAAAAGAGCTAGAGATCTCATTTTGGGGTGTTGGATTATTTGTGAAGTCTTATGTGAGGAGCTTATGAATGTAAGTATTTCTCCCTCCATTGTCTCTTCTATTGGCCTCTTCCATGTGTGTGTGTGTATGTGTGCATGCACTAGTGTGCTTCTTACCTTCACCTTCATGCATATCATGTGTTTACGATCAAGGATGTGGGGGAGCATGTTCAAGGACGAACATGTGATGGTAAGAGTGTTAGGAGATTGATGTTGGAAGGTAAGTAGTTAGATTTTTGCAAGTTTTTTCACTAATTTTATGTTGTTTTATCTCATTTCACTCTACCTACCTCCACCCTCCATAAACACACCATCATTTTCATCGAACTTTTTGATTTTTCTCCATTCCTACGCTCGTTTCCTTCATTTTCCTCATGTACGAGTCATTCTTGCATGCATTTGAATTTTTGTGCTGGATTCCTTGTCATTTTTGAGTTGAGCACTCTGCATAGGCAAGATTTGTGTAGTTTTTGATTTTCTCACCTGCCACCTTGGCCTTTCATGGCAAGCTTGAAAGGTGAAAGTTTTTTCATTGCATCTATAGCATAACAGAGATCTCCTCAATGCCTTTCTGGAACACTAGATGCTTTAGTAAAATTTGTCATTTTCGATCTCATCAAGACAAGCCCAATCCATTGCAACAGGTCCAATCCATTGTGACATACCCGATCCATCATGAGAAGGTACCTTATTGCGATAAGCCTAGCGACAAGGCACCCAATTGCGACAAGGCACCCCATCGCAACAAGGCATCCCATCCCGACAAGCCAACCCCATTGTGACAAGCCGAGTGCATCACGGCATGACACCCCATTACGACATGCCCAATACATCATGATAGAGCACCGCATGGTGATAGGCCTGTTTATTGCAATAGGGTGCCCTATTACGATAGACCTAGTTCATTGCAATAGGGCTAGTCCATCGTGATAGGCCATCCCATCATGAAAGGCCTAATCCATCACGACAGGCCCACCTTGTCACAATAGACCACCTACATGAATGAAAATTAGGGTTTTGAGAATTTACCTATTTTTTTTCTATTTTTGAAGATCTTTTGGTGCGTTCAGGGTCTACAAGCTTTCAGAGCTAGTGATTATGAGTACCACAAGCGCCAAAACAAAGAAGTGGTGCTTGGGAGAGACCTTATGGGCATCAATAGGCATAGAAAGGGAATACAAAGTGCTTGCAATGAGGTTGGAAGTTCATTAAACCCCTTCAATCAATTATAGCTTAGGCTAAGGCATAGTGCTAGTGCTTGTGCATAGGGTAACAGTAAGAGCGTAAGTCCAAGACACTCAAAAAAATCAAGTGCAAGACCTTAAGTTAACATAAATGCAATAACATTAAGGTAAAAAACTTGAAGTTATAACACAAGGCTAAGTGAAACAAGGCAAGTTATTCTAGAAGAATATACCTTGAGACAAGACAAATACCAAAGGGCATAAAAACAACAACTAGTAATTGGTACTCCAAAGAACATTGCAGCCTGTGTGTAATCTAACACAATTTGACAGATATAGGGATCAAATTAGTGAACCTTAGATCAGACAAACACACAGGAAGAGAGGATAGAAAAAACATCAGATCATCTAGAGCTAGTGTCAATCATACGACTAGATCTTGGGCTCAATAGTTGAGTGACTACCCCTACATAGTGAGCTTAGATACCAGTGATTTGGAGATGTCATTTAGCATGGAGAGACTTGAAGGCAACACACATTAGCATATTTGCAAACACCAAAAGGTCCCTATAAGACTCAGCTTGAGTATGTTTGAACCAACCTCTTAGGTGCTTGCATCCATGAGGATGGTTTAAGGAGGTTAGTGGTCCAACTTAGGAATCGAGAGAAACCCTTCGGAATTGAGCACCTTGTGGTCAAATTCAAAGATGGGTCCTACATAGATAAGCAAGGAACCATGTATGTGGTAACCAAATTACCTGATAGGACATATGAATTCAGATCAATTGCACCTAAGTCTAAAATAGGAGATCTAGATCATGAAATCAAAGATAGTGAACCTATAACTCCTAGAGATAAATGATTCCTACCAAGGATTATCACACTAGAATGGATACCCCAAGATGAATCAAGCGTAGAGCTCTTTGTTAACAAAGAAACTGATGAAGTTTTTTTGAGGTTTAGACTTGATAAACTGAGCGACGTAGTTGGAGTCATCATATACAAATTCAAGGATCCTGAGATCCCATGGAAGATCATTTACCTAGAAAAAAATTCTCTGAGGATGTTTGTTGTTAGGGATCATAGTAGACATGTGTACACTTGGAAGGGCAAACCGATTTTGCCCCCACACAACTCTACTAACCCTAGTGGTCAGACCAAAGCACAATCTTCTCATATCCTAGGAGCTCAAAAGGACAAATCCAAAGAGTGATAAGAAGTGAGCTTTGTGCACACTATAGGAAGAGAAAGAAGAGGGTTAGATACAAACTGATTAGAATAAGAAAGACCTAGAGGACATAAGCACGTAAAGAGGCATGGATGATTTTCCCTTGCCTAGACCAAGAGAACATCTGAGAATTTTGAGACCCACTCAGTTAAGTGAAATCCATGAAAAATTACTTTGGTGGAACTAGATATCCATGTGATCATGTGGTTGAATACAAGCAAGTGTTGAGAGGTGAGCATGTCAAGGATTTGTTCACCCAATACAATGCTTTTGGGCTTACCTTGAAGAATACAACCCTGACGTGGTTTCAACCCTTGCATCAAGGTCAATTCATGAACATCTCACATTTGCAAGATATGTTCATTACATAATTCTCCAAGAGGAGAATCAGACACATGGATTCATCATTGATCCATAAATGGACACCACATAAAACTATTAGATTAGTAAGATATAGGTTTAGGAAAGACATTGAGAGATGCTTGATTCCAAAGTTTCCTACCCAAGCTAAACATGCTTCCTTTTTCTTAAATGGTATGCTAAGTTAACCACTCTTCCACGGAAAAAGAAGGGGATAAAAGTGATGGAAGAAGCCAAAACTAGCTCACAAACAAGGATGAGAGGCACCAAAAGACTACGAGAAATGATGAAGGCAGAAGAAGCACTTCTAGCTTCAAAGAGGATACACGTACTTCCAAGGACAAGGATAGAAGACAACACACCCATTACGGAAGAGGAGCTAAAAGAAGCAATGGAAGCAACTCACCAATATATGGAAGGTCAAGTGAATCTGCCGATACAAGGGCATTACTACCACCAGTCTCATGAAGACATGGAGCAAAGAAAGAGGCTGACAAAAATTCATAGATATAGAGAGTTGGGATTGACCAACTCTAGTTTGTCTTCTGATACCCAAGAAATTCAAGAGCCATCCATGATGAATGTGGACATCAAAAGTGATTCAAAGGATGATGGCAATTGGGAAGAATTGAATCAAGTCACGAACTCCTTTGGCATGGAAGGTACAAACATAGATCAAACCCCTGACATCACGACCATGGACACAACAAGGAAAGGAGTATCTCATGCAGAGGTTCATGTTCTAAAAATGAATGAAGAGACAAGGATTCAAATCACAGAGAATCACTTAGATGGAGAAGTCCGAGTAAGGAAGCCAAAGGAAGAGAAGGAACATGAAGAAGTGGAAGAGCCACAACCCTTCACTCCAATCAAGGTTGTAGCAGAGCCTTCCCCTCTAGATGTTACATTTCAGGGAAGTGCTACAAAGTCCACCACTAATGAAGAACAAGGAAATGAGAGAGACATACATCTGGAAATTAGACAACCTCATGATGACACTATACACGTGGATAAAGGCAAGGATGTACTAACGGGGGAAGCACCAAGTATCCCTAAAAAATGGCTGAATGTGGATGTGGCTCAACTGAAGCCCGTGGTGAAGCAGATGATACAAACGGCCATGGATACTCAACAACAAATGCTCGAAGCAGATGCAGACTATGATAAGGCTATGAGAGAGAGGAGCCAATTCCAGCTATTAAGTGAAACCTTCTCTTCACAATTAATTCAAGTGAAACAGACACTCTTGGCCAAGGAAGTAGAAGCTAAGGAAACCATGGACAAATGCACCATATTAACAACAAAAGACCAGAAGATCTAAGATCAACTAAAAGAACTCAAAATTAAATATGAAGCTGGTGAAGCTGAGAAAGCAAGAATGAATGTTAGAAGTAAGCTTCTTGAATCCCAAATAAAGGTATATATGGAGGAAGCTGACAACTTAAGAAATAAGAATAAAGAGCTTATGACTTCCATCCTATGCAACCAATCCATAGAAGCGCAAGAAGCGACAGCAACCGACAAAAAGGCATTGGAAGCTCAAATTGCAAAGTATGAAGATCAACTAAAAAAAGAGCAAACCATATGAGAAGAATGGGGAAAGAAAGTACATGCATGACAAGAACGAACTTAGAACACAATGGAAATCGACTGAAGATAAACTTCTTGTGATATATAATGAAGACGCCGATCAAATAGCTGCTATAGGAAATGACCTTTTGACTACCAAAGAAGCACTAACAAAGGAGGCCGATGAACTCAAAGAAAAGGATGAACTCATTGCAAAAGTACAAGCTCAAATAGAACAACAAGTAACAACGGGGACACTAGTAGTTCCAAGCTCCAAAGCGGCTACTGAGGAGAGTGAGGTATGTCCTCTTTCTCCCCCCATGCATCATTCTCCAATAAGAGAGGAAGCAGAGCCGAGCACTGAAAGACATGATCGGGCTATTGCAGAACTAAGCCGACATGAGAGGGCACTTCTGGTGTTCCAGCTTATGGAACAGTTTGAAGAACAAGTGGTAAAGGTAATGAAAGAGGCTAAGATTGAAAGCAAAAGCCTGGAACAGATATTGAAGCCATTCAATATACCTTATGAACTACTAAAAGAAGAGACACGACAGTATATAAAGAAGATTATCAATGAAGAACCTGATCACGATCTGCAATTCAACCTACAAACATTCAAATATACACAAGAAGAATTTGATCAGGCAGATCCTATCTGGAGATGCAAGTTTTTGGAGAAGAATCCAACACTACAAGTACACTCGGAGTCAGCATCGTACGTGCTTCCGGTCAATCCATCTTTTTGCCCAGTCCCTAGAAGACACTCCTGGATGCAATTTTGGGAAGCACAACACCAGGGAAGCTTAAATAACCAATTGCTAAACTATCCACTACTACCTAGTCTGCCTCGCAATTACCTACCGACCGAAGAATACATTGTGAGGACGATAGAATTTTGGCTATCCAGATATTCCACAATACCAGATTTAGCCATCAAAATGACCAACAAAATTCTGAGTATGCTACTTACAGTATTAAAAGTATTCCAACATGCGTAATACACATTTTTGAACTTCATTGGAATTAATCAAGGAGCGGATGCTTTAATTTTTTATCTATCTACTACCCTGAGTCGCTTAACTATCATGGCAATATACTCGCGACTTATGTTTTTGCCGAGTCGATATATGAAAACATTCGAGGAAGCCTTCTTCACATGATTTTTTGAGATGGACTTGGAGATATTTGTCAAAATATCTTCTAACTTGATATGAGACTAGTGGCCTATGAGCTAAGTTCCTTTGCAAATCATAGACAGACACTAGGCGATGGGGTAAAGTCCGCACAATGGAAGGAACTGATGATATGTCAAGAAAACTTGCTTAATTATAGAGAGCAAAAAGTAATACAAACTTATGCATGTCGCCACAAAAAGCCTTTCGGGGATGAAAAAATTTAGGATGAGGGATGTGTGGAGAGAGATTCGTGTGGAGGGAGAGTCAAGCAAGAAAAGAAGAAGAAGAAGAAGAAGATCAAAGAACAAAACAGTTCAATAAGAAAGAACCACCGTCTGCCCAAAGCCCCCCAGGGGCACGCATCAATCTACAATGCAAAAGGACCAAGTCCCAAAGAGTGGAAATAAAGAACAACAACCAGGACTTTTCATGGGAGGTTGCACATAGTTTCCTCATCCAAGTAGTGTGGGCACTGCCCTGTAGGGGGCACGCATCAAGCTACAATGCAAAAGGACCAGGTCTCGAAGAGTGGAAATAAAGAACAACAACTAGGACTTTTCCTGGGAGGTTCCACACAACTTCCTCATCCAAGTAGTGCCGACAGTGGAAAGAAGTGAATAGGCTCCAAGCAATACAACACGGTCAGAGTTGTGAAGGCAAAGACATATCCGAGGACCAAAATTTTGAAAGAGGTAGAAGTTGAGAAGCGAAAATGCGTGACTAAGAGTATCACATTCTTAGCCACTGGATGCATGCGTGATAGCCCGAATTAAGACAACAAATGATGACATGAAGGAAAGCCTATCAAGGGACGACAGAGACAAAGAGGGGGAGAGTGTTGGAGAGAAAAGAGGCACCGAAGAGGAACCCCAAAATTTTCAAATTAATGAGCATAAATTTTCTTCTTCAAAATCCTATGAAATTCCCTTGAAGCTAGGTAAATGCACTAGAGGATTCCTCTAGATGCATAAGCCCATATCATTATAACATAACTTTTGTAAAATAGTAGGAAATTAGAGTTAGTCAATAAAGTGCCAGTCTCTTGTGTGAAAGAACCATTTTTAGGGCACATGTATATAAGTCATTTTGTGACTCTTGTAAGAGATTTTTGCCATTGTGAAGAATTGGAGAAGAATTTCAAATTTGCTTCTTTTCGGCTGATTTCCTCCTTCTTCATGATCTTTTGTGTGTGTGTAATGCTTGAAATGTGTGTGTAAGACTACTGTGTACCCTTCCCATCACTTTTGAACTACTATAGTGTGTGTGTGAGCCATTACAAGTTGTGGAGCGAGTGTTGGTGCATCCCTCCATTCACTATTTTGCTCATAACTTGAAGTGCATTTATCAGATTCGAGTAAAAATACAACCAATAGAAGTGCCTCATCGAGAGCTTCAAAATGAATCCATTACTGGCCATATTAAGAGTTCACAACTAGGACAAAAGATCGAATTTGTGCTTACTATTGTAAATGGTATGGTGGCATGCATTTTCAGAGAATTAGTGAGTTAGAGAGGTAGCTAAGTCTGTTCACATGCATTGCAACTTAGCCACTTCACTTTCCATCATGTGCACACACATCTGCATACACTTGGTTCTTGCGAATCCTTGGATTGATAATTAAATGTGTATCGATCCACCACTATATGCATTTGTGGGGCGATTGAGGTCTAGTTTCATCGGCACAAGTCCCTAAGGCTTCACGACTTAGGTACACATCAACCATTTGTCCAATAGAAACCAGATTCTTTGTTATATTTGGAACATGCAGCACAACAAGAATATGTTTTTTCCCGTCCATAGACAATGCTATGTTTCCTGTATGCTCAATAGCGTGTGATGTGTCATCACCTGTTTCAACATATCCATGAACTAGAAATTTTCGTAAGCTACTAAACCATTCCATATGATTGGTCATGTGATATCAAAACACCATCATACATCATATTCATCATATGATGTTGAACCATGAACAACTTCTCAGAATCATCTGCACTTGTGAATACATACTTGTTTTGCTGCCTATTTTTATTTTAATTCTTCAACCTTCAATCATATTGAAAGTGTCTAGGTTTACCACAATTCAAGCATCCTTTACTATCATTACGTGAATCTTTTTTTTGGAAATTTCTGTGGCCTCTTTGGCTCCCCCTACCTTGAAATTATCCTCTACCTCTTGCATGATTCTGAGGTTGACCTTGGCTTTGGTTACCGTTTCCTCTTCCACTTTCAAAACCTCTACCTCTTCCTCTTCCTTTGCCAGAGTAGAATACCTACTCAGAACTAGGTTTTCCTTGTGAGTTTGAGTCCTCATCTTCAATAATCAACATGGACACGAGATCAACAAAATTCAGAATATTTTCCCTGTTCTGTATAGAAGTCCTGAATTGCTTATATGCAACTCCTAAACCACAAAGGCACACTTCCACCTTATCATCGTCATCTACATTCATGCCAATAGATGCAAGTGACTCACATATGCTTTTGATTTTCAGGGTGTAGTTAGTTACCAACATGCCATTTTTCTCCAATGTATGTAGATCATTCTTGAGTTGCAATTTCCATGCCTTTATATTGGTCTCATACAATGTGACCAAACTGTTCCAAGCCTCTTTTAGAGTCTTAGCATTTTGTATGTGCCCAATCATGCTATCTTGTATGCTAATAGATAGCTAATACATTACCTTTCATGCTCCTTGATTCCATTCTTCATATGTTCTTAACTGGTTTATAGTTTGATTCCTCTTTGGTAACAGTAGAGCATTTTTGTTCTCTCCTTTGATGTACTTCCAGTAGCCTTTTCCCATCAAGAAATTCTTAATTCTGAATCTCCAAGCATGGAAGTTGTTCTTCTCTAGCTTATCGCTCATAAGCTAACTCATTCCATTCACGTTTGCCATTTTTGCAACAATTTACAACACTACAAGCAACACTTCTGCTCGAAGACTATTGCACTATGACGTGATAGTTCAATCTTAGAAAAACAAAATTTTCATGTATCAACAATACATGCAATCACTTGAGATTGTGGATCTTGAATAGTTGAGTTTTGCTGAACAAGACGCAAGTTACAATTTTGCAAACTGACCTAGTTTTTCTATGGGCCCCACCTTGTGGGCTTGAAACAAATATCAGACCAATTTTTTTAGCAATCTAAGGTCATTTGTGAATCTTGCTTTCTCCATGCCTTCTCACATACTCCGCCATCAACCTTTTCCTTGAGATCTCTACAATCACAATGGCTCTGATACCATGTCAGGAGGAATGAGATAAGGAAGAGAGCTCACACACACACTCTCACAATCAAAGAGGTGCTGAGCACACACATGGATTGAGGCAAGGAAGAATGATCTTCTTCTTCTATTACATAAAAGGAATGTACAAGAATGACCTAAAGCAATAATACAACAAGTGCAATATATAAAGAATATTACATAAGGAAAATTCTAATGTCCGTGAATGAGTGAGCTGGCAAGAAACAAATGTGCCATCACTCTTGGTAGATAAATCTAGTAATGCTCAATGAAGTATCCTTGACATATACCACTGTGACCACTATACATGTTAGAGAAATGAAAAAGTGATATGTGTCATCCTCGATCATCACATGTTGAACTTGATATCTCAACAGTACTCACCACCATTATCTGAATGTAAAGCCTTAGGCTTAGCTCCCTTCTGAAAATCCACTAAGACAAGCCATTTTCTAAAAGTGGGGGATACCTCATTCTTAAACTTGATAGGGTACACCATTTTCTAGTAGCATCATTGTTGGCCAACAATCAAGACTTAGTAGACAAGAGAGCCTTATAAGAGAAGGACAAAGAGAAGTCAAAGATAATCAGAGGATTAGGTCTAATCAAAGCTTTAAAAATTCTCTTTTCAAACAATAATGATTTTTGTCACTAAATCACATTGTAAATACATTTTTTGATAATTCCCACTCCATTTTGTTCAAGCTGAGGAGTCCTTGAGCTTGAGGAGTATTAGGAGTACCTATATATCAATTTTCATAATTTTTAGATTGTGTTGGAGCCCTCAAATAAGCCCAAGGACCTAATTTTTAACTAGGCCAAGCACTAACTTTGGATAGAGCTAAAGGTAGTGAAAGCTAAACAACTCATTTTGGAGGATGTATTTGTAGATATTTAAGCTTTTGTAATAGTGTTCTTTTGTAATTGAAATTAAAAGCTTTTCATTGTTCCTCTCTTTGTTGTTGCCTTGTGTGCACATGTGTGTGCATGCTTGTGTGCTTCTCATTCACTCACTTGTGCACTCCACTTGCTCATGGTCATCATACCAACCTCATGTCTCCATGGATTTACATTTATGAGGTGATTCTCCTCATGTCGATACTCATCATTAATTTGGCACTATTGCTAGGATGCAAGCTTCAATGACGAGTGTGTGATAGTAAGATGTAGAGAATCGACATTGGAGGTGTAGGTAATTAGGTAATCTCTTCACATTTCTCTACTTGTCTACTCCATCATCATCCTCACCGTCTCCCACCTCCATCTCCTTCTTCACTGCATTTTTAGTTTTTTTTGTCATATTCCCTTCTCTACCTTATTGCCCTCATTCCATTTTGTGTGAGAGAGTTTTTAGTCCATTTAGTTTTCTTGTTGTTTGTGAGCATTTTTTGTACGTTCCAATAGTACCATCAACTTTTCTAGGTATGGACATTTGTATGCATCTCGAGATGATGATCTTTGCCTATCATGATCGACAAAAAAGCTTGGTTGCATGCTAGGCACGATAGAGTGCACCACTAGAGCATCCCAAATCACTGGAAACTTTCTAAAAATTTGCACTTTTTTGGTCTATCATGATAGAAACCATCTAAACAACTGTCTATCATGACAGATGACCTCTTGTGACAGTGGATCCCTGTGATAGAGACCATCTATCCCGATAGACAGTCGATTGTGACATACCAAAATTTGTGATAGAGGATAGACAACAGACATTGTCCATCATAGCAGACACTTGTCTATCACGACAGACAAGTCCCATGGTAGACCCTGTCCATCATGGTAGACATCATCTATCATGATAGACAAAAGGCCACGACAGATGATAGATAACATCTATCATGATAGACATCTGTCTATTAATAACCACATAGGATAGAGATCATCTATCATGATAGACACCCATCTATTGCGACAGACAGGTCTATCGTGATAAACACCACCTAGCATGATAGATAGGCTAATTCAACAATTTTTAAGGTTTACCAAATTTTGATCAGATTTAGCTCAAATTTTGGGATCTTTTGCATGATTTTGGAGCTCTTGGGAAAATTAAAGCAAGGTGCTAGTGTGTGCAAGCTTGGGAACACATGCCTTGGGCATTCAAGTGCAAACAAGGATAAACAACTTGAGGTTGGAAGATCTCTCTACCCCCTTTGTCCATTTTTAGCTTAGGTTAAGTGCAATTAGCAGCACTATTCGAGTAGGGTTATGCTAGGCATGAATCAAGTGCAAGAAACTCTAATTGCTCAAGTTCAAGTATAGCTAAAATGGCATTTCAAAAAACTCTAAGGGAAAATAACATAAATTGATCAATCACATATCAAGTTATGATAAAATGCAAGTATTCCTAGCAAGGCTATTTGACAAACAAGATTTTGCTAGAGAAATTCATAAAGAACTAGTAATTGATACAAAATAAAATTGCAACATGGTTGTAATAGGGAGAATTGGGACTAATAGACAAATCTTATGAACCTTGGATCACGTAGAAACTTAGGTCAGGAGAGACAAAGCATCAGATTGTTTGAATTTAGTGTCATCACACAGCTAGGTCTTGTGCTCAACAACTTAATGACTATCCCTACATACTCACTTATGAGACTAGTGATTTGGAAATGTTCATCATGGAACCACTTGTAGGTAGTTTGGGCATAGCCTATTCACAAACACCAAAAGGTCCCTATAGGATCCAATTGTAGTATATTAGAACCAACCGATTAGGTGCTTGCATCTATGAAGATGGGCTACAAAGATCAATTTTCCAACTCAAAAACTTGGAACAACCCTTTGGACTTGAACACGCTATGGTCAAATTCGAATAGGGCTCACATATTGATAAGCAAGGAACCATGTATGTGGTTACTAGCTTACTAGACTGGACATATGATTTTCGGAATGTCGTTATAGAAAATGAGATAAGAGATTTGGAGCAAGGAGACCAAGGATGATAACTTAGAATACCTCCAGATAAATTTTTCTTGACTAGAGTGATTACACTAGAGTGGATTCCATAGGATAACAGAAGCATAAAGTTATTCTTGAATAGAGAAACATATGAAGCCTTTTAGAGATTCAAGCCATATCAACTTAGCGAACTAGGTAGAGTCGCCATATACAAGTCAAGGATCATGAGATACCATGAAAATTTACCTATCTAGATAACATGTCAAAAAGAATATTCATGGCAGGCATGCTTACACTTGGAAGGGTGAATTAGTTTTCCCCCCACTGAGATTGAATGTAACTTATGGCCAACAAGGAGCGGGATCATCTCACATTCATGGTACGCACAAAGAAAGATTCGAGAAAGACCTGAATTGAGTTTTGAAAACCCCTTAGGCAAAGAATGGTCATGACTAGAGACAGAACAAATAGATCAGGAGAGGCACAAAAACCTGACATCAAAGAGGCATGGATGAGTATCCTTTGACGAGACCTAGATAACACCCTAGGATCTTGAGGCACACTCAACTGGTTAAGTCCATGAAGAACTACTTCGATGGCATTAGAAACCCTTATGGTCATGTGGTAGAGATTAGATAAGTATTAAGAGTTGAAGAGGTGGATGACTTGTTCACTCAATACAATGATTTTGTTCTAACTCTAAAAAAAACAACCTTCATGTGGTTTCAACCACTACATCAAGGTCAATTTAGGAATATAGATAGTTGCTCAAAGCATTCATTAGTGAATTCTCCAAAAGTGGTATCAAGCACAACACTTCATCCTTGATACATAGCTTGAAGCAAACACCCTAGCAGATGGTTAGACTTGCAAGAAGAAGATTTAGACAATACTTAGAACCATAGAGTAGTGCACTCGTATGTGTATCGACATAGAGGATAACTTGCATGACAAATTAGAGGTGTTGAAGATTTATAAAGACGTAGACAGTGCTATTGGCTTCACCTCTAAACCATCCACATCAATAGAGGAGTTAGCAGAGAAAGTAGCAAAAAAATTAGGAGTCTCAAGCAAACATGTGCCTAGGTTGATCTTGATGAAATGATGTTACAATTGTAGAGGAGACCACATGGCTAACGTGTGCCTGATCATAGCTCAACCCGAAGGAAACCCTAATAGCCAATACTGCACCATTGAGAGAAGATACACAAACGATACTGCACAAGAATTCCCTTACAATAAGCAAATGGTTGGGCTAAATTATCCACAACCATATCAACAATAGGGGAGATATCCAAATCAATACCAATCATAACAATACTTTAGACCCTAGTAGGCTTACCAACCACAATACCAACTCAGTAAAGACCTCAACCAGTGTTGGGTCAACAACCTCCTCCCCCAGCCAATGTTATCCCAGTCAAATACACATCAATGGAGGAAAATTTGAGTAGAGCCTTAGTGTCAGCACCTCCCTTCATTTCTAAAAGCAATCCTAACACTCAAAGATTTGACTCAACACATGTAGATAATCCACCAACTTACTACACAGATTCACCAGAGCACACAAAAATCTACCCTTATGAAAACCCTAGTGAACTTAGTTGGCAACCAAAATATTCGAATGTGATGTATGCCAACCCTAGCTATAGGCCCCAACTGAGATAGTTGAGACCCCAAGCACCCCAAGGGCCATGCTATAGATGCCAAGGAGATCACTTCATTTGTGATTGTCCAATTCTTGCATGAGGATAACCCTAGTCACTAACTATTCAAGGCTTTTGCCCAAATTGTGAGAGAGAACACCTATTACGGGATTGTCCAAGGAATCCATCCAATGCACAAAAAATTACATGAATCAATGTTATTGGCTTAGTTGTAAACTCTAGTGGAAATATGCTCACTACATCCCCCGTGCACGTAGTAACTAGAGCTCAAGCCCTACAACACAACCAAGGCTTAGGATAGGAAAAGACTCTTGAAGTTAGTGAGACTGAAAGCACAATTAGAAAGAGAATAAGACCCTAGAAGGATAGTCATGAGTGGATGAAAAGACAATGGACCAAGAAGATGTGTGAACTTGAAGAAAGATTAAAGGAAACTAAAGCTAAACTGGTAGAAATCACATCTCAGACACACTCCCACACACCACCACCACCACCATCACCATCACCATCACCATTAGCATCACCATCACCATCACCATCACCATCACCATCACCATCACCATCACCATCACCATCACCATCACCATCACCATCACCATCACCATCACCATCACCATCACCATCACCATCACCATCACCATCACCATCACCATCACCATCACCATCACCATCACCATCACCATCACCATCACCATCACCATCACCATCACCATCACCATCACCATCACCATCACCATCACCATCACCATCACCATCACCATCACCATCACCATCACCATCACCATCACCATCACCATCACCATCACCATCACCATCACCATCACCATCACCATCACCATCACCATCACCATCACCATCACCATCACCATCACCATCACCATCACCATCACCATCACCATCACCATCACCATCACCATCACCATCACCATCACCATCACCATCACCATCACCATCACCATCACCATCACCATCACCATCACCATCACCATCACCATCACCATCACCATCACCATCACCATCACCATCACCATCACCATCACCATCACCATCACCATCACCATCACCATCACCATCACCATCACCATCAACATCACCATCACCCCCATATAACCCCATCACCACCTAAATGAGGATCACTCTTAGCATATCCCACTCTTGAGGATTAAGATATGATGCTTAAAGAATATCAAACCAAAATCCAAGAAGGGCCAAATATGAGAGGACATGACAAGTGTTACTTACCCTAGATCGGACCTAGCAATTGATAGGACTAAGCAATGTGGGAAAATGGTGGAACTAATACAAACCATGTTTGAGGTCAGCCATCTTTTCAATTGCACTAACTCAGCCAAGACACAATTGCACTTTGATGGATTGTTAGATAGACAAGAGAAACTAATAGCCAAATCAAGAAAGTAGCCTTATCATAGATGAGTATCGCTAGAAGTGAAGGGATGAGTCTTCCCCCCAAGGAAGCCTATGCTCCTACTCCTACTAACCCTAGAATCCCTTCTTCCATGAATTGATATTCACAAGAATTCCTCGGAGATATTCAAGAGGAAAATCCCTCACATTTGCTCCTGCAAAACAAGAAACGATGCTTAGGATACACTTGCCACTTCATACGAGGCAATGAGGCTCATGTTGCTTACCTCCAAGAATATTTGGAAAGCGAGCATATGAATGGAGGAGAGTCTATAGACAATGTTTTGACAAAGATCAAATATTTGAAGGAGTATATGATTTTTGCTGATGAAGTCTTGCCACATAGTTCACTTGTGCAGAATTTTCTTAATGGTCTTCCGGATTTATATCACAGTTTTGCTTCAACACTTCGATTGATGTTGAAAGAAAATTCAAATGACTTAAAATTTGAGGAGTTAGTCTATGTTTGTAGGAAGATGAGTCCAGATAGAACTTGTCCATTATGCATGTCGTACATCAAGCTATCCTAGCTAGTTAGAAGAAAAAAGGTAAATGGAGCTCAACTACTAGCACACAAAAATTTGCTAACATTGCACAACTGAGGAAGGAAGACAAAGATGAGAAAAAAATATTGCCTGGGAGATGATCATGTCATAAAGAGTTGTCCAAAATTGGCTGCAATAGAGGCAAAGGAGAAAGAGGTTGGAATGGTTGTTGCAGAGGCCTCTACACCTAAAATAGAGTCTGCTAACCTTATTCAGATTGAAGAATGAGTATTTACTATTGTATTGAGCTATAAAACATCTTCTCATGAGTAGTGTATGACTGCAATAGACTTAGATGCTTGATAATTTGATATTGGGGCAACCAAACATATTACCTCACAACATAGTTTTTAGTTCACTTGAGCCTGCCCTACTAGGGAATACTGTTACATGTGCTAAAAACTCCTCTTATCTTGTAATGCGAGTTGGTAAGATCATTCAACCTACTACTGGCATAAATTAGGACCCTCCATTTCGATCGAGGGGGGATACATGTCTTCTCCTTTTTCGCTAAAAGTGGGATAAAACATCAGTATATTGCCATATACACCTCAAGAAAATGAAGTTGTTGAAAGAAAGAACAAGTTTGTCATGGAGATGGTGAGGTGTATGGTCAAAAGTTAGGCTTTACCACATAGCTTTTGGTTTGAGGTTGTTATGTGTGCAACATATGTAGTTAACATGTGTCCCACCAAAGCACTATAATTTATCACTCCATATGAAGCTTGGCATCATTGCAAGCCATATGTTGCTCATCTATGTGTCTTTGATTGTGATGCAAATGCACAAAATTGGATGATAAAGCAGTGAGGTATTTTCATTGGGTACAATTCTCAAAGCAAAGGCTTTTTTTTGTATCATCCACAAACTAAATGCATTCTGGTTAGTCGTGATGTTTTTTCGTGGAAGATGCAATTCACTCATTAGTTTCATGTACCAAGGAGACTTGAGTTAGCTCTAGAGATGTGTATGACACTTTTCTACCTCTTTTTATAGGTGGGTAGTCAAATGCTCATCCAAATGAGGCAATATTTTTACCTTTATAGGTTCTAGAGGATGATGCAAATCATTCCATTTTTTATGCAGATATACGTGATGCACTTGTTGATGAGAGGGATGATATAAAGGAGGCAAAAACTATGCCTAAATTCTTGGTGCAAAATTCGAGAGATATCAAATTAGATCCACCTCTATCATATTGTACTCGTTCAAGCTCTCATACTGCTTTGCATCAGATTGCTATGCTATGGCTGCCTCTAGTCTTTGTGATGAGAATGAGCCTATTTCTTTTCATGAAGCACAAAAATCATAAAATTGGATGGCCGCTAAGCAATTAGAATATGATGCTATTATAAAAAATGGTACTTGGCCTTTATGTGATTTTCCTCGAAGAAAAAGGGCCATTGGAACTAAATGCGTATACAAGCTTAAACATAAGCCTGATGGAAAAATTGACAAGTGTAAGGCTAGGCTTGTTGCAAAAGGCTATGCTAAAGAAAGAGGCATTGGTTTTGATGAGAACTTTGCTCCCACATGCCAAACGACTACCATTCATAGCATTTGTGGATATACAACTCATCATGGTTGGAATGTACATCCGTTGGACATTAAAACTACATTTTTGAATGGTGACTTACATGAAGAAGTGTATGTATTTGCGTCCCTTGATTTTGTGCAGAAAAGGCATGCAAACAAAGTGTGCATGTTGAAAATGGCATAATATGGTTTGAAGCACGCACCACATGCTTGATATGAAAAGATACATGTCTACTTGTACATGGTTCTCAGAACAGCCTAGCTAAGAGCACCTTATATGTTAAGTGTGTAGATGATGTACTTGTGATCATTGTTAAGTATGTTAATGACATGCTACTCACTAGTCCTAATGAGAAGAATATTTTTGAATTTAAGACTGATTTGCATGCCTCTTTTAAGATGTCAAATTTGGGATGTTTGCATCATTATTTGGGCATTTAGTCTATCTAAGTTGATGGGGGAATAGATTTGTGTCAAACAAATTATATTGACACATTATTGCACCATTTTGTGCTTGATCTACCTATGCATAACTTAGCCTAATATTCTATTTGTTGTCTCTCAGATGAACACGTTTATGCATTGCTCATGTGTCAAAGCTACCATGGGCAAGCAACGAAGTGCATCTTTTGCTACTTGAGTGGTAGCCGACTACTTGGATTGCTTTATCCCAAGGGGAGAGTGTCATGCTCTAAGCTTCTCCTTCTTTTTTGTGTTGTTTGTGTGCTTCCGTAGACCTCAAACTCCAACAATCATGAGCTGCCCATCCTATTCCTCATGATTAAGGTGAATTCTAAGGAAAATGAAAAGTTATCTCTTCAATTACACTTTTGAAACCTTTGCACTTCATCTTCACTTTGTAATTGTGATCTTTCTATGCTCAAGCTATCTTGTCCCATCGGGCTTGCCAAATTGTTTTTGGGGATTCTTTAGTTGAAAGAGCCTTGAGTGTTTGTAGGAAATAAGTAGAGAAGAAGAATAAAGACAATATGTTCCAGAAGCCTATGTTCCTTGATTAGCATAAAAGATTACAATAGCTTTGTCTAGAATAAGACAAAATGTTTCTCTATGTGTAACCCTTTTAGGACAAATAAGTACACACAAGTACAACAAAATATCACAATTACTCGTGCAATTAATAGTTTCACCTGTCCTTCAACTTGTCAAGTAGCTTGCCCTTGTGCACTCCTTGCACTCAAGCTCCCAATAAGGTTGAAGTCTATCTTGAATAGTTCTATTCATCCTCTCAGCTAGACCACTATGTAGTGGGGTATAAAGAGTTGTAAAATCTCTACGAATCCCTCTAGACTGACAAAAAAGGCTGAATTCATGTGAGGTATATTCACCCCCATTATCTGAACGTAAATCCTTAAGCTTAGTTCCTTTTTCAGTCTCAACTGAAGCAAGCCATTTTTTGAAAGTAGGGAATACCTCATCCTTTGATTTGATAGGATATACCCAAACGTTTCTAGTAGCATCATTTATGAAAGTGACAAAGTAAAGAGAACCACCTAAGGACCTAGTCGGCATAGGACAACACACATCTGTATGAAAGAGATTTAAAGGCTGAATTGAAGAGTCAATGTGCATTTTATGCACATTTCTAGTTTGCTTTCCATATTGACAATGCTCACAAAATGAAAAATCGAAGAAAGATAACACAGGTAAGTGGCCAGAACGAGAAATATTTTCCATTCCACTACGAGATATATGGCCTAAACGACCATGCCAAATACAAGCCATAGGCTGTTCAGTAACAGCTAACAAGATTTCTTTCTGTGATACAAATAAAAGGATAAAGTGAGCCAACTTTTCTTCCTTTTGCAATAACCATATTGCCCTTTGATATGCGAAAGCACTGAGCATAGAAGACCACCTTGTAACCAAGTTCATCAAGTTGACCAACTGACATCAAACTGCATGATAACTAAGGTACATGGCATACATTATGCATAGTAAATTTTGAACCATCAATGAACTGCACAATCACATCTCCAATCCCACAACATCACACTAGTAAGAATTCTAAGTCTCATGATACCAAGAGACTTTGCTGCATGATTAGAGAACCATTCTCTATATGGTGTCACATGGAAAGAAGCACCAGAATCTAGCAGCCAGGTGTGGGAAAGAGAATCAACCATAAGAGCCTCAGTTGGCATAGTACTATCAAGTGTCAACACATCAGCATCATCACAAATAGCATTAATTTCTTCAATATTCACATTCAAAGTAGATGGTGCAGGTAACTGTTTAACATGCCCATCAACATTCTATCCTTTACCTTTAGCATTCTTTAATGCATAAGAGTCTTTCTTCATGTGTCCTTTCTTATGACAATAATGGCATTTGATATCCCTCTTCCCTTATTTACTTCTACTCTTTTTCCGTTGACCATTCTTTTCCTTGTTCTTGCTCCCGCCACGTTGTTGATTCTTTCCTTGGTAAGAATCACGAACATTATATGCATCTCCACTCTGAGTGCCAACAATGGATTTTCTACAAATATCTTCACTCAAGAGTGCTCCACATATGCCATCATAGAGGAGTTTACCACCAAGTGCACTATTGCTAATAACTGTGCAAAATGTATCTCATGATGAAATATCATAAAACTGCAAGTACTGACATGTTTGCTTGCATAGTGAATCACTGACTCCACTGCATATAATCAGTTACCCAATAGAAGCCAACTAGGCTTATCAAGCACCTATGAACTGCTATCATAC
Organism: Ceratopteris richardii; assembly: GCA_020310875.1. NCBI lineage: Eukaryota > Viridiplantae > Streptophyta > Polypodiopsida > Polypodiales > Pteridaceae > Ceratopteris > Ceratopteris richardii. The sequence continues at coordinate 53,822,883 of CM035438.1, forward strand.
ATCTCCTATGGCGAGGCTAGGTAAGTCTTCCACCTGCATCACCGAAGAGAGCCGGACATTTGGGTGTCTTCTAGTTAAGAAAAGATCACCAAGGCCCTCTTTATCAAACGTAAAAGGCTTTATGCAAAGAACGTAACCGCTATATCAATGACCACATGGGCGTACATAAGCGATATCCACAAAAGCGTACATAATGTGTATGTGCTCTATATATGCTGTAAAATGACACTAAAAGGTTGAATGCACATCCCAAAAACTAACCAGTAACACCTACAAGTGTCTTTCAACTCTAATGTTTTTGGCTCAAAAAACCTGCATAAATTTGCAGCAGCTGCTCCCACCAAAACTGAAATCTTTCAAGAAACCTGTAGTTTTGTGAGTGTGGCTGAAACCACAACCCCAAAGGTTGATATTTAATGTTGGATAAGTACAAAGAACACTCTTCTTGATGTTCTTGGACCTGTGTGAAGAGAACTATGTGTGGCAAAACTCCAAAACGGCTCCTATATACACCCCAAAAATGCTTCAGAAATAGGCTTTGAAAGCAACGAATGAAGCTTTGAGGGACCAAAACATGTTCAAGGTAATTTCAACCTTAGTCTTTTCCCTTCTTCAGACACCACAAGAGTGTAGCTTAGTGGCAAGAGATTGCCACGGTTAATCAAGCTCCAGGGGGAATAGTACTGGGATGGGTTACCTCCCCGGAAGTACTAGGAACCTCTATATTCCTTGATCGTTGAGGTCCTCCCTCATGCACAGCCAACAGTGCCAACAATGACTTCGGTGACTCGGATGACAAGGTATGCCAAGGTCTATGCCTTGGTCGCCGCCTTAGTCGTAAGCCTTGGAGAAAGCCGGGGGCAGGGGGTGCTCGCTTCGCTCGCACAAAAGTAGCAAAGCTTTTGTGTCGTACTACTCTGATACCAATGGAGTATTTCATTGGCGATGCACCACAGTGCGCTCTCTTTATCGTGCTCTCCACAACGATATCCTAAGGACGCATAGAGACTGCAGAATATGAAGAGAAACACAGTACATAGGGAGTACGAAGACAGACTTCTTAGGTCTTACAAATGTGGTCAAACTTACAGTCTTTGACTAACCAGGCCACTATATGTTTTATTAAAGAACATATACAAAGAAGTATCCAGTGGCCATTTGGCCTTTCACATGGACACTAACGATAACATAATGCCTCATGTTAAATGTCAAAAAAAAATTGGCATACAATTTGGTCCCTTAGATGTGGTAGAGATCTAATGGTGTAGCTTGAAAATTATAAAAATCCCAATTTTGCAACATAGTGTTGTGCTTTATGAAAGACAAGGAGTCCTTAATCTTGAGGAGCTTAGGTAGAATGTTCATAACAAATTTCATATTTTTTGGAGACCATTTGATGCCCCAAAAGTGGTTTAGAACATTTTTTAATAAACTAGGATGGATATTAGACATGAAACTAGTCAAATCTGCCCAAGAATTGTAAAAAGATCTAGAGAGATCATCTTTGAGGTTTGCTTTTATGAGATTTGAGTATTGTGAGAGCTCTCTTGTAATTTGAGTTATGAATAAAAGTATTTCTCCTTCGATTCTCTCTTCCATTTCCTCTTCCATGTGTGTGTGCATTAGTGCGCTTCTCACGTTCATCTTTGCCCACAATGTTGATTCATGATCATCAGGTCATCCTTATGTCTCCATGTATTGAAAATTAAGGAGGTGGAGCTCCTTGATGTGATACTCATCCTTGTCTAGAGCAACAAGTGTGCAAAGATACAAAGTGTGCACAGAGAGACAGAGAGGGAGAAAGTGTGCAAAGAGAGAGAGAGAGACAGAGATAATGTGTGCAAAGAGAGAGATAAAGTGTGCAAGAGGGTGACGAAGTATGCAAAGAGAGTGCACAGAGAGCAACTAAAGTGTGACATAGTATCATCAAGACGTTCTTGCAGGTCGAGAGTAGAAGTGGGGTGTGAAGCATATGTTCATATACCAAAGAATCTTAGACAAAAGTTGGATCATAAGTCAAAGAAATGCATTTTTCTTGGATATGGTCGAGAAGGACAATTTGGATATCGGTAATGGGATCTTGAAACTCGGTCAATGATCAGACATAGTGATGTCATTTTCAATGAGTCTAAGATGCATAAACATCCCATTAAGGAGGTTGAAGTGAGAAGAGTGGTGTTTGAGGATACTAGTCCTCAAGTTAGCATGCATAAAAATGCTGCACATAGGGACGTTCAAGGGAATGTCCATTCAAATTATTCTGCACATATTCCTCTTTAGCAACCATTGATATGTTCTGCACGTGTCTCACATCCATTTGATAGATATGTTCCAGGTTTAGATTTTGTTATGCTAACAGATGCCGGTAGGAACAACTTCTAAATTGAACAGATAAGCCACTCCTTGTGGTGACTCGCCTGAAGTGATGTGAGAAAGATGGTCTACCCTGAGGTGGGTTCTACCTTTCCGTACAACCACTTCAAAGTCATATTCCATTAGTAAGAGAAACCATCTTACTAAGCATCCTGTATTGCAAGGTTTATTGACCAAATATAATAAAGCTTGATGATGAGTGAAAAACTTGAACTTGTTGGCCAATAGATAGTGTCTAAACTTCTTCACAGCATATACCATGCCTAAGCCTTCTCTTTCAGTTGTTGTATAGGCAGGTGTCTGCTAGCATATGCTATAGGCAGGTCTAGATTTCCTTCACCTGTAGGTTGTGCTAGCACACATCCTATTGCATGATTGGATGCATCCACATGGACATGGAATGATTTACTCCAATCAAGAGTGGTCAGTATTGGTGCTGAGTACAAACATCTTTTTAGCTCATTGAAGGATTTTTCACATTCATCGTTCCACTCAAAATTGGTTAGCAAGGCATAAAGAGGTTTGGCTATGACTGCATACATGTGGATGAACCTGCCATAATATCCACAATGGCCCATAAAGTCTTGTGCCTCTTTAACATTCTTTAGTCTAGGTAGTTCTGCTATGGCTCTAACTTTGTCCTCATCTGTTGATATTCCATTCTTCGAAATAATATGACCTAAGATTTTACCTTGACGTACCATGAACACACACGTCTCTGGGTTCAGACACACTCGATATTCTCTACACTTGTTGAAGATCTGTCTGAGCTCAGGGATGTGATATCTTCTTTCTTGGGAATGAGCACATAAATCATCCACATATACTTCTAAGCTCTTTCGCAAGAACTCTTTGAAGACATGACACATGAGCCTTTGGAATGTTGCAAGTGCATTGGTGAGCCCAAATGGCATCACGCGGAATACAAAGATTCCCCACTCTGTGGCAAAAGCTATTTTGTGTTGATCTTTTGGGGCAATGGCTACTTGGTTGTAACCTGAAAATCCATCAAGGAAGCTATACACTTCCTTGCCTGGAACACGCTCTAATAAATGTTCAGTGATTGGAATCAGATGACTATCTCTGATCGTAGCAGCATTAACATTTTCAAGGTTAATACACACTCGCAATTTTCCATTCTTCTTGGGCACCACTACAATGGGGGACACCCATTCAGTATGCTCAATCTCATAGATAAATCCAACTTCAATCAACCTATCGATTTCTTCTTTTATTTTAGCTGCATAAGTGTCATTATATGTGTAGGGCTTTTGTTTGGTGGGTTTGGCATTGTAAGGTCGCCGGATTGGCATTATGTAATTCCTATTTTCTATTACCGCACGCACTGAAAGGTCGTAGTGAAGTGTTGCATCTTTCTATCAATTAATGAAAAGGCACTTTTTCGGTGGTTCTCCAGCATAGAGGAACGGGATCGCCAGACTGTCTGTCTGGGCGATTTGCGGCCTGTGGAGACGCCGTAGTGCAGCATTCCTACTCTGACTCTTACTCTGTTAAGTTACATTAATTTGTGATTAACACAGTAATGTTTATCGGTGATATTAAGTCTGTGCGATTACTTTCACCAGCAACGATCTCTCTGGGTAACACAACTTTATCCTCGGAAAGGTTCAAATTCTGACCAAATGGTATCGAATCAACTGAGCACTACGTCCCTGTACACTCCGAAGTTACTACACCTTCTTCAGAATGCACCAGAATTACATCGGAATCTACCAAAATCTCATCATTTATCATCGAACGGGTACCGGAATCTCTACTAACTGGCTCCGATTCTTCGGCAACTGGGTTTAAATGGCCTGCAGTTCTACCACCTGGGGGTGTCCCTAACAAATTTGGTACTCTCCAGGGATGCTGATCTCTCCTGTACTTCGGATAAGACTCGCTGGACCGAGTAACCGGCATATATCACTTCTGCACCACTTGCCTTACGTACTGCTCCACCTTACTGATTTCTTAATCACTTGCCATCTTCCCACATACGGCGCCAGTGTTAAAGTGCGCTTGCCATCACAGACACTTTAAGCTCTTTTGGGTTCTTGGGGATGGTAGGGGTCTGATAAATCAGAGGCCCTGTATCTTATTTTCCCATTTAACTCATCAAGCAAGTAGTACATTAATGTTCAAGTATACCTTGTTTCGGTGAAAGTTTGACAAGTTCCAGTGAAAGTTCGGTACCAGTTGGTGGGAATTTGCAGTCTTCCGGTGACAGTGTGATACTCCCTAGTGGATCTTTATTACGTACACCGCTGTTCAGGGCAAACTTGCCTACCTTTGATACCAAGGCTGAGGATAGACTATTTGATTTGGAGATCCGTAAAAGATTGAACGCTATTTTCGAGCCGGAAGGTGAGCAATCTGATAATATAGATTGCGAAGGACAAGAGACACCCCCTCAAAATTTAGGAGACAGCAAAGGTACCACTAATAACACAATGAGTGGTCAACAGCAGCAACAAGAGCAACAACAACAGCAGCAGCAACAACAGTCACCTCCACTTCGACCGGTTCCAATAGGGGTGACTTACACAAAGTTCGGTGGATTTCCAGGTGACGACCCTGATGCACATGTGCGAACCTTTGAGATAAGCTATGCAGTGCTGAACCATCCACCCGATCCGACGTACAAGGCCATCGTATTTCAGGCAACATTAGTCAATGAAGCAGCGAGATGGTTAACAGAGTATGATATCAACCATTTCGTTAACTATGATGCGGTAAGGGATGCGTTTTTACAGAGGTTCCGGTTGAAGAAGAATCCCGTCGAAATCTTCGACTATTTGCAGAATAACCGACAGAAGCCGCACCAGACTGTTCAGGAATATGCCACATTGTTTAGAACTCATTTAAGACAATTGCCTATGGCACATGCTAATTTACCTGAAGATGTTATAACCCAGTGGTTCATTAACGGTTTGACCCCACAGCTAAGACAAATCATGATCATCCGCTGTGTGGGGGCTATGACACTAGATGTTGTTATAGCAATGGCCCTACAACTAGAGCATAAAGTTGGAGGATTCACCGAAGATTTGGAGTGGCTGAAAGCTAGTAAGAACGTTATAGATGGTCCAGCTAAACAGATGTATTGCACCAAGTGCAAAAATCCAAGGCACACCAGTGCTACATGTGCCCTTAACCAGATGTATTGTGCCATCTGCAACACAACCGGGCATTCAATAGAAAATTGTGTGTATAATGCCAAGGTGCAAGGACGAGAAGCTATAAATTCCATTATCCAGGAACCCGGGAAGCCCGCAACCCATTACGTGCCACCACAGATGCGAAACAATCAGTCGCAAGGATATAGAAATTATCGAAGTCAGTGGAATACCACTTTTAATTCTAATCGATGGCAGGCAAGTACATCAGCGGAAGGTACTTCTTTGCCACCACCTCGATGTCACTTTGCGGTGAGATTGGCCACATCCGAAGATTTTGCAAGGACGCAGTAGAATACGACAAAAGGAAGAAGGAGCGTCAGAACCCGATGACCAACATGGTCTATATCTCACCTGTGGAATCACAAGCAACAGTGGTCCAGACAAGATCGGGTAAGCAGTTGCAACCAGCAGCTGAGGTGTTCGAACCTGGTATCCGTGAACAACAGCGAATGTATACCAAAGCTAGCCAATGGGCAGCTAAAGAGCAAACTGTGTTTCCTGATCCAATTCCGATAACACAGGTCCCCCTGCCAAATGCGAGAGCGAATGGACAAAATCCTAACCCACTAATAGCATAATCATCATCAGAAGCGGTGAGGAGTACAATTCAAACAGATCAAGTATGGGAGATTCTATCTAAGGCTTCCATTTCACTCCCATTGGGACAATTGCTTGCATTGGTGCCAGGAGTTAGGCAGCAATTTCAACAACAGGTCAGTCCTGGATCTCCCGGTACTCCGGCGACTGCAACAATGCAATCAGAAACTGATTCTACAGTGGACCATTCAGTCCCATTGATCACGGTATGGCATAAAAATCACAAGATTACTCAAGTGCTAATTGATGGCGGTTCGGGTGTGAATATAGCTACTGCAGCCCTCTGCAAGAAATTGGGATGGACCCAAATCGAGCCCGTCCAGTTTTTGTAAGAATGGTAGACCAATCCTGAGTTCATCCGGTGAGATTAGTATGGAATATCCCGATTACTCTACAGGGTACCACAGTCAAAATGACTTTTGTAGTCTTAGAACTACCAAAATCTAGCCTCGACTACAATCTACTTTTCGATCGACCATGGTTGAAACAAGCCAAAGTTGTACAGGATTGGTTAGCGCAGGAATTGACTTTCAAAGATAATCACCATAAATATGTTGTTAAACTGGATGCCATCCAGCCCTGCGAGCTTCATGCCATACCATATGTAGCGGAGCCGGTCCACATGTTGGATGGCTTATCTGACGATGAGGAAGAGGCGTTTCTGAAGAACAATAAAGATCTGATCTCTTTAGGTACTGTAGATCTTCAATCAGTAGCGGACACGTGGAGTCCGGCAGCATGTACGGCTGTTCCAGTGACTGGAGAGGTGGATGCAGATGATAGTGTTGCTATGGATGGAGCCACCCTACATCAGCTTTTACAATCAGCTGACGATCTGGTGAAACCTCGACAATTTTATGTCCCGGAAGATCAGTTAGTAACATATAATTTGGGTGATGAGGTTAACCCGTGACCTGTTAAGATTAAGGCAAGATTGTCTGGGGCATTCCAAGAAGATTTGATCCGACTCCTACGTGAGTTTTTTGATGTTTTTGCTTGGGACTATCGTGATATGAAAGGTCTTGATCCGTGAATCTATCAACATCGGGTAGTGCTCAAACCTGAGGCAAAGCCAATTAAACAATCCAGTTACCGAATGAACCCCAATTATGCAGCACAAGTTAAAGCAGAACTTGATCGGTTATTGAAGGTGGGATTCATTGTACCAATCGAGCACGCTGAATGGATATCTCCAATTGTGATTGTTCCGAAGAAAAATAAACAGCTGCGTATTTGTGTGGATTACCGGAAACTAAATGCAGCCACGGTACCTGATCCATTTCCTCTCCCCTTTCTCGACACAATGCTAGACAGAGCTGCCGGGCATGAGATGTACTCCTTTCTAGACGGCTACAATGGTTATAACCAGGTGCGAATGGCAGAACAGGACATACTGAAAATAGCTTTCATCATGAATTGGGGTGTTTATGCTTGTACGGTAATGTGGTTTGGGTTAAGGAATGCTCCTAGCACGTTTCAACGGTGTATGCAAGAAATCTTTTCACCCTACCTGACTACTTTTATGCAAGTATATCTGGATGACTTTGAAGTATTTCGATGGAGATGCACCACACTGCACTCTCCTTCTCGAGAGCTCCACGACAATATGCTCGGAGTAGAAAACCGAGCTCCTGACGCCACACACAGTACTCCGCACAGAGGTTGTAGAATACGCAAAAAACGCAGTACACAGGGAGCACGAAGACAGACTTCTTAGGTCTTACAAATGCGGCCGAACTTACAGTTTGTGACTGACCAGGCCACTATATGTTTTATTAAAGAACATATACAAAGAAGTGTCCGGTGGCCATTTGGCCTTTCACATGGACACTAACGGTAACAATCTCCCACTAAAGGCCAATATGGCCAGAGTAACTATGGGAGAAAAAAGAAAGAATGATAAAGAATACCTGAGTGTAAGTATACAAACTATACCTCCCACCTGATGGGCATGTTACACAGTATACAAGTGACTGCGTAAGATCAAGAATCAAGTAACCCCCATCAAGTGACAACAGTGTCGAAAGCTATCCTGTGGTAGAGCTTTAGTCAAAGCATCTGCAGCATTATCTCGAGTGTGAACCTTCTCAAGAATAATGCTCTCAGTGGATAAGCAATCTCTAATGAAGTGATACCTCACCTCAATGTGCTTGGTCTTTGCATGATAGACCGGATTCTTAGCCAAAGCAATGGCACTCTGACTATCACTGAGAAAGTGAGGTACATGTTGAGGCAAACCCATATCACAAGCAAGACAAGAAAGCCACAATGCTTCCTTACATGCCTCACTTGCTGCAACATACTCTGCTTCTGTGGTGGAAACAACTGTACATTCTTGAAGACGAGATCTCCAAGAGATAGCACCTCTAGCAAAATGAAAAATGTACCCTAATGTAGACTTACGATTGTCTACACAACCAGCATAGTCAGAATCTGTGTAACCAATAATGGATGCTTTCCCTCTACCTAAGCATAGACACTTGTCCTTAGTGCCACTCAGATATCTCAAAATCATTTTGACCGCTTCCCAATGTTTCTTGCCAGGATTAGACATATATCTGCTCACAACTCCCACTGCAAATGCAATGTCTGGTCTCGTAGCTACCATAGCATACATGAGACTACCAACAGCAGACTGATAGGGAATTTTGGTCATGAATTCCTTTTCCTCATCTGATTTGGGGCAGTCATCCTTGCTCAATTTCACATATGTGGGTAAAGGTGTACTCAATGCCTTTCCACCCTGCATATTGAATCGATGAAGTACTTTGGATATGTACTCACTTTGAGACAAGTATATGCATCTTTTACTCCTATCACGAGTGATGCGCATGCCAAGAATATGTTTGGCATCCCCCAAATCCTTCATATCAAATGTTTGACTCAACTTCTTTTTGAGAATTGACAAATCATAAGAGGACTTCCCAGCAATCAACATATCATCGACGTAAAGTGTCAAGCATATCAAGCTGCCATCAGAACATCTCTTTGTGTAGAGACAATGATCCTCATTGCTCCGAGAATAGCCTTGGGACTTCATAAAAGCATCAAACTTTTGGTACCATTGTCTAGGAGACTGTTTAAGTCCATACAAGCTCTTCTTGAGCTTACAAACTAGACTTTCCTTGCCAGGAACTACATAACCCTCTGGTTGTTCCATATAGGTCTCATCTGTAAGATCTCCATGCAAGAAAGCTGTTTTCACATCCATTTGGACTAGCTCTAAGTCCTCCATTGCAACGAATCCAAGCAACATGCGCAAAGTAGTCATCTTGACCACTGGAGAGAAGATTTCCTCAAAATCAACACCATGTTGTTGCTTAAAACCCTTTGCAACAAGTCGTGCTTTATATTTTGGAGAAGCACTATCTGATGTGAATTTCAGCTTATATACCCATTTACATGGTAAAGCTTTCCTGCCCTTTGGCAAAGGTACTAAGTCCCAAGTACCATTCTTGTGAATAGAATCCAACTCACTCTTCATGGCACGCTCCCACTTGACATGATCCTCTGTCTGCATAGCCTCTTTGTAGCAAGAGGGCTCATCGGCATCTGTTAGCATAACAAAATCTAAACCTGGAACATATCTATCAGGTGGATATGAGACACGTGCAGAACGTCTCAATGGTTGCTGAACAGGAACATGTGCAGACTGATCTGAATGGACATTCTCTTGAACATCCCTATGTGTAGCATTTTTATGCATGCTAACCGGAGGACTAGTATCCTCAAACACCACTCTTCTCACTTCAACCTCCTTAATCGGCTGTTTATGCATCTTAGACTCATTAAAAATGACATCACTACTTCTGATCACTGACCGTGTTTCAGGATCCCATAAGCGATATCCAAATTGTCCTTCTCGACCATATCCAAGAAAAATGCTCTAAGATTCTTGGGTATATGAACATATGCTTCACACCCAAAAACTCGAAGATGATCATAATATGGTGGTTTCCCTGTCCATAACTCTTGTGCCACTTTCAGACCTTTGGCAGTACTAGGTGAAAGGTTAATCACATGAACTGCAGTCAATACTGCTTCTGCCCAAAAACCTTGTGAGAGGTTTGCATGATGCAACATAGAGACTACTCTATCTTGAATAGTTCTATTCATCCTCTCAGCTACACCATTCTATACTGGGGTATAAGGAGCTGTAAACTCTCTACGAATCCCTCTACACTGACAGAAAAGGCTGAATTCATGTGAGGTATACTCACCCCCATTATCTGAACGTAAAGCCTTAAGCTTAGTTCCTTTTTCAGTCTCAACTGAAGCAAGCCATTTTCTGAAAGTAGGAAATACATCATCCTTCGATTTGATAGGATATACCCAGACTTTTCTAGTAGCATCATCTATGAAAGTGACAAAGTAAAGAGAACCACCTAAGGACCTAGTGGGCATAGGACCACACACATCTGTATGAACAAGATCTAAAGGCTGAATTGAAGAGTCAATGTGCGTTTTATGCACATTTCTGGTGTGCTTTCCATATTGACAATGCTCACAAAATGAAAAATCAGAGAAAGATAACACAGGTAAGTAGCCAGAACGAGAAAGATTTTCCATTCCACTACGAGATATATGGCCCAAACGACCATGCCAAATACAAGTCATAGGCTGTTCAGTAACAGCTAACAAGTGTTCTTTCTGTGATACAAATAAAGGGTAAAGTGAGCCAACTTTCCTTCCTTTTGCAATAACCATATTGCCCTTTGATATACGAAAGGACTGAGCATAGAAGACCACCTTGTAACCAAGGTCATCAAGTTGACCAACTGACATCAAACTGCGTGATAACTGAGGTACATGGCGTACATTATGCATAGTAAATTTTGAACCGTCAATGAACTGCACAATCACATCTCCAATCCCCACAACATCACACTGGTAAGAGTCACCAAGTCTCACGGTACCAAGAGACTTTGCTGCATAATTAGAGAACCATTCTCTATGTGGTGTCACATGGAAAGAAGCACCAGAATCTAGCAGCCAGGTGTGGGAAAGAGAATCAGCCATAAGTGCCTCAGATGGCACAGTACTATCAAGTGTCAACACATCAGCATCATCAGAAATAGCATTAATTTCTTCAATCTTCACAGTCGAAGTAGATGGTGCAGGTAACTGTTTAACATGCCCATCAACATTCTGTCCTTTACCTTTAGCATTCTTTAATGCATAACAGTCTTTCTTCATGTGTCCTTTCTTATGACAATAATGGCATTCAATATCCCTCTTCCTTGATTTACTTCTGCTCTTATTCCGTTGACCATTCTTTTCCTTGTTCTTGCTCCTGCCACGTTGTTGATTCTTTCCTTGGTAAGAATCACGAACATTATATGCATCTCCACTCTGAGTGCCAACCATAGATTTTCTACGAATCTCCTCACTCAAGAGTGCTCCACATATGTCATCATAGACGAGTTTACCACCTCGTGCACTATTGCTAATAGCTGTGCAAAATGTATCCCATGATGATGGCAGGGTGCATAACAGCAATACTGCTTTCATTTCATTGTCCATATCCATTTTCTGAGCCTGTAACTGGGAGAATATGGCATCAAACTCATTTAGATGAGCAGCAACACTATCTGTGTCCTTCATATGAAGGTCGTATAATTTTCTCATCAGATATACTTTATTTGATGCCGTCTCTTTTTCATATGTATTGCATAACTTCTTCCAAAGCTCCTCTGCACTTTCACAGTCTAATACTGTAAAGTAAACATTATCTGCTAGGTGCAAGCGAATGGTAGACCTGGCCATTTCATCTAACTCATCCCAATCATCTTCATCCATGTCAGCAGGCTTCTTTGAAATCCCATTTACTGGCTTCCATTGCCTTCTTTGAATCAGCACATCTTTAATCTGATTCTTCCATAGAGCAAAGTTTGTGCCATCAAATTTTCGGATCTCAAAATGGTCTTTGCCCTGCAAGTTATAGCTCCTCCTCGGAACGCTAGCACTAGACCCTGATCCACCGGATGTGCCTGAGACCTCTGATGCCATGATCGTAGAGAACTGAATAGAATGATAATGGAGCTAGAAGAGTCCAAACACCAACAAATAAGTGTATCAAGGAGTAAATCGACCACTATATAGTTGACTAAACCAGAAATCTGAAAAATTTTGCCAGAGTATCCTCTGCAAAATTAGCATATGACCAATGTCAAAGTATCATAAAACTGCAAGTACTGACATGTCTACCTGCATAGTGAATCACTCACTCCACTGTATATAATCAGTTACCCAATAGAAGCCAACTAGGCTTATCGAGCACCTATGAACAACTATCATACATCTCCTATGGCGAGGCTGGGTAAGTCTTCCACCTGCATCACCGAAGAGACCCCGACATCTGGGTGTCTCCCAGTTAAGAAAACCTCACCACGACCAATGAAGGGGTTTGGAGTGCAGAAGAAGAGGAAGGAGGAGATGGAACGAGAGAGAAGAGAGGAGAGACGCGCGGACATGCGTGGGAGCCTCAAAATCCACATAATGATCTCTCTTTATCAAACGTAAAAGGCTTTATGCAAAGAACGTAACCGCTATATCAATGCCCACATGGACGTACATAAGCGGTATCCACAGAAGCGTACATGGTGTGTATGTGCTCAATATATGCAGTAAAATGACACTGAAAGGCTGAATACACAGCCCAGAAACTAGCCAATAACACCTGCAAGTGTCTGTCAACTCTGATGTTTTAGGCTTTAAAAACCTGCATAAATTTGCAGCGACTACTCCCACCAAAACTAAAAACCCCTCCAGAAACCTGTAGTTTTACGAGTGTGGCTGAAAATACAGCCCCAAAGGTTGATATTTATTGTCTGAGAAGTACAAGGAACACTCTTCTTGATGTTCTTGGACCTGTGTGAAGAGAACTACGTGCGAAAGTACTCCAAAATGGCTCCAAAAAACACCCCAAAATTGCTTCAGAAATAGGCTTTAAAAGCAAAAATGAAGCTTTGAGGGACCAAAACTTGTTCAAGGTAATGTCAACCTTAGTCTTTCCCCTTCTTCAAACACCACAAGAGTGTAGCTTAGTGGCAAGAGATTGCCACGGTTAAGCGAGCTCTGGGGGGAACAGTACTGGGATGGGTGACCTCCCGGGAAGTACCGGGAACCTCTATATTCCTTGATCGTTGAGGTCCTCCCTCGCGCGCAGCCAACGGCGCCAACGGTGACTTCGGTGACTCGGATGACAAGGTATGCCAAGGTCTATGCCTTGGTCGCTTCGCTCGCACAAAAGGAACAAAGCTTTTTGCCTCGAACTGCTCTGAAACCAGTGAAGTATTTCGATGGCGATGCACCACACTGCACTCTCCTTCTCGAGAGCTCCACAACGATATGCTCGGAGTAGAAAACCGAGCTCCTGACGCCACACACAGTACTCCGCACAGAGGTTGTAGAATACGCAGAAAACGCAGTACACAGGGAGCACGAAGACAGACTTCTTAGGTCTTACATATGCGGCCGAACTTACAGCCTGTGATTGACCAGGCCACTATATGTTTTATTAAAGAACATATACAAAGAAGTGTCCGGTGGCCATTTGGCCTTTCACATGGACACTAACGGTAACAGACTTTTCCTTATTTTGGAAAATTGTGGTGCACCTGTATCATTTACGGTGTTGCTTTCAAAAAGCCGCGAATACCGGTTATGCTTGAATTCAGAAAAATCTGTTTTTGCGGTCTCTTGTGGTAAACTCCTCGGACATATTATATCTGCATAAGGAATCCAAGCTGATCCGGATAAAGTTGCAGCCATGTTGGAGGCTCCAGTCCCCACAACACCGAAAGAAGTTATGCGCTTCCTGGGTCAAATCTGGTGGCATGGCAGACATTTACGGTGGTTAGCTCATTTAGCAACACCACTTAATCGGCTTATGACTAGTCCTCCACGGTTGTATGATTGGACTCCCGAATGCCAAACTGCATTTGATCGTTTAAAGGGGTTATTAACGCAAGCTCCAATTTTGCAAACCTCGGATTGGGAACGCCCGTTCCATGTCTTTGTCGATGCATCAGACATAGCTATTGGAGGCGTTTTAATGCAGCAAACTGACAAGTGGTTTCGGCCTGTCTATTATGCAAGTCGCCGTCTAGCTCCTACTGAAAGAAACTATTCACTGACCGAAAGAGAATGTCTCGGGTTGGTGTACTCTGTGAAGAAATTCCGGCATTATTGTTGGCCTGAAAATTCACCTTCCAGGTGGATCATGCCACGCTTGTATATCTAGTCCGGTAGCAACATTTAGGTGGTCGCTTGGCTTGATGGGTTTTATTATTATAGGAATTTGACTATGAAGTTACTCATCGACCCAGCACCGCACATGCCTTGGAAGATTTCCTATCTTGGTTGGATTCCTGTGAAGCTCCGGTGGGAGTTGATGACACTACACCAGCAATTTACGCTACAAAGCCGGCTCGGGTCGAATCTACAGAACCTCTTGTGCCGCCTACCTACTATGATATGCTACTCACTTTTCTAACTGAAGGGTGTCTTCCTCCTCATACTCCTCCTACTCTGCGGCGGAAAATTGCGGTTTACAGTCGCAGATTCCGATTGATTGTAGGTCAGCTATACTACATGGATCATACTGGTGTCTTACTTCGTTGTATTCCACCACATGAAGCAGACTCGGTTATTGCTATGGCAAATTCACTACCCTCCGGTGGACATTTTGCAGCCGATCTTACGCACCGGAAAATTATGCAAAGTGGGCTTTGGTGGCCTACCATGTACAAAGACGTGACTCAGTTTGTGCAGTAGTGTGACACTTGTCAAAGGTCTGGACAGCCATTACAACACCACTTCTTTCCTCTGTAACCTGTATTACCTTTGGAACCCTTTCAAAAGTGGGGTCTCGATTTTATTGGGCCAATAACACCACCAACAACCCTTAGCAATAATCGATATATACTGACTTGTACAGATTACGCTACCAGGTGGGCGGACGCTTGGGCTTTACAGTCAGCCACAACTGTTTCAGTGTATATTCTGCTTCAATTGCAAATAGTGCAACAATAGGTTGCTTCTTGGAACTCCATGACACAAGTATAGAACCTACAAACCCTAAGAAACCTAAAGTACTTCTCCTATCATCTTTGTATCTTGCCCAATCTACATCTAAGTATAGCTTTAGATCCAAATCTGATGTATAAGGATTTAATATACCTTCATTGATTGTACCTTTGATTTACTTGAGTACTCTCTTAGTTGCATCCATTTGTGGTCTTATTGGAGAGCATGAATTGGCTTAACACTCCTACACTATATGAGATGTATACCCTTGTATGTGTAGCATAGATCAAGATACCTACCAAAATTTGGTACTCGTTTATGTCTACAATATGCTCACCTTCATAAACACTAAGTTTATGATTCATTTCCAAAAGTGTACCTACAGATTTAGTATTCTCCATCTTGAATTTTAGGAGTAGATCTTTGTTGACACTCAACGTTAAGGACAAAGCATGGAAGCGCACCAAGGAAGTGGACACACAACAAGAAGGAGCTTATAGGGAGCTCTAAGAAGCACATGTCAAATTTTCCAAAGAAATCCCTATGAAAATAATGATTTTTATCACTAAAAACCATTGTAAATACCATTTTTCATTTTTAAAACTCCATTTTGTCCAAGCAGAGGAGTCCTCAAGCTTGAGGAGTATTAGAACTATCATCCTACCAATTTTCATAATTTTTAGACTCCGTTTGAGTCCCCAAATAAGTCCTGGAACCTATTTTTTAAGTAGGCCAGACATAGGTCTAGACAGGGCCAAAACCACTCAAAAAACTATAAAAAGGGCTGGAGAGCTCATTTTGAGGTTAGTTTGTTGTAGATTTGAGCTTTGTAAGAGATTTCTTTTGTAATCGAAGCTTTCCATTGTTCCACTCTTTGCTCTTACCTTGTGCACGTGTGTATGTATGTGTGTGCATGCTTGTGTGCTTTCACTCACACACTTGTGTCATCACTTGCTCATAGTCTTCATACCAGTCCTCATGTCTCGCGGATTGACATTTATGACGTGAATCTCCTCACGGTGGTACTTACCATTGTCCTAGAGTGACACCAAATTTGGCGCCGTTGTCAGGGAGAGAGCTTGGAGGACGAGCGTGTGATGGTAAGACGTAGAGTAGAAATGTTGGAAGGTAAAAAAATCACCATTTTCAGTTCAGTTTCTGAGTTTTCCTTCATCTCCATCTTCATCATCACCACCATCTCCCCCACCTTCATCTTCTCAGATTTTCTTCACTTTTGACTGTACATTCATCTCTGAAACGCTAAAGAAATAGTCTTGAAATCCACTTAGAACATCAAAAATAGAGTGCGGTACTGTGCGGACTGAGACTACCTGCGTCTGGTATCGTGAGTGCAATATCGTGGAATAGGTGAGAGTTTTTGCATCTACAGACACATAGGAGTGATAAGAAGAACATAAGGTACACATAGTTCCAAAAAAAATGGAATTTTATCATTCCTGAGAGTGATATAGGAGACCTAGAGCAAGGAGACCTAGGACGAGAACCCAAGACTCCTCGAGGAAAATCTGTCTTGACAAGGGTAATTACTCCAGAGTGGATTCCCCAAGACAACAAAAACATATAATTGTTCTTGAATAGAGAAATAGAGGAAGCCTTTTGGAGATTTAAGCCAGACCAACCTAACCTAGTAATCACCATCTACGAATTCAAAGACCCTGAGATACCAGGTAAACTTTTCTATGTAGATAATACATCAGACAAAATATTCTTGGTAATAGAGCATGATAAGCATGCATACACATGGCAAGGTAAATCAATTTTCCCTCCATCGAGATCTAATGTTTCCTATGGCCTCCAAGGAGCAGGATCATCCAAGGCTCATGAAACCCAAAGGGAAAGAACTAGAGAGGACTGGAGGTAAGCTTTGCACACATTGTGGGCAGAGACAGATCAGGAAATGAGGGTGAAAGACCTCAAAGAGAGAGACATAGAGCACATAGGCATCAAAGAGATGAACATGATTTTCCATTGCCTAGAACCTTGAGAGCACCCAAGAACTCTTAGACCCTCTCAAGTGGTTAAGGCAATGAAGACCTATGTTGATGGATTCAGAGACCCTTATGATCATGTGGCCGAGTTCAAACAAGTGTTAAGAGTTGAGCAGGTTGAGGACTTGTTCACACAGTTTGAGGCATTTGGTTTGACTCTCAAGGGCACTTTCTTAGCTTGGTTTCAACCCCTGAATAGTCGCAACTACCAAGAGATAGGTCAATTGCTAGAATAATTCATTGCTGAATTTCCCAAGAGTAGTATTAGGCATAACACATCATCCCTTATCCATAGCTTCAAGCAGACACCTCAAGAAACAGTGTGACTTGCAGGAAGACGGTTCAGACAGTACTTAGAAAGATGCCCTATTCCAGAGCTACCCACATCACCCAAACAAGTGGCCTTGTTTTTAGATGGCTTACTGAGCACCAAGTTGAGATCATATGTGTACTTGAACTAGCCTAGATCCATAGAAGAATGTGTGCGTATGTGCATAGACATAGAAGACAACTTGGGTGAGGAGTTAGGACTGTCCAAACTCTATAAGGATTCTGACAGTTCTGCTAGTCATACCTCCAGAACCTCCACTAAGATAGATGAGATAGCTGAGCAGGTTGCAAAGAAGCTAGGAGTTCAAAATAGACAAACACCAAGGGTCACCTCATTGAAGTGATGCTACAATTATGGATGAGAACACATGGATAATGTTTATCCAATGATGGCTCAACCCCAAGGAAACCCTAATGCTCCATACTGCACAATTGAGAGAAAATACACGAACCACACGGCTCAAGATTGCCCATACAATAGGCAAGCTGTCAGACAAAATTATTAACAACCTTACCGGTGGGGTAGGTATGAGAATCAATACCAACAACCATATTATAGGCCACAACAGCCATATTAAGCACCATATTGGCCACAACCAGTCCTAGGAAACCAACCACCAGCTCTTGCCAATGTGATTCCAGTTAAGTATGCAGTGGTAGAGGAGAACCTTCATAGAGCATTGGTACCAGTGACCCCTTTGATCTTAGAAAATGACTCTCATGCTCATAGTTCTGATTACTCCCATGAAGATAGCCCACAAGCTTATTACACGGAGTCACTAGAGCATAGTGAGGCTTATTCTTATCAATATGAAGCACCACCTATGGAACAAAATTGGGAGCCAAAATACTCCAATATCATGTATACGAATACAAATCCTAGGCCCCAATTGAGACACGTAAGACCACAATCCCCTAGAGGACCATGTTTTAGATGTTAGGGTGACCATTTCATTCGTGAATGTCCCCACTCACCGATTCTGGGACAAGGATAGAACATCACAATACAAGGCTTTTGTCTTGGGTGTGGTAAGGAACATCTTCCTAGAGATTGTCCTAGAAACCCCTCTAGTGTGCCCAAGGTTACACCCATCAATGTGGTAGGCTTATTGGTAGATTCAAGTTCAAGTAGCAGTAATGTGGCTCCTATACAGGCAGTTACGAGGGCACAAGCCTTAAAACAAGATAAACCAGTTGAGCAATCAAATTCGAGTGAATCAGGAGAGCCTAATAAGAGGAAAACAAGAACATGGAAGGATACCAAGGAGAGAACCAATCGTAAGTGGAATAAAAAGTTATCCAAAGTAGAAGAAAGCCTAAAAGATGCAAAAACAAAAATTGAAGTCATCGCATCTCAAAGCCCCTTGCATGCCAAAGCTCCATCTACTCCACCTCATCCCACCCCACCACCCATTGTAAATAACCCTCAACTAGGGTTTGTTCTTGCAGATCCAACCCCAAAAGGCTTGGACATGATGTTCAAGGCCTACCAGGCTCGACTTCAAGAAGGGCCAACAACCGCAAACCTAGACAAGAGTTTTTCGGGTACTTCAAACAATGATTCCTCCTCTTCTTGTTTCACTGCTTTT
The DNA here is from genome assembly GCA_020310875.1 of Ceratopteris richardii. Classification (NCBI taxonomy): domain Eukaryota; kingdom Viridiplantae; phylum Streptophyta; class Polypodiopsida; order Polypodiales; family Pteridaceae; genus Ceratopteris; species Ceratopteris richardii. The sequence continues at coordinate 53,841,993 of CM035438.1, forward strand.
CTTTTCTTTTTCTTTTTACTACCTTCACTTCCATCCTTTGAATTTACCGTTTTAATGCTTGTGAGAGGTTCTTCTTCTTGTTGATTAAATACTCCTACATCTTCTAGATAGTGCTTTTTTGAATTAAAGCAACTATCCATTACAATGGACTCTAGATCATCGTTGTTTTCTTCTTCTTCTATGACATCAATAGGGTCACATTCTTCCAACAAGGTCTGACACTTGAACACCGAAATATAATCACCCTCCTCATCACAATGAGGTGTCCATTGTTCTTCATTGACCACAATGTCCATGGTAGCTAAGATTTCTGCCCAACTGTGAGGCTCAAATTCCTCATCTGGAAAGATCATCGGTGTATAGGCTAGGTCTTTAACTGGTCTATCTCCTGGGGAAGTTCCTTCTTCTCTTGCTTTTAGGCGCTTTTCCTCTTCCTCTGCAACCTTGCACATCCACAAGTGAGTATCTTCATGCAGCCATGATGGATCAGGTGAACTTCCAGAATGCACAGAGATAAAATCTTCTTTTGCTTTGTGGATAGGATTCCACTGTAGGGGTGGTACATCTCTGAAGGTATAATCCTTTAGATTGACCTTGGTGGTGACCCCTAAGTGTTGTAAGTACAAGGATTTGGTTCCCCAATCCTGTACTATTTGCGATTGTCGTAGAAAGGGTCTTCCTAGGATCATCTCATAGACATTATTTTTCTCAAAGTCACATATAGCAAATGTATGTTCAAACTCTACACAAGTGGTTAGAGTTATCCCTTCGAGCAATCCTAGAGGCCTTTCAAAATGACTGTATGCCATTTGAAGCTTCATTCTAGTTGGTCTTAATGTGGGTTTGCCCCATTGCTTCCACAAGGAGGTGGTCGCAATAGCAACACCAGCACCTGAATCTACGATTGCTTTGGTTGTGTAACCCTGGTAGGTGATCGGAAGATAAGTATTACCTTCTTCAGCTTCGCTCATGTCTCCTATTTTTTCTAGAGCTTTCTCTGGTACTTTTTGCGTAGAGCCTGATTTTGGCATATTGGAATCAAGTTCTGGAACCTGATCCTTCACATGATTCCATAGCTTTGGTTTTACTTTGAGCAGCTCTTCTAAAGTGAGATGACATTGAACCTTAGTGTTCTTCACGACATCAGTGTTCCTTGGAACCACTAATTCTTTATTTCTTACCAATATTGTGGGAGCTCTGATCTGAAGAGATTCAGATTCCCATGGGCCTATGAATTGAGGCAACTGTTTTAAAGAATTAGATTCAAAATCTAATCTTTCATCTTCTTGTTGTTTTGCTTGGTCTCCACAGATAGATGGAATGTCTTGGGGAAATTGATCGTGAAGATCATAAATTTCAAGAATAGGAGGGGGATTACCCTTCTCCTTGGCCCATTTCTCTTCTTGTATTTCCCGCAAGAACTCTTGAGAGTACTATTGAATTGAAAGAGGTGCTCCCTCATCCAAGGAATCAGGAACATAGCCTTTCATTGGTGGTAAGATTTCTCTTTCAACAACTAGTTGAACCTTTGGAGGTAAAGAAACCTGGTGCTCGTTTACCAACTGCTCTAATCTTTCTAGTAAGCCCTGGAAATGCAAATCTGGCTTGAGAGAGTTTGTCTGATTGAACTGTTGATTGGTTTTGAGCATAGCTTGAGCTAGCTCTACCATTTTCATGCACATTTTTTTCCATTCAATCTCTAAATCTGCTCAAGTGGAAGACCGAAAAATTTTGGTATGAATGCCTAAGAGAGAGGCCATTATAGGAGAAGCATATGACAATACAGAAAAGACCAAAAAGATTGCAGCGGCCATTGAAGAGAACGAAGAGAGATGTACATACATAGGGGATGACCTCAGTGCAAAAGAAGAAGTAGAGCTTGTAGCTCTATTAAGGGAATATAGGGATGTGTTTGTGTGGCACTATAAAGACTTGAAGGGTGTATATCTGAAAATTTGTTCTCATACTATCCCCATGACTGCAGATGCTGTTAAAGTGCTCTTGCCGTCACAGACACTTTAAGATCTTTCGGGTTCTTGGGGATGGTAGGGGTCTGATAAATCAAAGGCCCTGTATCTTATTTTCCCATTTAACTCATCAAGCAAGTAGTACATTAATGTTCAATATAACACTTTCTACACAGTATTACTGTTCATATTTTGGTTAGTCTCTCCACAGTAGATAACACAAGAATTATTAATTACCGTCGCATAGACTTAATATCTCCGACAAACATTACTGTGTTAATCACAAATTAATGTAACTTAACAGAGTAAGAGTCACAGTACTCAGAGTTTAAGGAATGTTGCACTACGGCGTCTCCACAGTCAACAAATCACCCAGACAGACAGTCTGGCGATCCCGTTCCTCTCTGTCGGAGTACCACCAAAAAAGTGCCTTTTCATTAATTGATAGAAAGATACAACACTTCGCTACGACCTTTCGATGCGTGTGGTAATAGAAAATAGGAATTACATAATGCCAATCCGGGGACCTTACACTGGCACGCATGGTGGAGTACTTGAACCCGCAATGGAAACAAAATTAAGGCTTGTCTACAATGCCTTGTATATACATGGTTCTTGCTAACTTGAAGGTTCTGGTAATTTTCTATTTTAGCGAATCTAGCATCATCTTTAAAGTGTCCGGCTCTACTAATTGGGCGTCTGTGCGTAGAGAAACTGGTTGCAATTACTTGACTCATCAAAACTTCAGCCTGAGTCTGCAAAATGCCTCTTGCAAATAAAAATAATTGGCAAGGGCTGCGTCATGGCTCAGTCTCATATCTTCAATTTGTTTATCGATGCGCGAAAGATGCTCTTCTTGATATCCCAACTGCTTTTCTCTTTTCTCCAGCTCTTCAGATTGGAACTGCATGGTTTTAAAATAGGCTTCTCTTTCATTATGCACTCCTTCCAATTCTTTCTTCAATTTGAGATATTTTCCAATCTCTTCTTGTAATTCTTGATCACGCCTGAATAGTGTTTCAGTAGTCTTATGGAGCTCCGCTTCAGCTTTAAGCACATTGGCAGCCAGGGACTGAGAGGCTTCTTCTAAGATACTGTATGCTTCACGCATGCTATGAAGTTCATTACCTATGGCGGTCATCGCATCTGTTTAATCAATGAGTTCCTGCTTCAGCGTGGTTATGTCCGTATCCTTTTGACACAGTAAAGCATCCTTCTGTGCAAGCTGATCTTGAAGTTGCTGAATCTGTAATTGCAAGGCATGGTTTTCTGCTTTCACCGCATTAGTTTCTTCTTGTAATGGCGCAATTTTGGCCTCTAAGACATCCACTTTGTGCCCTAAGTCTTGACGGACTCTATCTATTGCCATCTTCAATTGCATTGGTAATTGTTGTGAGAATTGGATCAACATGCGACCCATTGACTCAAGTTCATGAAACATGGGGGTTGGAACCGGAATGGTAGGAGGGGATTGGGATGTAGAAGTAGAGAACAAATGAGGGGAAGATGGTGGGGAATAGGTGGGAGAAGAAGATGAAGAAGGGGGTATGTCGGGAACAATAGGCTGGACTGGAGCAATTGGTGCAACAATAGTCATGTTGGGCACCAGCACAATTTTGGTAGTCTGCTGCGTGGTTGCTGCAGTTCGGTCAATTACAGCATCGACCAAAGCCATCACTTCATTGACAATCTCAGCAACAATGGCTTACACATCATCGTGGGTCTACTGCTAAGAATCCTCCTTGGAAGAAATTTCTTCAGATTCGGTGGTGGACGCACTTTATTCCTGCTGCAGGAATGGAGAAGACTGGGCGGAAGAATCAATATGGATAGAAGTGGTGGTGTCGTGGAAAACTTCTTCTTCATGCGGCGTTAGATCCTTGCACCTGGCTCTCAGATGGACTTATACGGGTGCATTTCCGACGAAGAAGTTGGAAGAGATCTTCATCCTCATCCTCTTCATCTTCGAGCATCCGAGTGGATTCTTCACGTAATAAAAAGGGAGCATTGGGTGGAGGTTGCGCGGCTTGAATGGCTGGAAAGAGAAATGTGAGGATATGTGGAAGACGTGATCGTGGAAGATCACCCTTATTGACATGTTTAATAACCGTAACACATTCACGATGAATGCGTCGGAAATAATAAGAGGTGAAATTGACAGGCTCACGAGAAGCCATATCAATCATCGAATAAAAGGGACGCAAAATCCCGTAGGTACGTTTCTGCAAATTCAAGATCTCAACTAAGAATTGTAATGCGGTACGTTCAGGATCAAGGCGACATAGAATGGGGTACTCATTAGATGAGTGCCATGGAAATAATGAAGTCATGGTAGCGACAGGGAGGAGAGGACCATTCTCCAAGCCTTACATAGGAAGACGAAATGCTTCAGCAAACGAGGTCAGAGTGATCACTATGCGTGTTGGTAAGCAAAGAATAGGCCAACTCTGCTCCATAGTAGGTGTGGCAGCAATGGTAGCAGTAATTTGTGCATAAAATGGGTAACACTCCACTGAATGCCAAGGCAATTCAGCAAAGTTTAAAAGGCCTCGAATATGCAGAAACTCACTCACGTCCGGGGTGAGTCCTTCACGGAAGGTAGCAACGTTGGCTAGTGCTTCCATGATGCGCACGCAAAAGTACAAGAACACAGAGAACACAGAAAACACAGAGCACAGAAAGACACAGACACAATAGCGATTAACAGTGAAAGAATTAAGATTAAGTAGACACACGACAACATGAGGCGATCGGAAACCCTACTCATCGTGCGGTATTGAAATGATAACCACCATGATTACGGCATGCATGCATGAGCAGAATCAGTAACACAAGGCGGCGATTAATCATATTTAGATATTAAAACGAGGAGAGTTACAGTCTGTATTCACTAAAATACGGAAATAAAAAGAAAATAAGTGACACGCGGAAAAACGAAGAACACGTCAACGGTGATCAGTCTGTTGGTGATATGGGCATAGCTTTGAACCATTAATTACTTTGGGAAGGGGAAATCCGGTCAAGGTAGTCAACCAAAAAGTAGTTGGACCCACTTGCTCACTAATCCGGTAAGGACCGAACCACCGTAATTTAAATTTCCCTGCAGAACGATTTGCTTTAGCATTATAAAATAGCACAAGTTGGCCCACCGTAAACACAGGAGTCTTGAGGAAACGATCATGAGTTCGGGCTTGCCGCAACTGAACTTCTTGAAGAGTTAGGAAGCTTTCCCAACGGTGTTCATCCAAGGTTCTGAGTGCTTCCAACCGAAATAGCAAAGAGTCTTCGGGCAACAATTTCTGAGTGAGGGCCATGCGTAGACTTGGCACTACAATTTCCATCGGCGCGATTGCTTCCAACCCATAAGCAAGCTTAAAAGGCGTCATTCTGGTTGCCACTTTGTATGTAGTTCGGTATGCCCATAAAACTGCAGGAAGTAACTGGTCCCAACGTTCTGGAGATTCCACGAGCAATTTGCGAAGCATAGTCAACAGAGTCTTATTGGTGCTTTCAGCCAATCCATTGGCACGTGGATAGTATGGTGAACTGAATTTATGGAGAATTTGAAAAGGGTGCGTTAGTACTCACATTAAATTGTTGGCAAAATGTGTGCCTTGGTCTGTCACAAGTTCCAGAGGTAATCCATAACGCGGAAAAACGTCCTTCATCAGGCATTATGCACATTTGGGATTGTGAGTTCCAAACCTCACATATTTGGATATTATATGAGCTCAATGCATCTAGCATCAAATCTTGTTTGTCATGCAAAAACCAAACATATAGAGGTTCTTTATCACTTCATCATGGAGAAGCTCATGGCAAAGGAAATTGATACTTCTTTTGTTAGAGGAATATACAAACACTTTTGAGTTTCACTTTGATCATCTTCCATTTTCCCCCATTATCATCTCCAATATCTATCAACTTGAAAATGATGGTTCTCACTCCTTAGAGATTTAATGATTATGACTAAGGACTCAATGGAATGCTAATAGTGTCTTATTTATGTGTACAAAGGTTTAAATGAATTGATTCAATAGATTGTGTGAAATTAGTCAATGATGGTCTCAGGGTTTATCTCTACATATCCCTAATTTTTCAAGATTACCATTTATCAGAGTTAAGCTTGTAATTACCAACTGATTGATGATAAATCAACTCTTGTGCATATAAGCTACTCAAACCTATATGTGACCTTCCTATAAGAGGAATTTAGCTAATTGTAATTAGTCCAACAATACTCAACATCTAAAGTTGTATGAATCATCCAAAATATCAAGTCTCTTGATCTAGTGTTTGTGCAAATCAATCTGTTTTGTATCAATCATTTCTCGTGGATGACCCAAAGTACGTAGTGTATTCTATTGCACTAATCGCAAGTCCATAAATTTTACTTGACTCTCCAAGAGAAAAAGGGCTAGTCCTATGCTCATTAACTGGAACAGACTTCATCACTTGGATCACATATTTCTACTACATCAAGCCACTCCAAGTACTCACAGTAAGGATAGTAAAAACCTTCATTGATAGTTACCATCATATATTTGAGGATTCGTTTGGATGCTTCCATGTAAGGTTTCCTTGGAGTAATCATGAATTGTTGCACATATACTTTGGCAACCAATCTAGCTTTCTAGCGATCAATGCTGCTACCATCAAACTTTCTCTTAATCTTGTAAACCCACTTTGTACCAATGACATTTTTTTCTTTTGGCAATTCACATAACTCCCAAGTACCATTCCTATGTATGGAATCTATTTATGATTGCATAGCACTCAACCATTGTGAATCATCACATGCATCTTCAGAAATAAGTGGTTCTTCATTACATGCTGTTGAAATAAGAGAATAATCCATAAAATTAGTTGATGCATGGCGAGAGCTTGATCGTGTTCTATCAAGCAAAGATGCACTCAATTTGCTATCCTGCAAAGTTTTTTTTAGCCACTTTGGCATAGTTTTTGCACTCTTGATATACATGCACTCATTATATAATACATCACCAACATGTATACCATGTGTGGTCTGAATTTCATGCTCATTTTCAACCATATTTTGATGCAGATATTCAGCCATATGTTGCAGGAAATTTCTAGTAGTTCTAAAAATTTTTGGCTAAAAAATTTCATCCATGTTTGGGCCATATTTGGCGGGAATTCTCTACATATTTAGATCTACTTGGTTGGAAATTTTTAGCCCTTTGATCCTCAGTTGGGTGGTCTACATGGCCATATTCAAGCACACCACTTTGGAACAAAGGCATAATTGTATCCACCACATCTTGTGAGCTAACTCTTGGTTGTCTTTTGCATTCAAGTAGAGGAAAAACTAAATTTTCAGCAAAAACCACATCTCGACTCACAATAATTATGTTTTTCAATGTACGCTACAAATGATATCACTTACTTTCAGCACTATAACCAACTTCTTCATCTTCTTCCCTGTTTCAGTTTCAACAAGTTGAAGCCATTCTTTAAACTTACTAAAAGCTTGAGCCTTATCGCAAAGGAAGTACACCCACATCTTCCTCCTGTAGTCGTCGACAAGTAACATGAAGTAGGAAGATCCGCCCAAGGCCTGTGTAGGCATTTTTTCGCACAAGTCAGCATGCACCAACTCTAGAGGATAGCTTGCTCTGTTCTTGCTTTCTTGTGGAAACGCCTTCCTCTGTTGCTTGCCCATCATGCAAGCTTCACATGGTTCCTTCATTTTTGCAATCGATGCTAGATGTGGAACCATACCTCTGTGATGCATTTCCTTCAGTACATGGTATCCAATGTGGCCGAATCTCTCATGCCATAGCTTACTTGTGCCCACGTTTGTAGTGGCTGTAAGATCACACAACTCATACAGGTTGTTCCTCCTTATGCCAGTCCCAACAATGTTGTTGTTACCGTCCATAATCTTAGCTCCTGTCTTACTGAAAGATACTTGATGACCTTGATCAGTTATAGAAGCTACTAAAAGTAGATTTTGTTTTATTTGTGGAACATACATAACATTTGAAAGCTTTTTGATATCACCATTAGAGTTAATGAAAGAAACCATACCTTCGCCCTCTGCAGGACATCTTGCATTGTTCCCTACCTTTACTGTGATGGGTTCCTTTAGAGGCTGTAAGGAACTGTAAAGGTCTTTTCTACTCGTCATATGACGAGATGCACCACTGTCCAACACCCATGAGTCATCTATTCCTAAATCTTCAATCAAGGAGCACACCTCCTCTATCGTAACAAATAACTCAAGCTTTGTTTCTGCTGTGTTGGCATACTCCTTGCCCTTGCCACCTTTTGAAGAGCCACTCTTCTCTTCTGTCTTCTTGATGCGATAGTATTGGATTCTGTGTCCTTTCTTCTTGCAGTGGAAACACTCTCCCTTGAACTTTATTTGTCGTTCTTCTTTTTGTCTCCATCTTTTGAAGAATTTGCTTTGCCTCCTTTGGCATTTGCTGTGAATGCAGCATCTCCTTTGCTACCACCACTCCTTGCCTTGAGCCGCAGCTCCTCCTCCATGAGTAAGGCACTAAATTATTCAAAAGTTAGTGGTTGAGGTCTGATTTGAGTGTTAAGAGCAGTTACCAAACCATCAAACTTAGGTGGACAGATTCGAAGACAATGACGAGCTAGCTCCTCACTTGACTCTTGAACACCTGCTCTCGCCATTTGATCTCGTAGATTCTTTATGCGAGTGATAAACACCTCTGCAGTCTCCCCATCAGCAAACCATTCTGTTGCAAGCTGATTCTCTAAGTTTTGAATCTGTGTCTGATTACGAGTTTCATATTGATTTCTCAATATGTTCCATGCTTCACATGCCTTCGTAGTATGCTGAATGAGAGTCAAAACACTATCAGAAGTACTTGTAACTAGAGCACAAAGTGCATATGCATTTCTATGTCAACTCAATGGCTTGGAAGTTTATGCCCTACCTAACCTAACGGCTAGGCTCACAAAAATCATCTACAACCATCAACGGTCACACATAGACCTCATCTAACTTGGAAGTTAGGGTTCCACAAATGCACGGGCTCTCACAATGGCTTCTCCTCATAATGGGGGCCTTACAACTTAGAGCACCATGGATCATTTGTGGTCACATCAGGGTGGAGTATTGAGCATATGTAACAGAAACCAATTTTATGAGGTGTTTATGGCAACGTACATGGGTTTGAAATACCTATTTCACAAAGAAAAGCATTAAACTCATGTGACATGTATTAACCACCACGATATGTGTGTAGAGTCAAAAGCTTGTTTGAAGAAAAGTTTCTAGCTATAGCTAAAAATGCTTTGAAGCAAGAAAATACCTCATTCTTTTCTTTCATAGGATACACCCATGTATGGTGAGTAGCATCATCAATGAAGGTAATAAAATATACATGCTTCCCAAAAGATGGAGCCTTGATGGGACCACATACATCATTATGAACAAGCTGCAATTTTCTTATAGTGTCTGTATGACTATCTTCTGGAAAAGAACCACGATGCATTTTTCCAAGAATGCAACCTTCACATGCATGCTTTTTAATGGACTCAAGTGTTGGAAAACCAAGAACCATGCCATTCTTTTGTAAGTAAAGCAAACTATTGAAGTTCAAGTGAACAAAATGAGATGCCAAAGCTCCATTTAGCCATGGAAGCAGTATGAGAAAACAAGGCATTTGAGGAAGCCCTCTTGTATGTATCCAAGCAATAGAAACCATTACATAATGTACCAGACATCATGATAATATCACCATTGGTGAAATCATGAGCTATACACTTATCATCAATGTTGGCATCATATGGGAAGAAGCAAGTACGGGCATACATGCAGATCTAGCACTGAGGCAACCCATCAATTTTTTCCAATCCTTAGATAATTCTAAAAGTGATTCTCATCACTAGAAACCCTTGGAAATAATGTTTCACCTTTTTGTGGCTCCATTTTGTACAAGCCAAGGAGTCCTTGAGCTTCAGGAGCCTTAGAAGTAATTGCCTACCAATTTTCATATTTTTTAGACCTCGTTTGAGCCCTCAAATAAGCCCTCGAACCTAATTTTTAACTAGGTTGGACACTAGGTCTGGACAGGGCCAAAGCTAGTCAAAAACTATAAATAGAGCTAGAGAGCTCATTTTTGGGGCTGGCTTCTTGTAGTTTTGATCTTGTATGAGAACTTGGTTGCAATAGAAGTGATTCCATTGTCTTACTCTCTTTGTTCTTGTTGTGTGTGCACGTGTGTGTGTGTATGTTTCTGCATGTTGGTGTGCTTCTCACTCACACATTTGTGCCTTCACTTGCTCGGGGTCTTCATACCATCCTCATGTCTTCCCAGATTGACATTAAAGGAGGTGCTACTCATCACTGAGCTACACCAAATTTTGGTGCCGTTGTCGGGGATTCAAGCTTTGAGGACGAGCATGTGATGGTAAGACGTAGAGAGGACGCGTTGGAATGGTAAGTAGTAGGTAATTTTTTCGTGTTTTTTTCTCCATCTCCACCTCCATCTCCATCTCCATCTCCTTCTCCACTTAATATTTCCTCTTCCTTGTCATTCTCCTCATTTTCTTTGTGCGAGTTTGAGAGAGCGCGAGTGTGAGTTGTTGTTTTGTGTGTTTTTGCATGTTTCGTGCAGGTTTCAACATCCTCACTATCTCTAGCAAGCTCAGCGGGTACAGAACTTCTCTGCGCAAGCCCCGAGGCATCGAGCTCAATCTATCGCGACACACCAAAAAGTTGACCCAATCACGATTCTGAGTGCACCATGACACAGTGCATGCTGAGAGCTCCTAGGATCACTAGCCAGATTAGTAAAATTCACCATATCCGGAGGTATCGCGACACACCCGTCTATCGCAACACATCGACCTATCGCGACACACCGACCTATCGCGACACACCCATCTATCGCGACACACAGATCTATCGCAACACACCCACCTATCGCGACACACCGACCTATTGTGACACACCGAGGTATCGTGACACACCGATCTATCGTGACACACCCACTTATCACGACACACCAACCTATCGTGACACACCGAGGTATCGCGACACACCCATCTTTTGTGACACACCGACCTATCGTGACACACCCCCCTATCGCGACACACGGATCTATCGCGACACACCCACCTATCGCGACACACCCACCTATCGTGACACACCGAGGTATCGCGACACACCCGTCTATCGTGACACACCGACCTATCGTGACACACCGACCTATCGTGACACACCAACCTATCGCGACACACCCACCTATCGTGACACACCAACTTGAGCTATCGTGATACACCGACCTCATGAATGATTTTTTGAGTGACTTGGGATAATTTTTGGGCTTGTTTTCTAACACATTGGGACTACCTTAGAGCCTTATGAGTGGGCAACACACTGAGAAAATCATAAAAAATTCTGGAACCCTGAGAGCCTGTTTTGAACCTAAGTGCCTGTTTGGTCATAACTTCACCATACGAACTCCGATTGACGAGATTTTAGTCTTGTTGGAAAGCTCGTTGAGAATCCTACGTGGGCCTTGACTGGTTTTTGTAAGAATCATTACGGAGTTTTAGAACATGAATTTTTAAGTTGGCCATTCTATAGGATTAAGGGGTCTTAAGAATTTGGGGGTACAGTGAGCTACTCCAAGGGGGGCTCATGTTTGTTGATGTGTGTTCATCAATTCACTGTAACTTAAGGCCATATTAACTTGTGAAGCTTTGCAGGAACATTGTGCATAGTCAAGGCAATTCAAAGCAAGCTAGCAAGGGTGAGTACCAAGCTTGGGAGAAGGCTTCCTGGGCTGGTGCAGCAGTCTGAGCAACCAGAGGATTGAGGTTGGAAGTTCTCTCAACCCTCCTTTGTCAATTCCTAGCTTAGGCTAAGTATGACTTAGGTGTGGTAATTAATTAGGGTAACGTCAAGCACGAATCAAGTCCAAGAGAACTAATCAACTAAGTGCAAGCATTAAAGTAGGTCTTAAGTGCGGAAACTCTAAGGGACAAAAGTAAACTTGAATCGATCACTTATCAAGTGCCAATTCACTTAAGTACTCCTGACGAGTGATTCCAAACAAGAGCTTAACACAATATTCAACTAAAAAGAACAAAGTGATTGGTACAAATTAACCTGCAACGAGAGTGTACTTGGGACCAAGGGGGTAGAGAAATCAGGCATATGAACCTTAGGTCAGGCAGACACTTAGGCCGAGACAGACAAACCCTCAGATCTTCTAATGCTAGTGTCAATCGCACTACTAGGTCTTGGGCCTAGCAGTTGAGTGATTACCCATACACCCGAAGATCAGAAACAAGCGATTCTAATATGTCCTATCACATGGAGAGACCAGTGGGCAGTTCAGGAGTGGCATACCTAGAAAATCTAGAAGGACCTTACAAGACTCAATTGGAATATATCAAGACTAATCGTCTAGGTGCTCGCATCTACAAGGACGGTTTGAGAAGATCTGTGGTCCAGATTAAGAACCCCGATCAACCCCATGGACTAGAACATCCGGTAGTCAAGTTTGAGGATGGAGCATACCTAGATAAAGAAGGGACTATTTATGTAGTCATCACTCTTCCAGATAGGACAGACGGGTTCCGCAACATGATCACAGAGACTGACATGGGTGACATAGAGCAAGGGAACTTAGGGAGAGAGCCGAGGACCCCCCGTGGCAAATCAGTCCTGACCAGAATCATGACTCCAGAGTGGGTTCCCCAGGACAATAAAAGCATAGACTTGCTCTTAAACGGAGAAACCGATGAGACTTTTTGGAGGTATAAGCCTGACCAACCTCATGAAGTAGGAGCTCTCACAATTTATGAGTTTAAAGACCCTAATAGCCCAGGCAAAGTAACCTACCTAGACAATACGTCAGAGCGGATCTTCGTGGTTTTAGAGCATGGGAGACATACCTACACTTGGAAGGGTGAATTTGTTTTTCCCCAACCTCGGTCCAATGTGTCTTACAGCCACCAAGGAGCTAGGACCTCCCAAGCTCATGGAGCTCAAAGGGATAGAAGTAGAGATAGAGCTGAGGTAAGATTTTCCAACCCCCTGGGAAGAGAAAGGATGAGAACAGAGACAGATAGAGAAGAAACCGAGAGACCTAGAGCCCCAAGAAACCAAAGAAATGCTGACGATTTCCCTTTGCCAAGGCCGAGAGAGCACACTAGGACCCTGAGGCCAACTCAGCTGGTGAAGTCCATGAAGAATTACTTCGATGGCACTGGAGACCCTAACGACCATGTGGTAGAATTTAGGCAAGTCTTGAAAGCTAAATAGGTTGAGGACCTATTCACACAATACAATGCTTTTGGCCTAACTCTTAGAAACACAGCTCTTACGTGGTTTCAACCACTACATGAGAGGCAGTTTAGGAGCATAGACCAACTTTTAGAGGCTTTTGTCATTGAGTTCTCTAAGAGTGGCATACGGCATAATACCTCCTCCTTGATTCATAGCTTTAAGCAAACACCTCAAGAGACAGTCAGACTAGCAGGAAGACGGTTTAGGCAATACCTAGAGAGGTGTCCAATGCCTGAGTTACCCACACCAGCCAAGTAAGTGGCTTTGTTTTTAGATAGATTGTTGAGTACCAAGCTCAGGTCATATGTGTATCTGAAAGACCCCAGAACCATAGAAGAATGTGTATGCATGTGCATAGACATTGAGGATAATCTAGGAGAGGAGTTAGAACTTTCAAAAATCTACAAAGATTCAGATAGTTCTACTAACCTCTCTTCCTCGCAATCCACATCTATTGAAGAACTCACTGAGAAAGTAGCTCAAAAGCTAGGAGTCTCTAGTAAACAAATACCAAGATTTGCGCCAGGAAAACGATGCTATACTTGTGGAGCTGACCATATGGCAAGTGTATGCCCCATTATGGCTCAACCCCAAGTGAATCCTAGTAGCCAGTACTGCACCATAGAGCGAAGGTACACCAACCACACCGCACAAGATTGTCCTTATAACAAGCAAACTGTCAGGCAAAACTATCCTCAGCCATATCCACAATAGGGTAGAGTCCAAACTCAGTACCCACTACAACAATATGGCAGGCCCCAACAATCCTACCAACCACCCTATCAAGGGCAGCCTAGACCTCAACCAATCCTAGCGCAGCAACCCCCTGCTCCAACCAATGTAATTCCAGTGAAATATGCATCTGTTGAAGAAAATCTGAATAGAGCCATAGTCCCAGTAACACCCTTGATATCAGAAAGTGATCCAAGTGACCATAGTTTTGACTCCACACATATTAATAGCCCACATGCTTATTACATGAAGTCACCCAAGCATAATGAGACATACTATTATGAATAACCCAGTGAATCTAGTTGGGCGCCACAATATACTAATGTCATATACGCACACCCCAACTCTAGACCTCAGCCTAGGCAGATAAGACCTCCATTCCCTAGAGGGCCATGCTTTCGATGTCAAGGAGATCACCTCATCTGTGATTGCCCTCTACCAGCACCTACACAAACCCAATCTGTGACAATTCAAGGATTTTGCCCAGATTGTGGAAAGGAGCATTTGATACGAGAGTGTCCCAAGAACCCCATCAATATGCCAAAAATCGCTCCTATCAATGTTATCGGGTTAGTAGTAGACTCTACAGGAAGTGTGACTTCCACTGCCCAAGTGCAAGTAGTCACCCGAGCTCAAGCTTTGCAGCAAACATAAGGAATAGGGCAGGAAAAGAGTTCTGAGGTTAGTGAGACGGAGAGCATAACCAAGAAAAGGACAAGATCTTGGAGAGATAGTCAGGAGAGAATGAAAAGACAATGGTCACAGAAAATGAGCGAACTTGAAGAAAGCTTGAGAGAAACCAAAGCAAAGATAAGTGAACTCACATCTCAAAACCACTCTCACACTACCCCACCACCACCCTTTCCATCTCCCTCCAACCCATCACCTTCTATTCCCCAACCTTCTAATCCACCACACGTCACCCACCCACCACCCAGAGTAGGATCGGTCCTAGCCGATCCCACTCCTGAGGATCTAGACATGATGCTTAAAGCATATCAGGCCAGAATCCAAGAAGGGACAAATGTGACAGATCATGACAAATGTTACCCTAGAGATAGAGAGAACAAAACTTTGTGCTTAGATGGTAGAATTGGCGCAAGCTATGATTGAAGCCAATCACTTGTTCAATGGCTCTAGCTCCACTAGAACACCATTGCATTTTGATGGTGTATTAGATAGATTGGAGAGGTTACTTGCAAAGTCTGGAAATGGAGCCATCTCACAGTCCAAGGAGAGGGCAAGTGATAGAATAAGTATTCCTTCCCAGGAAGCTTATGTGCCGAACTCCACTGAACCAGACACCTCTTCTTCTATGAATCGGTATTCACCTGAATTCCTGCAAGAGATTCATGAAGAGAAGTGGGCAAAAGAAAGTGAAGTCCCTCCTCCCATTGAACTTGTGGATGACGCACATGAGCAATTCCCACAGGACATCCCTTCCATTTATGGAGAGTAGGAGAGTGCCCAATCTCATGAGAGGTTAGACTTTGAGTCTAATTCCTTGCAGGAATTACCCCATTTCACAGACCCATGGGAAGCTAAGTCTACTTGCATGAGAGCACCCACAGTCATGATAAGAAACGAAGATTCGACCATACCTAGGAATATGGAGGTAGTAAAGAACACTAAAGTGTAGTGCAATCTCACTTTAGAAGAGCTACTCAAAGCTAAGCCAAAAGTGTGGAAACACGTAGCCAAACAAGTGCAAGACATAGTGAAACCTCATTCCCAGGTAGGATCTCATAGAATAGTGCTAGAAATACCATTGGATAAGATAGGAGACATGAGCAAAGGAGAAGAAGGAAATACCTATCTCCCAGTTACCCATCAGGGATACACAACCAAGGCAATTTTGGACTCAGGTGCAAGAGTCGCAATTGCTACCACTTCCCTATGGAAGCGATGGGGCAAGCAAGCACTCAGGCCGACGAGAATGAAATTGCAAATGGCCGATGGTCATATTGAGAGGCCCTTAGGATTGCTAGAAAGAGTAACTCTCACTACATGTGGTGTTGAGTTCGAGCATACTTTTGCTATATGTGACTTTAGCAAAAATCAAGCCTACGAGATAATTTTGGGAAGGCCATTCATGCGGCAGTTGCAAGTGGTATAGGATTGGGGAACCAATTCATTGTATTTGCAACACCTAGGTGTAACAACCAAAGTCAATCTCAAGGATTACTCTCATAGAGATGTACCGCATATTCAATGGAATCCCATCCATGGAGCCAAAGATGATACTGAGTCAGTGCATTCCATAGGATCAAGATCCTCATGGATGCATGAAGACACCCACTTGTGGATGTGTAAAGTTGCAGTAGAAGAGGAAAAGAGAGAAAAAGCCAGAGAGCTAGGTGTGAAGGAAACTTATAGATCGGTTCAAGACCCAGCCTATGCACCTGTCATATTCCCTGAAGAAGAATTTGAGCCTCATGGCTTGGCAGAAATTTTAGCAACAATGGATGTAGCTATCAATGAAGAACAATGGACACCTCACTGTGACGAGGAGGGCTATGACATTTCAGTGTTCTCCATAGAGCCCATCATGGGAGACTCAATTTTAAAAGAATGCGAACCTAGCCTTGATGCATTTAAGGATGCAAGTGACTCCGATCTAGGGTCAATCATTATGGACCCACAATTTGCATCAGATGAAGAATACTTCTATGAAGTAGAAGTTCACCCTCAGAGACATGAAGAGCTCACTAATGATGTGATATTAACCACACACGTGACTGCTAAGAGTGAAGGAAGGAAAAGAAAGAAGAAGGAAGTCACTCCGGAGGAAGAAGAATCCTTGTTTGAGGTCCCGGTAAATTTTAAAAAATATGAGATAGATGATAGGAGAGCCATGATAAGAATGCCTAAACATGAGGCACAAGCAGGAGAGGCCTATGATAGCAAGGAAACTACCAAGAAAATAGTTCTAGCCATAGAAGAGGGAGAAGAAAGATGCACCTACATAGGGCATGACCTGATGGAAGAAGAAGAGCAAGAGTTGATAGCTTTGCTAAGGGAGTACAGAGATGTATTCACTTGGAGCTACAAGGACCTGAAAGGTGTAGACCCTGACATATGCTTACACACTATCCCCATGACATCAGATGCCAAACCCTCTAAGCAAAAACCATACACATACAATGGCAACCATGCTACCAAGATCAAAGAAGAGATAGATCGCTTGGTTGAAGCTAGATTTATCTATGAAATTGAGCACACTGAATGGGTATCCCCCATTGTAGTGGTGCCCAAAAAGAATGGCAAATTACGTGTATGCATTAACTTGAAGAAGGTTAATGCAGCCACTATCAGGGATAGTTATCCGCTTCCTATCACTGAGCATCTATTGGAAAGGGTAGCAGGCAAGGAAGTGTATAGCTTCTTGGATGAGTCATCTGGCTACAATCAAGTAGCCATTGCACCAGAAGATCAGCATAAGACGGCTTTTGCCACAGAGTGGGGCATATTTGCTTTTCGGGTAATGCCATTTGGGCTTACCAATGCTCCTGCAACCTTCCAAAGATTGATGTGCCATGTATTTAAAGAGTTCTTGAGGAAGAATTTGGAAGTCTATGTTGATGATCTTTGCGCTCATTCCAACATTAGACAAACCCATATACCTGAACTCAGACAAATCTTTGACAAATGTAGAGAATATCAAGTCTGCTTGAACCCAGAAGAGTGTGTTTTCATGGTTAGGCAAGGCAAGATTCTAGGACACATAGTGTCAAAGAATGGCATATCCACGGATGAGGAGAAAGTGAGAGCCATCGCAGAACTACCTAGGCCAAAGAATGTCAAGGAAGTACAAGCTTTCATGGGGCATTGTGGGTACTACCGACGTTTTATACACATGTATGCCATCATTGCAAAGCCTTTGTACGGACTTTTGACTAACTTTGAGTGGACTCATGAATGTGAAGACTTTTTCAACGAGCTCAAAAGAAGATTGTGTTCAGCACCAATCTTGACCACACCAGATTGGAACAAACCCTTTCATGTTCATGTGGATGCCTCCAATTATGCTATTGGATGTGTACTTGCACAACCTACTGGTGAAGGTAATATGGATCTACCAATTGCCTATGCTAGTAGACAACTGAATGCGGCTGAACAAAACTATACCACCACCGAACGAGAAGGATTAGGCATGGTGTATGCGGTTAAAAAATTTAGATACTATTTGCTTGCAAATAAGTTTAAATTTTTTATTGATCATCAAGCTTTACTATACTTGGTAAATAAGCCATGCAATACAGGTCGATTAGTAAGATGGTTCCTCTTACTCATGGAATATGATTTTGAGGTGGTTGTTAGGAAAGGCAAATCTCATTTGAGGGCGGACCATCTCTCTAGGCTCACATCTGGAGAGGCCCCACAAGGAGTATCAGATGACCTTCCTGATGCTTACTTGTTCAATTTGGGAGTTGTACCTCAGTGGGCTAAGGCATTAGTGCTTGTATTGACATACGGGCCTAACCACCCAGTAATAAACACACAGGATAGGGAGATAGTAAAAGCCCAAAAGTACCACATAATGGCAGGGAGTATGTACAAGCATACCGATCACGGAATCTTGGCTTGTTGTGTGGAAGAGGATGAGTGCGTGAAATGGTTGCAACTAGCACATGTAGGTGCATTAGAGCAACACTACTCAAAGCAACCAACCCTACAGACACTAAGGAGACTCGGAGTGCATTGGCCAACTATGGAAGCTGATGTCCATAAGATGTGCAAAGAATGCCCAATCTGCCACACTAAACCACTAGTGGAACATGCCACTCTTTATCGAGTGTCTCTAATGCCAGATTGGAGCGAACCATTAGTAGCCTTTCTGAGGATGAAAACATTCCCTCAAGAGATGACATTGGCTAGACAAAGGAGCTTAGAACAAGAAGCTATAGACTATGCTCTCATTGGAGATAATCTATACAAAAGGGGAAAAGATGGGTATCTTAGATTCTGCGGCCACGAGAGTGAATATCTGAATATCTTGGAGACTGCTCACTAAGGTGTAGCAAGAGGACACTTTGGACCAGATCGGGTGATCAAAGAAATTTTATTTGCAGGTCTTTGGTGGCCAACTCTTCACATGGATGCACATACCTATGCGAAGAGGTGTGAGGTTTGTCAGCGAACCCAGTACCCTACACGAAAAGACGAGATGCCATTGAAACCTATGATGGGTGGACACGCATTCTCCAAGTGGGGAATAGAGTTTGTTGGCCCTATTAACCCCCCATCCAAGGGTTTTCATGCTGAATACATTATTGTAGCCACTGATTATCTAACCAAATGGGTAGAAGTAAAACCTACGACAAAGAACGATGCTCAAACAACAGCTAACTTCTTATTCGAGAATGTGTTCACCAGATACGGATTACCAATAGAGCTAGTGAGTGATAGAGGCACACACTTCTTGAATGAAGTCATTGAGAACCTCCTCCACAAATTCTTGATAATACATAAGAAGTCTGCCCCTATCATCCACAAGCTAATGGACAGGCTGAGAGCACAAATAAGATTCTATGCAATGTATTGACAAAATTAGTTAATAATAAACGCTCTGATTGGGAAAAACAGCTACACCACGCTGTTTGGGCATACCAAGTTGCCTATAAAACGATACTCCAAGCCACTCCCTTTCAAATGGTGTTCGACCAAAACGCAGTGCTACCATTGGACTTCTTGATACCTACATTGAGAGTAGCACAGGAGCACAACTGGACAGGCCATGAACTCTCCTGTAGAATCTTTGATCTTGAACGTTTAGGTGAGACACGATTGAGAGCTGCACATGTGAAGGATAAAGGCTTGAAAGCAGGAGACCTAGTCCTAGTATACACATTGAAGCAACACACACGAAAGTTAGAGAAAAGAGGCTATGGACCAATGATTATCAATAGGATCTCCACAAGTAGAGCAGTACAACTAGCCACTCTAGAAGGTGACATACTACCAAGTTACATAAGCGGATGCAGAGTCAAGTTATATCAAGAACCCCTAACTGAAGAAATGCTCAATCGACTCAATACTGCAAAGAAACGTAAGGAAGAGGAAAAGCGAATTCGAGAAGAAGCACAGGCTGAAGCTTTAGAACGCATTCGACAAATGAAATTGAGAAGGCAAGGTAGAGATCAACCCATGACCGAAACTCATGAAGCTCTAGGTTATCACATAGCCATGTGTGAGGCTTCAGGTAAACGATCCCATAAGATAGTTGATCGACGACCATTTGTGACCCTAGAAGTAGGACAAGGAGAGAGTGCAAGGACTGTGAGAGCTTTAATTGATTCTGGAGCAGCCACTAGTGCAGTTTGGCTTTCTTACTGCCAAAAAATGTAATTGAAGGTCAAACCTATTGAGGCATATCTCATAGGGCTGGGAGGAGTTGAAATCCATTGCATGGGAGAGGTGGAACTTCCCCTCTACATTCAAGAGGTCCTAATGCCAGCAAAAGTGCTAGTATGTGAAGGCGAGCATCTTACCGAACCTCTTGTCTTGGGCCAAGACTAGATCTATGATCACACAGTCAACCTCAACCTAAGAAGTGGACTTCTTCAGGATTGGGCAGGCCAAAGCTGCCTTATGATTGAATTAGAAAATCAAGCACTCAACCCATTAGAAAAGGCACCAACTCCTGGTCCCTTCAGGAACCCACATGAAGATAACAAGGCTGTTCTTGTCCAAAGTTCTATGGTTTAGAGGATCGTCACTCTCGACGAAGGTACAGAAGTCAATGATGAGTTCCCATTTGTTCCAAAGGAGATTCTAAAGGGCAGGCTCAGCAACACACGACACGGAGGAGACCGATGATCAAGAAGCATGAGCACCAACTTGGGCATTATGAAGTACCTCGTGGCATGAAGAAGATCTGGATACGCAAGGGAAAAAAAAACCACGGCTCCAGAGGCAGGTTCTCAAAAAAGCATCAAGCGAGCCACACCGTCAAGGACTAAAACGAAGGAGTTCCCTAGGCAACACTCTAGCTATACCATGTCTATTTGGGTCCCTAAGCGGTCAATGAAGGCTATCCCCAATGCTAGACAGATATGGGTGCCCAAGGTCTGCTTACGAGCCCAAATAACTTCACCTCCAGTCACTAGCTTAAATCAACACTCGCAAGTATTATTGGCAGACAGCTCAGGGAAGATATCTACACCTCACACTGTTACACCTTCGGTCAAACCTAGAAATGTTTGGAAATGGGTACCCAAAAGGTCCCAAATCCAACACAATCTAGTTCTTAAATCTTTACCTGCCATTAGCTCTAAGAGCTACAAGTCCACAAGCAAAGTTTGGAGACTTAAACCCTGTATCAAACCCCCTAACCCAAATTTGTAAATCCATCCACTCTGATGTAGGTGCATTCTGAGTCCATTGCATATCCAAAGTATGCATCTAGGATGACACTAACCTCTAACCAACGTTCACACTTATCACAAACACTTCACCTCTAACCACTAACCATATGGAATGTCATGTTAGTAATGTGAAGGGAACACCATTACATCCTGTTTCCTATGAAACACTAATGTGCCCTTCTTCTTCTAGCAGATAAGCATCAGAAGTCTCATGGCAGTAGCAGCAGGCACGAGCTCCCAGGCAGGCGCAAGTACTCAAATGAATTGGGATACCATGCCTGTGGAGGTCCCACTAACAGTTAGGCCTGAGGAGTTTCTGAATCTCAGACAAATTCCCATCTCAGATCCACCAAGTGGCCTAACAGAAAGAGTCAAGGGTCATTCTCATTGGTTCAATGAGATGCCAGGGGATTTGGGAGATGCGGACCACATATGGGAGTCCAAGTTGGAATTCGGAGGAGTCTGGTGGACATTTCAATTCTTCTCACGAGAATTTGAAGCATTACAAAACGTAGCTCCTCTTCAAGATATATTGGCAGAAAGCGGGGTTACAGGATTATTTTGGTGCATCTCTGCCTAAACCTGATTTCCTTAGGTGCTATTACTTGATTGCCACTCTGAAAGCGACAGGAGATAAAGATCAGTAAGGCACATTCCTGGTGCCCTCTCTATCGAACCAGGAGGAAATGAAAAAGTTTGAGTTAAACATAACTTTAATCAGGGAAGCCCTTCAGATGTACGGCACCCATGTACCCTCCGATCGAGATCCTTTGATACCGGAGTCTATGAAGAACAATAAACTCAAGAAGTTGAAAGAGATGTGTGCCCTCACCCCGAACATTGCCATACCGTTGAGAATGTGCCTTCAACACTTCGCATTTTCGGCTCAAGATCGATTCACTCAGCCTCATAAAAAGATTTGGTACGGGCTATACCTCGCGGAGACCGGGAGTCTACCTATTAAGATGCCGGTATGGATCCTTGATCAATTATATGAAGTAGGCAAACGAGGAGTGAGGAAGCCTACTTTGAATGGTTGCTGTGCCATTACAAGAGTCATCTACAGATGCCTTGCCTATGATGTGCCAATTGCACAGGCACTTAAATACTCACAACTGCAATTCTCCCAGGGGCGAAAACCAGGGGTTCAACCAGCCAAAAGAATGCGTGGATCACTTTCACATGTTCCAATTCCTCGCGAGTCCACCATAGAAATCTCCCTTGGAGAAGAAGCACAAGTAGCCCCATTCACGATCCATCTCCAATGACCACAATCAGAGGGCGTGTTACAACCCACTCCATCAGCCCCTCCACTACCCACGGATGCTGAGTTTGCATCCATGGCTACATTGGCAGAAGATACATCCTTTGACTTTGAGAGCTTCTTGAAAACAACACAATTATCTGAGAGTGAGTTCTTCTCAGATACTGACGGCCCCGGATCATCATCCCAGAGAGGACAGCCACATAGTGAGGCACGATGAGTACATTGGGAAGATGAGACACAACATACTCACGCTGAAGGCATACAGGATCAAGAAGAGGCACAAGGAAATGAATCAGAGGAGAGTGAGGAGGAAGCCTCTGCTTACACTACACAACTCAAACGGCTCTACAAAATGATCAAGCAGGTACAAAAGAGGCATAAGCTATCAGAAGAGGCAAATAGAGCGATGGTGAATCAAATGCTTCAAGCAGAGAACATGGATCCTCACTTTGTTGAATCATTGAACCTCTTGGCTGACACATGTGGGATGATAGAAGCTTATGTATTAGAAGAAGAAGAAGAAGAAGAAGAAGAAGATCAGTCTCTTCCTTACCTCAAACTATGTGTGTGCTCCTCTTTGACTGTGAGTGTGTGTGAGAGAGAGAGAGAGATCTCTTCTTTATCTCCTTCCTTGTGACATGCACACGCTGAGAGCTCATCAAGGAACAAAGTCAAGTACTTTTATAACAGGAACTAGTAAATAGTTGTTGACACCCCATTTATTAATGCAATCCAAGTGCTTACAAAGGCAATTGGTGCAATAGAGGCCCTCAACTACCTCTCACAAAGACCACTCTAGATATTTTACCCCCATCACATATGCCTACAACCCCATGCTCAACAATCCATTTAGGTGCTAGTACCACCCCAATTTATCTCATTGGTCCACACTCTATGGCCACACACCCCCTCCTATCCTGCCCATTGATACACCCTCCTTAGTCAAGCCACCCATTCCCCCATTAACACCATACCCCCACTTTCTCAAGAATTTCAAGCCATCTTTGAGACACCACCCCAAACCCCATACCATTCTCATGTTCCCATTATCTTTCCACCCCGATCCCCACTCACACATTCATTTTCTCCGGAGAATTTGTTCTCGTAACATCACCTCTAGCCACCACTATCTCCACCCCCATCAACATCAGCCCTTTTATTCCTCCAACTATTGCACCATTTCCACACCCTATTCACCCTACATTAGCACCTTTCCTCCACCATTCTGGACACCCACCACCCTATCCTTTACATCCATGCATCCCACTTTGACTCTATCCATTCCATCTTCCGCCAACCCTTTTTCAACCCCCCCCCCCATGTGACCATATTTATCACAAATAACATTACCATGCTCCACTACGTTGGCCCAACCCTGATTCCTATGTAGTTCTATTTTCACACTTACACACATGGCTTCACCAATATCACTTTTCACTATCAATACCATGCATGCCACCACATCTGATGCAATGGACATCTCACCACCCATGACACCTCACTCCACACTTCACACACAACTCCCAATCCCCCCCTCTGCCAACCTCACCACCACTCACAAGCATTTTCACATTCGCATCCACTATTCCCAACCGCTCTCCCATTCCCTCTACATTAAATTTAGAGATTCATGCATTCATCATTAGGGGAAAAAATGAACCCTACATGGGCCTTTTAGATTAAGATATGATTAGTGATGGACTAATGAGAACACGGTGGTGGCAACAATCTACTCCCTTAATCACCTAAACTAGGCATAGGCTTCCCTTGTTTCTTTGGGGTCAAAAGCAGTATGAGTGAATAAAAACCATAATTTTGTCTCCAAAAGTGGTTTGATAAGCCTAGATTTTGGACCATAGCCATTGGATGAACTCAAGGATCTAAAACCACAGTGCACTCTCTTTATCGTGCTCTCCATGATGATATCCTTGGAGTAGAAAATCGAGCTCCTACGACTGCACACGGTACTCCACACAGAGACTGCAGAATACACAGAAAAACATAGTACACAGGGAGCACGAAGACAAACTTCTTAGGTCTTACAAACGCGATCGAACTTATAATCTCTGAATGACCAAGCCACTATATGTTTTATTAAAGAACATATACAAAGAAGTATCCAGTGGCCATTTGGCCTTTCTCATGGACACTAACGGTAACAATCTCCCACTAAAGGCCAATATGGCCAAAGTAACTATGGGAGAAAAATAAAGAACGATAAGGAATATCTGAGTGTAAGTATACAAACTATACCTCCCACTTGATGGGCATGTTACACAATGTACAAGTGACTGTGTAAGATCATGAATCAAGTAACCCCCATCAAGTGACAACAGTCAAAAAGCTATCATGTGGTAGAGCTTTAGTCAAAGCATCTGCAGCATTATCTCGAGTGTGAACCTTCACAAGAATAATGCACTCAATGGCTAAGAAATCACGAATAATGTGATACCTCACCTCAATGTGCTTGGTCGTTGCATGATAGACCGGATTCTTAGCATAAACCCATATCACAAGCAAGACGAGAAAGCCACAATGCTTCCTTACATGCCTCACTTGCTGCAACATACTCTTCTTCTATGGTGGAAACAGATGTACATTCTTGAAGATGAGATCTCCAAGAGATAGCACCTCCAACAAAATAAAAAATGTACCCTGATGTGGACTTACAATTGTCTACACAACCAGCATAGTCAAAATCTGTGTAACCAATAATGGATGCTTTCCCTCTACCTAAGCATAGACACTTGTCCTTGGTGCCACTCAGATATCTTAAAATCATCTTTACCGCTTCCCAATGTTTCTTTCCAGGATTAGACATATATCTGCTCACAAGTCCCACTGCAAATGCAATGTCTAGTCTCGTAGCTACCATAGCATACATGAGACTACCAACAACAGACTGACAGGGAATTTTGGTCATGAATTCCTTTTCCTCATCTGATTTGGGCCAATCATCCTTGCTCAATTTCACATATGTGGTTAAAGGTGTACTCAATGCCTTTCCACCCTGCATATGAACCTATGAAGTACTTTGGATATGTACTCACTTTGAGACAAGTATATGCATATTTTGTTCCTATCACGAGTAATGTGCATGCCAAGAATATTTTTGGCATCCCCCAAATCCCTCATATCAAATGTTTGACTCAACTTCTTTTTGAGAATTGACAAATCATAAGAGGACTTCCCAGCAATTAGCATATCATCAACATAAAGTATCAAGCATATCAAGCTGCCATATGAGCATCTCTTTGTGTAGAGACAATGATCCTCATTGCTTCGAGAATAGCCTTGAGACTTCATGAAAGCATCAAACTTTTGGTACCATTGTCTAGGAGACTATTTAAGTCCATACAAGCTCTTCTTAAGCTTACAAACTAGAATTTCCTTGCCAAGAACTACATAACCCTCTGGTTGTTCCATATAGATCTCATCTGTAAGATCTCCATGCAAGAAAGAAGTTTTCACATCCATTTGGACTAGCTCTAAGTCCTCCATTGCAACGAATCCAAGCAACATGCACGGGGTAGTCATCTTGACCACTGGAGAGAAGATTTCCTCAAAATCAACACCATGTTGTTGCTTAAAACCTTTTGCAACAAGTCATGCTTTATACTTTGGAGAAGCACTATCTGATGTGAATTTTAGCTTATATACCCATTTACATGGGAAATATTTCCTGCCCTTTGGAAAAGGTACCAAATCCCAAGTACCATTCTTGTGAATGGAATCCAACTCACTCTTCATGCCACGCTCTCACTTGACATGATCCTTTGTCTGCATAGCCTCTTTGTAGCAAGAAGGCTCTATTCTCAGGACTTTGGTGGCCCACTCTTCATATGGATGCACATACTTATGTGAAGAAATGTGACACATGCCAATGTGCACAATACCCAATTAGAAAAGATGAGATGCTGTGTACCTAAGTTCCAACTTAGGGACTTGTGGAGAAAGAGACTATACCTCAATCCCCCTCAAGTACATATAGTGGGGATTCACGCTTTATTTATCAATCCGATGAGTATCAAAACCTAGCCGAGTGTATGAAGACATGCATTCAAATGATGATCAATGCACACGAGTTTCCCAAAGAGTGCAAACAAGGCAAGAACTAAACCAAACAAGCTTCAATTGTCAGTCATGGTGTCACGATACTTGGTGCAATAGCCAACAGTAAATTGAGATTTTCTCTCAGCTCCGAACTCCAAATATAGCAAATAGCATATGCCTTTCAAAGCTCTCGAGAAGACGCATCCAATGGTGGTATTTTCACTCAATTTTGACACTTTTGCTTCAAGTTATGAGCAAAATACTAAGTCACGGGAATGACCTTCCTACACTTCAGCACTTCCTACACTTCACATACACCTTAACCACAGCAAACAAACACTCTCATGGATAGACAACACTTCCTAACACTCTTTTCAAGCAACACACATGCATACAAGCTTACAAAGAAGAAGATACAGAGAGGAGAAGACACAAATTCGAAATTATGTGCTCTTGATTCTCACAATGGTTAAAAGTCTTTACAAAGAGTCACAAATTGACTTATATACATGTGCCCTAAAAATGGTCCTTTCACACAAGAGACCGGCACTTTATTCACTAAAATGCTAATTTTCTACTAATTTACATGGTAAGCTACTAATCTTATGTGGGGATGCATCTAGAGGACTCCTCTAGTGCTTTTACATCTGAAATTATATTACAAAATGATTATGATACAACAATAAGATGTCCGAATCGGAAAAAATTTGGGGCCCATCTTTTTCTCTACCTTGTGCTCTTCTTAGCTCTACAACACTCTCCCCCTCTTTGTCTCTGTCCTCCCTTGACAGGCTTTGCTTTTTGTCTGCACCTTGTCTCAGGCTCTTTCGTATGTAGGGTTGGCTGTGTTAAGTCGGGCTGCCACGCACGCCACCAGTGGCTAAGAATGTGCTGTTCTTAGTTACCCTCTTCAACTTTTTAGCCTCTACCTCTTTCTAACTTTTGGTCTTTTGATTTGTCTTTGTCTTCACATATCTGACCTGCTATATTGCTTTGAGCTTGTTTACTTTGTTGACAACGCACGCTATCAGCAGGAGGATTATTACCTGCCAAGTATCTTCTTGCACTTCATGGATACTTCCTGGCCTTGGTTCCTCCTTTCGCCTACGTGCTTTTCCTTGATATGTGCCCCTGCGAGGCTCTGTACAGAGATGGGTGTTGCACCCCTAGGGGGCTTATTGCAGAGATGTATCTTCAAATATGATCTTTTAGTGAAGCTTCTTTCTTTGTCTTCTTCTTTTCTTCTTTTTGTTGGACTCTCCCTCAACACTGCCCCCCTCCTGAACTCTATCATCCCCGACAGGCTTTGGGAGTCGACGGGAGTATGTTCTGTATACTTTTTGCTCTGTTTCATTAAGCAGATTGGCTTCACGTATCATGAGTTGCTTCCACTGTTTTGCTTTCACACCATCATGTGGCGGCTGTCTATGATCGGCGAAGAAGCTCAATTCATATGCCACGAGTCTGGCATTCAAATTGGATGACATCTTTAAGAAAATTTCTGAGTCAATTTCAAAAAATCTTGCGAAAAAGGCTTCTTCGAATGTTTGCATGTATGTACTCGGTAGAAACATGAGCCTGGAATAATAGGCCATTATTGTGGGTCGGCTAGGCATAACAGACAAATAAAAAACGAGAATATCTGTTCCCTGATTAATGCCAATGAAGTTCAAAAATGTATATGCCGCGTGCTTGAACACCTTCAAAACTGTAAGAATCATGCTGAGTATTTTATTCGTCATCCTAATAGTTAGATCGGGTATGGTTGCGTAACTTTGTAGCCAAAATTCGATGGTTTTTACCATGTAATCTTCCGTTGGTAGATAATTATGGGGTGGGCTTGGAAGTAGCGGATAATTCAGCCACTGTTTATTAATAGCACCATTCTTTTGCATATCTAAAAATTCTCTTGCTTCGCGGTGACGTGGTGTTGGGAAAAATGAAGGGTTTACCTGTAATAAGTATGGTGCTGCTTGCCAGTGCACCCGCAATGTAGGATTTTTCTCCAAAAATTTTCTTCTCCATATCGGCTGTGCTGCTTCAAATTCCTCTTGAGTATATTTGAAGGTATTATCTTTGAATTGTAGCTGCTCATTTGGTTGTTTCTGTGTTGTTCTCTTTATATATCGCCTTGTTTTCTCTTTCAATAGTCCATACGGAATATTGAATGGCTTCATGATTGTGTCCAAATTTTTGCCTTTTATCTTGGCTTCTTTCATGACTTTGACCACTTCATTTTCAAAATTCTCCGTCAACCGGGACACCAATAGTGCCCATTCTTTCTGACCTATTTCTGCAGTGTATGGCATGGGATGATCATCACAAGGGTCCGCCATCTGTTCTTTTATTGGAGAATTATAAATCGGGGGAGATAGAGGACATACCTCTACCTCGCCAGTAGGATTTTCTTTTGTCGGCTCTACTGGTGTCCCGATTAGTGCTTTCTCTTCTGCCTTTGTCTCTAATTGTGTTATGCATTCAGTCTTCTTTTTAATTTCTTCCATAGCTGTTCGGAGTGCTTCTTTAACCGTAAGCAGCTCATTACCAATTTCTGCTACATGATCCATGTTTTCACTATAGCTCACTGCAAGTTTTCCATGGGCAATGTTCAGTTGTTCCTTAAGTTCATTGGTTTCATTGACATATCTTCGTTCCCCTTCTTCCCTTAGGGCTTGCTTCAGCAATTCTGCATATCTTTCAATCTGATCTTTCAATTCCTTTTGTTCATTGATTGATGGTTCCTGTTTTTCTATAGGCTGGTCATATAGTAATGCCTTCATCAACTCTTTATTTCGGCTGCGTAAACTATCATTTTCTTCCATGTATACTTTCAGTTGTGTTTCGAGCAAGTTGCTGTGAGCTTTCATTCTCTCTTTGTCTGCTTCGCTGGCTTCATGTTGTCTTTGTAAGTCTGCAAGTTGTGTCTGGAGCTGATGATGCTTTGTCACCCAGTGTATTACATTGTTGTTTAACTGCGGTTATCTCCGTATCCTTAGCTGAAATTTCTTGTTGGGCCTGGATGAGCTGTGCGGATAGTTGTTCACTCTTTATTTGAAATTGATTCTTTTCCCTCATGGCCTTGTCGTAATCTGCATCTGTGTCCATCATCTGTTGTTGTGTATCCATGGCTATTTGTATCATCTACTTGACTACTGGTTTTAAGTGAGTAACATCAATGTTTGACCAGGTGGTAGGGATGCTAGGTTCTTCACCAGTGGTAACATCTTTTCCTTGTGCAACATGTAATGTCATATCATGGGGCTACCAAATATGGAGTTGTATTCTTGGCTCAGCCTCCTTGTGGTCAATCTTACCTTGAGGTGTATCATCAGGCACTTCAATCACGATTGGCTCCTTATTTTGTTGTAGACCTTCTTCCTGACGCACCAGTGTTTGTATTTCCTCTTTTATGGGTGGCACTGCATCTTTACTAGTGATTGGAGCTTCTTTAATGCTTATCTTTGACTGATCGTTTAATTGAATAATGTGTTCTTGTTCAGTTTGTACTTCCTGGTTCTGTGCTTTTTGTTGTTGATTGGCAGGTGTGATTTCAACCTGATTTATTTCTATCCATTCTTCATTGTTCATTTCAGTTCTTATGTCTGTGTCCAATGTGTCTTGCTCAGGGCTTGATTCTTCATTGGAACTTGATTCCTCCAGCCCTATTTCTTTGTATCTGGAAGGTACTTTAGGAGTGTGTTCGTTATCCTTCTGTTTCATTCCTTGGCTTGCCTATCTGTAATGGTGGCCTTGAATGTTCAAATTTACTTGCCTCCGCATATACTGATGCGTTTCTTCTAAGGCTGCGGAGACGTCTCTCTTGGTGATTGGCTACTGCGTCATAGAAATCTTTGGCAACATATGTGTTCTTTTTGAGTGTGGTGTCTCTTGAGCTTCTTCCTCTCTTAGGCGTTTAGTTCCTCTCATAGGTGTCTTTGAACTGGTTCCTACTTCTTCAATCGTTATGGTTGTTTTCTTTTTCTTCGGAACCGTTGCGGACTTGGCATATTTCGCTAGCTCTGTTGATGTCAACATCAAGCGTAAACAATTCTTCATGTCCAGTGCCTCATAAATGAGTAGGGTCAAGGCCGAACTACCATTCAGAAACTTTTTCTGACCCCACTTTTTCTTTGCTTCAAACAAGCGGTCTTGCACATATGGAGTCATGTTCACTTTGTTTCCCATTTGTCTCATGGCATGTGAGAGTAGTTGCACAACAATCTTTTGAGGTGTCGTGTATCTATGCATACTTGGAAAGCAAAAATGCTGGTGAACTAAGCGAACAGAATCTTCAATATCCGTTCTGTTGATTTCCAAAAAGGTTCTCTTTTTAGGATCATGACATTCATCTTTGACATTCGTAAGTCCCTCTTGATTCCATCCGAAAGCTCTGTTAATTAGCTCATGAGTGAATTGAATTGTTTTCCAGGTACCAACTTTGTCTAGTACTCTTGCCTCTGGGACTGATGCTTTATTCGATGCGGACTGTAGTGTATTCATCATTTGTGTACATCTTTCGAAATCTAGCAGATAGATAGCTAGTCTTAGGAATGCATCAATTCCTGCTTGTGTCTAGACATCCATCATGCGCGGTAATCCTTGTATGATAGTCTTGAATTCTTGTGACATGATAGGGAAGTAGTGATCCCTATCCATAATCTTGGTGGTCGCCATGAAAATGAGTTCGGACACTGGTTGGTCATTCAGAAACCAATGACCTCTTGCCTTAGTTATCGATTCCAAGGGAAGAAGCTGGATCTCTTCCTCTTGAGTCGCCTCAGAATCGGATGATGCCATCTCCACTCAATATGTAGCAGTAATTAGTGGCAAGTGGGTATCAAGAATCATCTTTCACTTATCCTCATTGAATTTGGCAACTCTCCAAGTGGATTGTGTCGTCCCTTCCCCGTGGGTGTGAGAAAGGTAATACTTGGGATTTTTTTTTCATTCTTATTTACATTTTTTATGTTTTTGCCTGAAAGAAAAACAGAAAAGTTAGTTCATAGCCAAAGCAATTATTAATTTTTGAGTGATTTTCTTAGATTATGTACATGTGCTCTCCTATTTCCCGAGAGGGAAATGTGCTTCACTATCCTGAAATAGAAGGAAATTGTGCTAAATGCTTGGCCTTGTAGTGTGGCCCCATCATGCATACTTTGGGTTCTGGTAACTCCAAATGTGTGCAACTCGAATTATTTGGTAGAAGTATACAGCTTGTCTTGTCTTTCGGCATCCAAATCTACTTTATTCTATTGGGACGGATTGTGTTCCCAACATTCCTGGTGAATGTGGTGCTTCTCATGTGGTGCTTCTGTTTAGTCTGTTCTTTGAATCTTGGAGAGACTTGAGAATCGTATGTAGATCACTACTTTATCCTGTAATGATTTATCTTCTGTAGTTTTGCCTTTAGATCATACTGATTCTCCTTGTGCCTTGTCTCATCCTTTTTTATGATTGTCATTGGAGTACGTGACTTGGGAATCCATATCCACGTTCAGGCCGGTTGGGCAGCTACCACCTTCTTCGGTATCCATACTTTAGTAACCTTTGGTGTTTCTGGGCGTCCAACATGACTTGTATTTTTATTCTGTCGTTCCTTCTGATGTCATGAGTAGTTCTGTTGTTGAAGATACACTTTCACTTGATCTTTTCGGATCCAAGCCTGTCTAGTGTAAGGAATGGGGTATATCCTAATGTGTGCTGATTCGTAAGGGTCTTGCTGACTTGTCTCTCTTGTGCTTGGTTCCTCACTGAGGCTATTTTTGGATAGAACACTAGTCCTGTGATTGACTGGATTAGAAGGTTGTGTGCAATCGAGATTTGGTGTATCCTCACATGAAGTACTCGATGAAGAAGTTCCCATAGTGCGAGTGAACATGCATTCATCATCGTGTTCATTTAAGTGAGTTCTCGGTTCTATACTTTTGACTTTGATTCGTCGTTCGTCTAGCATGTTGAATAATTCACGATGTCCTATCTTGGCCGAGATGTATCCTAGGGCCAACTGAATAGTCACTTCATATTCGTATATCCAATCTTGACCTAATACGAGCTCTTCTAATAAATCCTGGTCATGACATACTAAGAGTTGTTGTTCCATTGTGTTGTTTCCGAGATGTAGAGGTAAGGTAATCTCTCCTATACATTTGGTAATTTTTCCTCCTATCCCAATCAGATGTGCCTTAGATGGACGTAATTCTTCCTTGAGTTTCTGAGTCAATGAAAATTTGATACAGCTTATAGCAGCTCCTGTGTCAATGAGAGCATCCACTAAGTGGTACTCTTTTGTTCCAGCACCCAAATTCAAATATGGTTGCATCCTTTGCTGACCTAGGTCTTCAGTGGCTCCAAAATTAGCCATTGGGACGAGTTCCTTGCCTAGTCAATATCTCTCATCTCTTTCTCTCATCCACTCTTTTCTTTTCCTGATTCATTCTAGCGCTTCTTGTCTAGCCTCTTCTCGTATTCTTTCTTCCTCTATACGCCTATTTTTACCCATTATTAATCGTGACATTATCTCTTCTGTTATTGGCTCTAAATATTTTTTCACTCGACATCCGCTGATATAGTTTGGCAATACGTCTCCATCTAGGGTTGCTAAACTGATGGCTCCGCTTGTGGGTATGCGATTGATGATTAATGGGCCATATCCCCTTTTTTGTAATTTCTTAGCATGTTGTTTCAAAGTATAAATCAAGACTAAATCTCCTTCCCTCAAGTTTTTATCTTTGATATGAGCATCAAAATAGGCTTTCTGTCGCCTTTTTGCAGCATAAATCCCTGCTATCACTTGTAACCTTGTTTCATGTAACTTCTCTATTTGATCCAATTGAGCTGAGAGTTCATGTCCCGTCCACTCATAAGTTGTTGCTACTCTGAGAGTGGGTATTAAGAAATCAATTGGCAAAATAGCATTCTGTTCGTACACTAAGTTAAAAGGGGTAGTGCCTATGGCTGTTTTGTATGCTACTCGGAATGCCCATAAAGCATGATGTAATTGTTTATCCCAATCAGATCTGCCATTATTGACAATTTTCGTGAGAACTGTACACAAGATTTTATTTGAACTTTCGGCTTGTCCATTAGCTTGCGGGTGATATGGGGCTGATTTCTTATGAATTACCAAGAATTCATTCAGTAAGGCTTCTATTACTTCATTCACAAAGTGCGTGCCTCTATCACTCACAATTTCTATCAGTAGTCCAAATCTAGTGAAAACGTTCTCGAAGAGAAACTTGGCTGTAGTTCTTGCATCATTTTTCTTGGTTGCTTTAGCTTCAAACCATTTGGTCAAATAATCTGTGGCTACAATTATGTACTCAGCATGAGATCCTTTGGCTGGTGGGCTAATGGGTCCTATGAAGTCTATTCCCCATTTAGTAAAAGCTCTGGCACTCATCATGGGTTTCAGTGGCATTTCATCTCGTCTAATTGGATATTTCGTTCGTTGACACGTATCACATCGTTGAACATATGTGGCTGCATCTTGATGTAGAGTTGGCCACCACATCCCTGCAAAGAGAATCATTTTTGCAGTTTTATCTGCAGAGAAATGTCCTCCTGCAGCTCCTGTATGTGCCATCTCTAAGACAGCAAGATACTCGTCTTCATGAATGCACATTCGTAAATGATTATCTCTCCCTCGCTTAAAAAGTTGTTTTCTTATGAGAACATAGTCTTTGCTTTGTTCTACAAGTGCACGTTTCCTTGCTAGCGTGGCTCCTTTTGGGTATTCTTGGGTCTTCAAGAACTTTACCAGAGGCATGCTCCATCTCGGTGCTACAGTGGAGTAGCATAAATTAGAGTTCTCTTCTGGATTCCGTTCTTGACAAGTTGGGTAGGCTGATACATAATTATGTGTATCCCTTTGCATGGTTGGCCAATATATGCTTAATCTCTTCAGTGTTTGCCATGTTCCGGTTGCATTTAAATGAGTTTTCCATTGAATTACATGTGTTTTTTGAAGCCACATTTCTTGTTCCTCCTCTTTCACACATCTCATGAGTAATCCACTTGAGTCTTGGTGATATAGGCTTCCAACAATGATATGAAGGTCTTTAGTCTTCCATAAATCTTGATTTTGGTTTGGTGAGATCCCATGTTTAGGTCCATATGTGAGTATTGGGATCAACTTTTCTGCCCATTGGGGACATATTTCGAGGTTAAACAGGTACCTGTCAGGCAGATCATCTGGTACTCCTATGGGTGGTTCTCCATGTGTCATTCTTGATAAGTGGTCTGCTCTAATGTGGGTATTCCCTTTCTTGACAACTACTTCAAAATCAAACTCCATCAACAATAGAAACCATCGTACTATTCGTCCCGTATTACAAGGCTTATTGACTAAGTACAGTAGAGCTTGATGGTCAATGAAGAATTTGAATTTGTTTGCCAATAAGTAGTGTCGAAACATCTTCACTACGTACACCATTCCTAGGCCTTCTCTTTCAGTAGTGGTATAATTGCGTTCTGCTTGATTCAATTGTCTACTGGCATAGGCTATAGGGTGATCTAACTTTCCTGTATCTGCGGGTTGAGCTATGATGCAACCAATGGCAAACTTGGAAGCATCTACGTGAATGTGAAATGGTTTGTTCCAATTAGGCACTCAAAGGATTGGGGCTTAACTTAATCGACTCCTCTTTAATTCGTTAAAGGCCTTTTCACATTCTTTAGTCCAGGTAAACTGAGTCAATAATGCATAAAGAGTTCTAGCAATTATGGCATACATATGTATAAATCTTCGGTAGTATCCGCAATGTCCCATAAATGCTTGTACTTCTTTAGCAGTCTTTGGTCTCGGTAAATCCATAATTACTTTGATTTTGTCTTCATCAGTTGAGATTCCATTCTTAGAGACAATATGTCCTAATATCTTTCCTTGTCGAACCATGAAGACACATTTTTCTGGATTGAGGCATACTCTATATTGTCGACATTTGGCAAAGATCTTTCCTAGTTCAGGGATATGTTCTAATCGTATAGCTGAATAAGTGCATAAATCATCCACGTATACCTCCATACTCTTTCTCAGGAACTCCTTGAATACATGGCACATCAATCTTTGGAAAGTGGTTAGGGCATTGGTTAGGCCGAAAGGCATAACCCTAAAAGCGTATACTCCCCATTCAGTTGCAAAGGCTGTTTTATGTTGGTCCTCAGGGGTGATGGCTACCTGAT
Organism: Ceratopteris richardii; assembly: GCA_020310875.1. Taxonomy (NCBI): domain Eukaryota; kingdom Viridiplantae; phylum Streptophyta; class Polypodiopsida; order Polypodiales; family Pteridaceae; genus Ceratopteris; species Ceratopteris richardii. The sequence continues at coordinate 53,877,858 of CM035438.1, forward strand.
TATACCCCGAAAAGCCATTCCAAAAACTATAAACTTCCTTCCCTGCAACTCTTTCCAAAAGATGATCCATGATGGGTAATGGGTAACTATCTCTTATGGTGGCAGCATTTACTTTTTTCAGGTTGATGCATACTCTTAACTTACCATTCTTTTTTGGTACAACCACCAAAGGTGACACCCATTCCGTATGGTCGATCTCGTAAATGAACCCAACATCTAACAACTTATCGATCTCTTCCTTGATTTTTGCTGAGTAAACATCATTGTATGTGTATGGTCTTTGTTTGGAAGGTTTAGCTTCAGGTGTCATAGGGATTCTATGGGCACAAATAAAAGGGTCCACTCCTTTCAAATCTTTATATGTCCAGGCAAAGACATCCCTATATTCTCGAACGAGTCGTATCAACTCTTGCTCTTCTTCCAATGAAACATCTTGACCTATAAAAGTACATCTTTTTTCTCCTTCCTCTAGGGTTACTACAATTTTCTTAGTTTGTTCCTTGTTATCATAGGCTATTCCTGGCTGTGCTTCTCGTTTCGGCATCTGAATAGCAATTTTCCTTTCTTCTACTTCATATTTTTTGAAATGGGCAGGCACTTCAAATTGATCTTGAGGCTTGTTTTCTTCATCATCTTTTGCTTTATCTATTCCAAGCTCTTCTTCCTGTGTCATTTCTTGATTTATTTCATTAGCTATGACACTTACTTCTTGAGTTTCATTTTCAGTTTCCATATGTTCAAGTTCCATTTCAATGCTCTCATAATCCTCCTTCCATTCCTTTTCAAGTACTTCTCCTTCTTCAACCTCTTAAAGAACTACCACGTATAGACTAACGTCATAGCCTTCCTCGTCAATGCATTCATTCATGGTTATCACTTCTTCGTTTACACACACATCGAGAGTGGCTAGAATCTCCATCCAACCATGAGGTTTGAATTCTTCATCTAGGAATATTTGAGGCATGTAAGTTGGATCTTGTACAGACCTAGCAACTCCTTGCATGTGCTGCCATCCTTTCCTCCTATCCTCTTCCTTTTTCGCAGTTTGGCATATCCAGAGATGAGTGTCTTCATTCATCCAGGACTGATCACTTGAACTTATACTGTGAATGGATTGCTCATCTTCTTCTTTATGAATCTGATTCCATTGCAAGGGGGGAACATCTTGATACTTGTACGTGTGGAGGTTTATTCTTGTTGTGGTTCCTTCATGTTGTAAGTATACTGCGTCTTTTCCCCAATCTTGCACTACCTTTAGCTGTCTCATGAAGGGTCTTCCAAGTATCATTTCATAATTGTTAGCCCTTTCAAATTGACATATCGCTACGGTGTGCTCGAATTCAACTCCGCAAGTGGTTAAAATTACCCGTTCCAATAATCCCAAGGGTCGTTCTGTGTGTCCATCTGCCATTTGTATCTTCATGCGTGTTGGTCTTAGAGCTGGTTTTCCCCATTTCTCCCAGATTTCTTTAGTTGCAATTCCTACTCCGGCTCCAGAATCCAAGATGGCTTTAGTGGTATCACCCCTATAGGTAATTGGAAGGCATGTGTTTCCTTCATCTCCCTCACTGAAATCTCCAACCTTATCGACTGGGATTTTGACTGTGGCCACTTCATCAAGCATCTCCTTCTCTTCTATCTTGATCTCCAATTGACTGGTTAATTTCTCCTTCAAATGTGGTTTGACCTTCAAAAGTTCTTCCAATGTCAGAGTGCAAGGGATTTTCACCTTTTTAAGGTGTTGTATGATGTCCGATGTTTGGACTGATGGGTTCTGTTCTTGTTTTCTTATTGAGGGAATGCGGTATAATTCAGAATTATGTTCGTATTCTCCTGTGTAATTGGGCAAGACCTTTTCACTATCACTTTCCCTTTCACTTTCATCAAGGGTAATAATCCTTCTGAATTCAGCTCGGGTATTGAATGTTCTACTTCACCTCCTGCTTCTAACTCTTCAAAGGGTGGTTCTATTCCTTCCACTTTCTTCCATCTGTCCTCTTGCACTCTTGCCCACAAGTCTTTAGGCCATTCTCCATCTACTTCGGGAACAATGGATCCTTCCCTTTTATCCTCGCATTGATTTCCATTATGTGTCTCACCTTCTTTGGGTTTCTCGGGATCATTAGGGATGACACACTCTTGGAATTCTTTTTCGGGAATTCGTGAATTAGGTAATTGAAGAACAGGTTTTTCTAAGGTTTGTTGAGCTACTTCAATTAATTTTTTGCATATCTCCAATATTTCTTTCTCTAAGTCACCTCTAGGATATTCTTTTTCATGTTGTTCAATGGTAGGTCCTGCTCTTATTCGTGCCTGGTATGCCTGAATCCACATGGCTAACTCTTCTGGCATGGGATCTGCTAGAACTGATCCTACCTCTTCTTTTTTATACTTTCCTTTTTTGTTTTCTTCTTCAAGTCTCTGTTTTTCTTTTTGAACTTGTTCATTTTTTTCCTTCTCCATCTATTGCTATAGTTTCTTCTCCTTTATCCTATCTCTACGATTTTTCCATCTCTATGTTCGTTTACTTGTGATACTTTTTCCAGGTTCTTCCGAGTCTTCAACTTCTTGGGTTGTAGGTATATTCACTTCTCTGTCGCTTTGATCATTTTCTCCTTTTTTTTCTAGGGTCTCTCGAGCTTTAGCTCTTGTTATTGCTTTCAATGGCACAGTGTACTCCTTATCACTTCCTGACGACTCTATCACTTCTATCACGTTAATCTGCACGTTAGAGTTAACTTTGTTGGGGTTTTTGGGGCAATCTCTAAAAAGGTGTTCTTTACCACAATCACTACAGTATCCTTCCCAAACTCGCTGTGGTGGTGGTGGGTTTGGTAATGTACATTCTCTGATATAATGGTCACCTCCGCATCTGTAACATGGTCCTCTAGGTACAGGCAGTCTATTCATAGGTCGAGGGGGTATGGATGCCCTGGGGGCTGTGTACATTAATGACACATAATCCTGCTCATATCCGTAAGAATTATTTGGTGCTTCCATGCCATATGTGTATGGTTCGTACATCGGTCCATATTCTATCATAGAGCTCTCATAAGTGGAATAGTTTCCTTGACTATGGTCATAAGATGAGTCATATGGTTCATTACTAGACAATGGTGTGGCTGGAACTATTGCTCTCTCTAAGTTTTCTTCAGGTTGAGCTATTTTCACCGGGACAACATTTTGAGGATGGGGCGGTTGTTGTCCTAACACTGGTTGTGGTTGAGTGTAACTTTGATAAGCATAGGGTCGTGGTGCTGGTGCCTGCTGCTGATATGGCAGATATCTAAAGGCTTCTCCTCCTTGATCTCTCTGTAGGTATCCATAAGGTCACATGAGTGGTTATACGGGTCTTGATTGCCGATTGTAAGGATAGTTTTCTGTACTGTGGTTTGTGTACTTTTGTTCTATGCTGCAATATTGTAGAGGGCCCAGAATAGGTGGTCTATTGTATGCATAGGCAGGTAGTGGGACTACACCCCTAGTGCACAAGTGAGAGGGATGATCACCTCCACAATGCATACATCTTCTAAGCATGGGCACTCTCAGTGGGTTGTTGGGGTAGCTCCTCTATCCTTGAACGTTCAGTTTCTTTGCTACTAAGTCGGCTATTTCCTCTACATTGTTCTTAGGGTTTGATGCGCTGCTGACTGAATCTTCACTTTTTATACTACCTTGAGGTATTTTCAGATCTTCCGCAAGGTTGTCCTCTAAATCAATACATTCTTTCATACACTCTTGCAAAGTTTGAACTCTTTTCACATATACCAGAGATCTTAATGATCCATTCACTAACCCTTCCAAAAAAAATGACACCATTTTGTTTTGGGTGGGTCTCTCTTCCACTGGGCATCTATCCACATACTACTTGAACCTTGTTGCTGCCAATCTCACTGATTCTGTAGGAGGTTGCTTAAAACTATGGATCAATGAGGAAGAGTTATTTTTAATCCCAGATTTAGTGAATTCCTCAATCATTTCGTGATAAACTTGTTCCATGTTTTGAAAATATTTGGGTCTAATGGCTGGAACCAAGCTAAAGCCATGTCTGTCAAAGTTAGACCAAAGGATTCATATTGGATAAAAAAATCTTCCACTTGTTCAGCTCTGATTACTTGCTTGAATTCAGCTATACGATTGTAAGGTTCACTAGAGCCATCATAATGGTTTCTCATGCATTTGGCAACTTGAATAGGTCTTAATCTTCTTCCTGCTTCAGGTGGTCTAGGCATCACCGGGAAAACTGGTCTTCCTATGGGTATACCAGGTCCTCTCACTACAGGTGGTCTATCTGGGACAGGGATTCTATTCCTTGGGTCAATAGGTGGCAGAGGCCGATAGTTCGGATTATTTGCAGGCATAGCAAACTGCACATGGGTCTAACCGGGATTTGTGTTTGTTGTGTTTGTTGTGTTTGTCCTGACTGTTGATATGAATTATCTTGAAAGGTTCCTTGAGGGTTCTGAGAAGTAGTAGCTTGATCCCTAGGAGGGAACATCGGAATGTTCTGATACTTCAACCCTACTCTTTCTAACTCTGTTAGAGGCCAGTATCTCCTATGATTTTTTTCCAAATATGTGATGATGGTGGGGAATTCACGATCTTGTAACTCATAGACAGTAACTGGGTTAGGGGCTACTTCCCATAATGAAGACTGGGCTCTAAGGAGATGCTCCATTCCATTGATCAAATACACATCCATCAAGGAGTCATCTTGGGGAACCAGGTCTCCTCTCCAAACCCTAGCAACATTAGATCTCCCTCTGGGGGTGGTCACTTGTTCTTCAGGCCCCTCTACATTAGGGTTATGAGCATTATCTTCTTCCTCGTGTTCATTGATACTTTCAGGGTGTTTCGTGACTACATACTGGATGTCTCTCTTGTCCATATAAATTCCTCCTGCGTACTTAACTGCTAGCCTAGGCACTATGTATGCATTTGAAGCTTTCTTTAATCTAGCCACTGATCGATTTAGACCATCTAGGTAGATAGGTATCTCATTTTGGTTAGTGTTCACATATTCAAAAGATGTCTGATATTCTCCTTCAATGATTGACATCATGCCAATCATTGGCATGGTATTTTGCATGTCCTTCGAAGCCATGGAAATTTCTTCCTCTGACTCACTAGAGGTGTCAGAATAATGGGATTGGGTTCGGTTACACTTCCTACTGAAGAGATTACACTTCTTCGGCTTCCTAGGGTTCTCCCAGACCTTAGGTTCATTCACTTAAAAGCTCTGATTAACCTTAGCCAACCTCCAGCTCCTAGAGTTCTTCCCTGAGGGTCTGAATTCTAGAGGAAAATTTGGTTGGAAAAAGACTGACAGAGAATTCTCAATTCACGATACTTGACCCCCAAAAAAAGGTCCACGATACTTGATACTTCACCCAAGCAGAGTGTGTCCCGATACTCGATATCTGACACACTAGAAGGGTACCATGATACTCGATATTTGAGCAAAGCGATACACGATACTTGACAACTTGGTTGGACACGATACACGATATCTGCAAAAACTTGATACACGATACTTCAGGGAACACGATATACGATACTTGGAAAACTCGATACTCGATACTTGCCAGGTATCGCGATTAGAAATCTTGTGATACGCGATACATGATATTCAACGAGAAAATGTCCACGATACTCGACACACACCAAGTATCGCGAAGAAATTTAGGACGATACTTGATATTCATCAGGTATCGGGAAAGTGGTCTCCGCGATACACGATATCCAGCAAGTGTCGCGATCTGAATTTTACGATACACGATACGCGATATCCGACAAGTATCGTGAGAAATTCTCAACGATACTCAATACTTGACATGTATCGTCAAACCCAGTTCAACGATACCCGACACTTGACAGGTATCGCGAAGGGAGTTCAACGATACACGATACTCAACAAGGTCAGGTATCGCGATACTCAACCACACGAGATCACGATACTCAGGTATCGCGATACTCGACCGCAGGAGAACACGATACTTGACACTTTTTCAGTTTTTTGCAAGTGTGTTTTGAATTTAAAATGAATATATGTGTTTCTCAAGCTCTTCTACCCTCTCCTCACCAACTGTATCACAGAAGTAAACTTTTCTCACCCCTGGATGGCTTTCGCGATACTTACCGAGATCGTTTCTCTGAAATGCTTATTTATGTGACACTGATGAGAGAATGGTAAATGTGCTTACCTTGGGGAATCTCTCTCAACTCTCTAACCATTCCGACTCGCTCTACGTAGCTCAAAAAGCCCGGATCTTTGCTCACGATACTCGACAGCAGCTTCTCACGATACTTGTTCTAGAGATAAGTAACGTGAGAAATGACATTTTTTGGTTTTTGCACTCTTTTGAAAAGGTCTCCTAACTACAAAGACTCAACAAGACTCAGATTAATAACTACTCTAGCTTCCTAACCTACTCCCTTCTTCCTCCTACTCTACTCACTCCACTCACTTCCCTAGACTAATAACTCACTACACACACTCCAAGAGTGAGAAGTAGTAAGTGCGGATGAGTGTGACTTACCAAAGAAGAGAAATTCACAACTCCTCTACTCGCTTCAATGCTAAAAGCTACTTACCATCACACGAATGCCTCGGTTTGATTCGACACTCCCCGGCAATGGTGCCAAAAACGTGTGTACCTAAGTTCCAACTTAGGGACTTGTGGAGAAAGAGACTATACCTCAATCCCCCTCAAGTACATATAGTGGGGATTCACGCTTTATTTATCAATCCGATGAGTATCAAAACCTAGCCGAGTGTATGAAGACATGCATTCAAATGACGATCAATGCACATGAGTTTCCCAAAGAGTGCAAACAAGGCAAGAACTAAACCAAAGAAGCTTCAACTGTCAGTCATGGTGTCGCAATACTTGATGAAGCAGCCAACAGTGAATTGAGATTTTCTCTCAAGTCCAAACTCCGAATATAGCAAATAGCATATGCGTTTCAAAGCTCTCGAGAAGACGTATCCAATGGTGGTATTTTCACTCAATTCTGATGCTTCTACTTCAATTTATGAGCAAAATACTGAGTCACAGGAATGACCTTTCTACACTTCAGCACTTCCTACACTTCACATACACCTTAACCACAGCAAACAAACACTCTCATGGATAGACAACACTTCTTAACACTCTTTTCAAGCAACACACATGCATACAAGTTTACAAAGAAGAAGATACAGAGAGGAGAAGACACAAATTCGAAATTCTGTGCTCTTGATTCTCACAATGGTAAAAAGCCTTTACAAAGAGTCACAAATTGACTTATATACATGTGCCCTAAAAATGGTCCTTTCACACAAGAGACCGGCACTTTATTTACTAAAAGACTAATTTTCTACTAATTTACATGGTAAGCTACTAATCTTCTGTGGGGATGCATCTAGAGGACTCCTCTAGTGCTTTTACATCGGAAATTATATTACAAAATGATTATGATACAACAATAAGATGTTTTCCGAATCTGAAAAATTTTGGGGCCCATCTTTTTCTCTGCCTTGTGCTCTTCTTAGCTCTGCAACAGATGCCTTTGAGGCCAATGATGGGAGGATGTGCATTCTCGAAGTGGGGTATCAACTTTGTAGGTCCTATTAATCCCCTAGCTAGAAACTCCCATGCCGAATACATTATTGTAGCCATAGATTACCTTACAAAGTGGGTAGAAGTCAAAGCCACGACAAAGAATCATGCTCAAACGATGGCTAAGTTTTTATTTGAGAACGTGTTCACCAGATATGGATTACCAATAGAGTTAGTTAGTGATAGAGGTACACACTTCTTGAATGAAGTCATTGAAAACATTCTCCAAGAATTCTTGGTGATACATAAGAAGTCTGCCCCCTATCATCCACAACCTTATGGACAAGCTGAGAGCAGGAATAAGATCCTATGTAATGTGTTGACAAAGCTCGTAAATAATAAACGCTCTGATTGGGACAAATAGCTTCATCATGCCGTTTGGGCTTACCGAGTTGTCTACAAAACGGTACTCAATGCCACCCCATTTCAGATGGTCTTCGGATAGAATGTTGTGCTACCATTGGACTTCCTTATCCCAGCTTTAAAAGTAGCACAAGAGCACGAGTGGAATGGACATGAGTTGTCCTCCAGGATCTTTGATCTAGAATGTTTGGGTGAGACGAGGCTATGAGCGGCAACAGGCATCTATGCTGCAAAGAAAAGACAAAAGGCATACTTTGATGCACACACCAAGGATAAAGGATTGAAAGAAGGAGATTTGGTGTTGGTTTATACACTAAAACAGCATGCCCGCAAATTGGAGAAACGAGGATATGGACCCGTGATCATTAATAGAATTTCCACTCGTGGTGTGGTTCAATTGGCCACTCTAGAAGGTGACATCTTGCCAAACTATATTAGTGGATGTCGAGTCAAGTTGTATCAAGAACCTCTTATAGAGGATATGTTAATGAGACGCAACATTGCTAAGAAGCGAAAAGAAGAAGATTCGAGGGTTAGAGAAGAAGCGCAAGCCGAGGTGAGAGAGCATATTAGAAGAAATAAGTTAAGGCGATTGGGCCTCAATGTCACCCGAAAGCCCCAAAATATCACATGGACATGTGCCAAAAATCGGGCATAATTACTTCTTGCATAATCGATCGACACCCCTTTGTGATTGTGGAGGTAGGACGAGGAAAGAGTATTAGGACTGTGAAAGCCTTGGTTGACTCAGGTGCAGCAACTAGTGTAGTTAGACTTTCATACTGCCAAGACCTACAATTGAACATCAAGCCCATAGAAGCCTATCTCATAGGTTTGGGAGGTGTGGAAACCCCTTGTCAGGGCGAGGTGGAACTTCCCATCTACCTTCAAGATGTACCAATGAAAGTCAAAATGCTAGTGTGTCACGATGAGGACCTTACAGAGCCACTTGTCTTGGGTCAAGATTGGATTTATGACCATGCAGTCAACTTGAACCTAAGAAGCCAACTTCTTCAAGTTTGGGTACATGAACAATGCATTACATTAGAATTAGAAAATTGCATGCTCACATATCGTGGCACCACACACTCTCTTAGTTCTTCTAGGACTAATCTTACCAAAAAAGATGTTGTATGTGTCAAAAGCTCTGTGTTTCGGAAGAACTCAATCATGGAAGAACTGGCTCAAAGCCAAGCAGACTCCTCTTGTGCAAAGACTAATGTCGTCCCAAAAACTCAACCAAAAAGGGAAGCAAAGCCATACATGACAACCGCTATATCAAATAGACAAAGAGATTTCAAGATGAAAGTAGTTCCGGGCATAAAGCAGATCTGGGTACAAAAAGGAGAGCAACCACTAGCTGTGTCAACACAATTCCCACCCAGGCAAGCCAACCATGCAAAGGCAAGAAATAAGCGCCCAGGACTAGCTCAACCAGAAGATCTCCGACAAATTTGGGTACCAAACAAATTAGCTGCAGCTCAACAAGGGCGATTACATATGTGTGTTCCCAAAGCACTCTTACATGCACAAAGGCCTATGCTCTCCACCATGCAAACGGTCTCAACAAAGAAGCCAAGGAGAGAAAAGGGTAAGAATCGAGCACAAAGAACAAAAAAAGATAAAGTCACCTCTTCGAAAAAAATAAGAAGGCAATCATCAAGGATATGGGTTTGGAAGCCAAAAGTACCAGCAACATCCACTGAACCAAAGAACCAACCACATTGGAGGCAAATTTAAACAATCAACCAGAGATGAAGAAATCCCAAAGGGCTTGTACACAACCCAACGCAATTCTAAAATGAGTCCTTAAAATCAGTTGTCCTTTGCCATACAATGGATACCTCCAACGAGGGCTACATCAACATCTGCCAAGAACATTGAAAGCCTTGACACGTGACAACCATGTGCCTTTGGCATAACCTTGTCTTTTGCACCATTCAAGTCATGCATTTCCAAAGTGTGCATTAACATAGGGCCACATTACATGGCCATGCATAGACACAATTGAGAATCCCAAGCACATGAGACACACTTGCTAAATGTAAAATATTTTATTGATGTGAACACCTTTCTTCTTGTCGTGTGCTTTTGTTCCCAAAAAAAAAAAGAGAGAAGAGAGATAGGATAGGATTGTGCGCTTGAAGAATCTCTGATGTGAACCATCAACACAGACATCCATCAACAAGAAAGACAATCCATTGGTCAATCATCGTGAGGGACATACAACACGAAGAGTGAAGATTGATGGACCTTTCGCCATGGTAAGAATTTCCTACTTCAGCAACACCACAACCATGATAGATTAGGAAACCTCTTTGTCAGCATACCCTTGAGCATTTAGCTCAAGACCCCATTTGTTGCACCATACTTCTTCCAATGCATTCACCAAGTATGCATACACAGGGCCACATTACAAGGCCGTGCACAAGGCACATATTTTTTTCAACCCATGCACTAATGCACTTACTCATTTGTCATTATGGGTCAAAAGTACTTGGCATCCTATACGAAACTCATGTTCAAGTTCCAAAGGACATTAAGAGTACAACAATAGTACCTAGGAAGCAATTCAATGTGGACAACTGCTCAAGATAAATATTGACAACCTCTTTTGAGTAACTAGCAATCTTTGAAAGCACAAAAATACACCATCCAACTCATGTCCAAGGAACAAGTATTGCCAAGGGGACCAACTCTCGCATAGGCTAGCAGTGGAAAACTGAAGAACTAGACCAAGCTACATTTCAAAGATGGACTGCTCCTGTTGATACATGATGGACACTATCTCTCAAAGTACTACATGGAACAACCACTCCAACAAGGGTGTGTCAGGGATGATAGACTCTAGAGGGGGGGAGTGTTGACACTCAAGGTTAAAGACAAAGCATGGAAGTGCACCAAGGAAGTGGACACACAAGAAGAAGGAGCTTGTAGGGAGCTCTAAGAAGCACATGTCAAATTTTCCAAACAAATCCCTATGAAAATAGTGATTTTTATCACTAAAAACCATTGTAAATACCATTTTTCATTTTTGCAACTCCATTTTGTTCAAGCCAAGGAGTCCTCAAGCTTGAGGAGAATTAGAACTATCATCCTACCAATTTCATAATTTTTAGACTACATTTGGGCCCCCAAATAAGTCCTGGAACGTATTTTTTAACTAGGTTGAACACTAGGTCTGGACAGGGCCAAAACCACTCAAAAAACTATAAAAAGGGCTGGAGAGCTCATTTTTTAGGTTAGCTTGTTGTAGATTTGAGCTTTGTGAGAGATTTTTTTGTAATCAAAGCTTTCCATTGTTCCACTCTTTGCTCTTACCTTGTGCAGGTGTGTGTGTATGTGTGCGCATGCTTGTGTGCTTTCACTCACGCACTTGTGCCATCACTTGCTCATAGTCTTCATACTAGCCTTCACGTGTCCGTGGATTGACATTTATGAGGTGAAGCTCCTCACGTTGGTACTTACCATTGTGCTAGAGTGACAATCTTGAATGTACCTCCTTTGAGTCGAGTACATCCCTTGATTTGTATATATGGATTGCATACTTAAGAAGAATGTGAGCTCTCCAAGGTCACTCTTTTTTAATTATTTTTGCATATGTTTTTTGATCTTTTCCATTCCATTCAATTCATTGCCTGTCATAATTATGTCACCTACATATACACATAAATAGATAACTTCATTATGAACCTTTGTGATGAAAAAAATAAGGGTATTCATTGCTTGATTTGAAACCTTGATCTTGTAGATAGGTTACTAATATGAAATTTTAAGCTCTAGGAGCTTGTTTTAATTTATACAATGCCTTTTTAAGCTTGCATACATAAGAAAGATAATTAGGGTATTCAACCCATAGGGTTTGTAACATGTATACCTCTTCAATCATCCAGCCATTGAGAAAATCATTCTTCACATCAAGTTGAAGTAGCTTCCAATTCCTTGCAGCTACTACACAACCAAAGTCCTGATGGTGGTCATCTGGGAAACTGGTGAAAAAGTCTCTTCATAGTCTATGCCCTCGGTTTGAGCACATCCTTTAGCAACCAATATGGCTTTCTACATGGAAATTGATACATCTGAATACCTTTTCAACTTATAAACCCATATGGAACCTATTACCTTTTGGTTGGTTTGCACTAGAACTAACTCGCAAGTGTCCATTTCCTTTAAACCTTATATCTCCTCTTTCATGGCTTTCTCCCAATTAGGGTTTTCTTTAGCATCTTCATATGTTCAAGGTTCTTTTGAAATCAAGTCTTTGGCCAAATAGATAGTGTTTTTGGTTACAAAGGTAGAGTCATAACTATACCTTTCATAATGTTTTCCCTCCCTCGTTGACCTTCTAGGAGTATGTTTGGAGCATTCTACATACTCTTGGACATTGACCTTTCTTCTTGATTTCCAGAGCTTGTAATCTCTTTCCTTCTCATCTTGATCATCATATGATTCACTTTTTGATTCCTACACCTATGTATCATGCTTGCTACATAATGGATGAAAATCTGAATCAAGATTTTAGGGTAAGTTTATCTTTTGTTTGTCATCATGATACCGATAATTGTAAGTTCATTGCCAATCACTTCATCAAGTGGCTTGGGTTCAGCTATGCTTTCCCCTATAAGGCATGAGTGCATGGCCACCATATCGATGCGTAAAACTAGGAATATTCTTCAAGATGTTGTGAAATTTCTCAATTCCCCCATGTCTAGATAGGAGATTCTTGAATTGATTGAGTCTATCCATATAGGTAAAAGCCTGGGGCTTGACATCCTCACTAATGAGTTTGTTAAGACATTCCAAGAGGTTTTGTTGGATCTTTTGTGTTTAGTTTGGCACCAAGAAACCACTTTTGTTGTGCTTTTGTTTAAGTGAAGAAGTAATCAAGAATATCCATAAGGAAGAAAACAAGAATAGAATTGAAACTTAGCAACCCATCACCATGCTCTAGATTGGATACAATGTATTTGTCAACGTGATTGCCATGCAGGTCATCTTTGATAAAAAATCAATGAGGATCAGAAAGGCTTGATCAAAGGGAGGTACATTATTGAAGCTATCATTGACATGTAGGAGAACATGGATTATATGATTCAGCCCAAAATTCTATCGAGTGAGACTTTATCATACAATCCCTCGAAGACTTGGGGTCTAGCCCCAAGTTTACCCAAATGATCTTCACACTCATGGGTAATGCTTCTCCTTGGATCAACATTAATGACAACCTCTCTTTGGCCTTTTTTCTTAAGCATTCCATCAGGCAAGGTCCCCTCTTGGACCCACTTTTGTTTGCTATCACCATTGATGGTCTCAGCTTCTTCATTAACAATCAAGTTTGGTTGAGAAATATTCAAGATATCTTGCTCCTCCATAGTGAGGATCCTATGATTATTGAACTCTGATAATGACACCAATGCATTTCCACATGATGACATCAAATGTGTCTCTTTATTCTGGAACTACCTTGATATTTTTTATGAGGTCTCTAAATAGAGAATAAACCACTTGAAGATGGAATATATGTCCGTTCGTGGGCCTCCATTGCAATTTTTCCAAGAACAAGGTTGGTAGGAGCTTCCTAATGGCCGAATTGTCCATCTTCTTGGCATATCAATTAGTTTTGGGATTCCCATGGTTTGATGGTGGGATTAGTTTCTTGCCAAACTAGACATCAAGTTGCATTACTAGAAGTGTATGCAACGTAACCTGGTTGGCCACACTAGGGTGATCAACATGTGTCTTATCTCCTCTATCATGTATTTCAAATGTGTTGGATTCTAAGCAAAAAGGAGATGTTGAATTTCGAAAGGATTAGAAAAGGCTTCCCTTGATCAAGGGATCCCAACAAAAAGGATGTTTTGAATATTAAAGGGGAAATATGCCCAAGCTCGAAGGAGATGCGTGGTATAGGCATTTTGGGTGTGTATGTCATGGCTAGAAAGGTGGTGGCCAAATGGATCATTAAATCTTGTAGTAATTATTATTCTTTATGGTCCAGGTTGAATTTGAAAAATAGTGAAGCATTCTAATTTGACATTGTCTTAGCAAGATCCTTTTTCTTCTTAACCAAGTTAACTAGAAGCAAGCTCCTCTTGGGGAAGTGTTCATGTGTTCATATGCTTTGCAGAATGCCATTAGGGGTGGCACTTTGAAAGATCTAGAAGAAAAGATGCGTGGTCAACTTTGACAAACAACTGAAAGAGTGATATATGGAAAACTCCTTAGTTTGTTTAGGTAGAAGGATTTGTGATTGTAAGAAATCTCCCCCCTTTTAGATACCATATGCTATTCATCTTAGAAATAAAGAAGCTCAAAAACAAGTAGCTCCCCCATGAAAGAGACAAAAAAATTATCAACCTTCTTAGTACTAAGGAACATATAATAAAAAAAAGAGCAAAAAAACATTGAGAAAATAACAAATGTGGAATAATGAATATCGTAAAATTAAAATAATTTTATAAGATGACAACAAAAAGGAATTTCAACTACAACTTACTCTCCCAAGCTTTAATTAATAGAAAGATCAACTATACAAGTGAACCTCCTAGCACACATATGGGACACCCTACATCCCACAAAGAAGGCATTGCTTACAAAACTTAATAGAACTAGAGAACATTACCAAAAAGGTTAGTAACCCTTTTGTCCCCGTCATGGGGGGGACTTGAATTTAATCTTGTTGCTCTTGAGGAAGAATAATCTAGGATGTCTAAATGGTGGGGATTTCTTACAATTGGAAATCCATTTTTCTAAAAGGAAAAGAGATTTTTTTATTTACCATTCTTTGGGAGGGTTGTCAAAGTTGGTAGCACATCTTTCTTTCTAGATCTTCCAGAGGGCCTCCCCTCTTATAGCATTCCACAATGCTAAAGAACAACCAATCACTTCACCCACTAATGTTTGCTTCCTATTAATTTGTCCCTATAGCAACAGGATTCTCCTAAGGGCCCTCTAGATCAAGATTGACTTGGGGCACAAAAAGAAGAGGTGTCCCAAGTCTTCATTGCCATGTAGGAAACATTTACACCAAGGAGGAGCATCGTAATTTTTTTTTTAGCTTTTACATCGGTCCAAATTCCCCAATGGAGGATTTACCACATAAAAACAGTTTTTTTTTTATCTCGATGAGGGGACACCAAAGGGAATGGAAATTAAAATCCCACCTTAAACCCTACCAATTTAAATACCACCTCCTATTGAGCATGATATGAAAGTCCACTTTCTTCTTGAATCTTGGAATATCATCCAATCTATTTCCATTGTGACATCTTAGCCCCTCCAGCCAAGGTGGATCATGCCCAATAAGGAGGTGAGTCTTGATCAATCTCAAGCATTGAATCTGCTCCGCAACATGCACTAGTCTTCATAGTCCACTCTCCTAGCCAATTCAATGACCTCAAATCTAATCCATTGGCTTGTATCTTGATTCTAGAGGTGCTTCCATGAATGGAACCCTTTGTTCCAAAGCTTCCTAGCTTCTTGAAGGTTCCAAGAATCAACCCCTTTGATGCTTTTGATAGGGAACCAGATTAAATCATTTTGTCTAATAATTGCCACCCGTTTCCAATCTTCATTGATCGTGACATACTATTTTATCTTGTTCCAATTCTTGCATAAAGATAAATCTAAGCTTGAGCCTCTAGGAGTCACCCAATAGGGGGAGAACAAAAGAGTGATAAGATCAAGTCCCTTCCATCGTGAAAGGCCCACCCGCCTAAGAGGGTGCTTGTTTCTAAAGACACGTTTGGCCCAAGAGGCTTGCCTATTGCTCCAAGCATTAATTAACCATTTGGCCACCAACTTATTGGAAATTCCTTCAATGTAAAGAATGCCCAAACCACCTTGGTCTTTTTGGCTTATGCTGTTCCATTTAATTTTGGGCACACCCTTCCTGTTAGGGTCTCCCATTCAAATTTTTTTTTTGCAAAGTCTTTACAATTTGGAAATCTCTTGGTCCTTTGGTCTCCAACGTGATAAAAAGTAAATAATTGAGGAAAGAAGAAACATGTTAGCCACCATAACTTGTCCAACCAGGTTCATCTCCATACCTTTCTAGTATGCCAACTTGTTATCGAGTATAGAAAGAACCGAGCTCCATCGCTGGCCCATCGAAATATTGAATCCCACTAGGATACCTAACAAACGGAAGATTTGACCCCTCCATATCTATTGATACCCATGATCAATCAAAATTTGAGATGGATGCCCAATAATATCTTTGAAAGCTATTTTAGAGTGGAAGTTTTGGAGCCCCATGCCTCACTAAAATTATTTAGGAAACACCAAAAGGTATCAATGGTAGCTAGATCGTTATGCACAAAAGCATTCATGTCATCTGCAAAGAACCACATGATCATTTGGTCTTGATTGAGGGGAATAACGAGGCCTTGAGTAAGACCTAAGCAAGCATGATGTTTAATTAGGCAGTTGAGAACATCGATAGCAATTGCAAAAAGAAGAGGAGCCAAGGGGCATCCTTTCTGATCGAACATTTTAAATAAATAGCTTGAGAAAGCTAGCCATATGATGTTTATCTTAGCTCGGGTATTTCCCAATAACATTGAGATGATCTTAATAAATTTCTAGCCACATCCAAGGTCTTTCAGAGATTGGAGAATGAATTCCCACTCAAGTCTATCATAAGCATTGTCAAAGTCAATCTTAAGGAAGAGGAAATCTTGAGCAGACTATTCAACAAAAGCCAAGCTTTCCCAAACATCAATGATAGCCTCAAGGATGGACCTCCCCTTGAAGAGCCCCTCCTCATTAGCAGTGTGATTAGCAGTAACCTTAGCGAGGATCTATCGGTTCATAACATCATAAGTGGATGCCAATTTAATGTTGTTTTTGCTACCTTTTTATGAATAAGCTTGATAATGCCTTCATTAAGGCAATCAAGTAGCACACCAAAAGATAATGGCCCTTGCCACACCAAACATAATGGAGTAGTCACCACATACTTCAAGGTCTTGAAAAACTCATTAGTAAGGCCATGCAACCTCGGGCTTTTGCCATTAGGAAGCGCATCAATAGCTTCAAAAATCTCATTATCCAAAATGGGAGCTTCAAGAAGAGGATTCACATTTTGTGGAATTCTTTTGGTTCTCACTCTAGAGATGGCTCCCATGCTATCACGTCTATGAGGAGAAAGAGGCACGAAAACCCCCAAAAGTTGGGAGAAGTGATTGACAATCAATATACTATTTTCTTCATTTGTCTTGCACTCAACACTATTGATATCCATCATGAAAGGGATTGCTTCCTTCAACTACTTGTTCTTGAGGAGGCCATACATCTCTTTAGAAGGTTTGTCCACCTTCCCCCGTTCCCCTACCAATTGAAGCATTATGATGAACACACAAAGAGATGAGTCTCTTTTCCTCCCAACCATATGCCTCTGTATATAGCTCTCTGCAAGAGACTGCCTACTATGGTAGGTGGATTCTAACCATCCAAGTGTCGGCCATGTAACTACATGTGTGCCAAGTGTAGTAGTTAACTTGAGTTAACTCAAATGGAAATATCCACTTAGTACTCAAATGGAAATATCCACTTAGTTCCAATGGCCTTCTTGCTAGCAAGCAAGTCACATAAAGACTAGGTACCATTTTTCATGATAGCATCATATTCAGATTGCATTGTAGCCATCCAATGTTCAAAATTTTGTGCTTCATTAAACGAAACAAATAGTCTCATCATAGAGGCTAGATGCAGTCATAGCATAGCAATCTGATGCAAAAGAGGCACTATGAGAGCCTAAACGAGTACGATATGAGAGAGGTGCATCTAATTTGTTATCACGCAAAGTCCTCAATATCAGCTCTCTCATCAACAAGTGCATCATGTAAATCTATATCAGGATGATCTGCATCATCACATGAAACCTGCAATGGATGAGATGTTGCCTCATTAGGACCAACACTAGACTATCCACCTGAAAAAGAGGTAGCAAAGTATCATACATGTCTTTGGAGCTAACAGATGTCTCCTTCGTACATGAAAGTAAAGGCTGAATAGCATCTTCCACAAAAACAACATCACGGCTAACCAAAATGCATTTAGTCTGTGGATGATACAAACGATAGCCTTTGCTTTCTGAACTGTACCCAAAAAAATACATTTTACTGCTTTATAATCCAATTTCCCGCAATGTTGTTCAAACACTAATGCATATGCTAGACAACCAAAAACACGCAGATGAGCAATAGATGGCTTGCGACCATGCCAAGCCTCATATGAGTGATAGATTGTAGTGCTTTAGCAGGACACCTATGAAGTACATATGCTGCATGCATGACATCCTCAAGCCACAAACTATGTGGTAAGCCTAACTCTTGACCATACACCTCGCCATCTCCATGAGTGACCTCTTATTGCATTCAACAACTCGATACTATTGAGGTGTATATGGCACTTTACACTAATGTTTTATCCCATGTTCAACCAAAAATGCATTAAAGTTAGAAGACATATATTCCCCCCCTCGATCAGAATGGAGGGCGCCCATTTATATGCTGATAGATTTTCAGCCAAAACCAAAAATTGTTTGAAGCACATAAACACTTCAGACTTTTTTTGAGTGGGTATACCCATGCATGCCTGGAAAAACCATCAATGAAAGTCATGAAGTAAAGATAGTTTCCAAAAGAAGGTTTCTACATAGGATCACAGACATCACTATGTACAAGTTGCCATTTTTGAGTAGCCCGAACTAAACCATCTTTTGGAAACAAGGAGCGCTACATTTTGCCCAAAATACAACCTTCACAAACATGTTTTCTGAGTGCCTCAAGTTTGGGCAAAGAGGACACCATTTCAGATTTCTGCAAGCATAGCAAACTAGCAAAATTTAGATGACCAAAGCATGCATGCCAAAGCTTTGCATCTAACATAGCCTGAGAATCATGTACAACACATGCCGAATCATTCACAGATCTTTCATAGTCTATGAGCTTATACAACCCATGACATAAAATGCCAGAAGCAACGATCACATCGCCATTTGACCATGAATTGTACACCTGTCATCAACAAATTTCACAACCAAGCCAATCTTGGCAAAAGTCAAAACTGATAACATATTCTTCTTGATCCCTAGCACAAATAAAACATTTGACAAAGTGAAAGAACTACCATCAGCAGTAGTCAGAATGATCTCACCAACTCCCATGATAGGATAAGAGGAGTTGTTGCCGCATGTGACAGTATTCCCTGTAGGGGTAGGCTCGTGACGTGAAAAAATTGTTGTTGAGCCCATAAAAGTCATATTGGTCAAAGTCAACTATAGTCAAAGTCAATCGTAGTCAAAGTCAATTGTAGTCAAAATCAAAAGGTTTGAAGTCAAACCGTTCAAAGTCAACATGTTCAAGGTCAAAGTCAACATGGGTGAAGTCAAAGTGTTCAAAGTTCGGGTGTCCGGGTGCACATTGCATAGGTAGTGCACAATTAATTGTCACAAAGGGTATAATTGCAAAAAGTTGGTTGCAGATTGCAGAGGAATTTCTGTAATTTCTCTAAGGTTCAAAGTGTTTTTAAAGTGTTTTGGAAGGTTCAGGTGAACCCTCTCTTAGGTGCACAATTGAAGAATTAAAAGGCAAAATGTGAAGGTATGTGAAGCGGCAGCATACGTAGAAGCGAAAGTATGGCCCCCCAATTAAAATTTTTGTTTTAGTCTAAAGTCACTACAGGACAAAACAGGGATTCGTTGGCTACCCACTTTTGGAGAAAATCTTGGGACATCAAAGTGAGCACCAAGATACTCTACCAGTTAGGAGCACAGTGAACCGACACTCGAATCAAGGCAAGGCATGATTCTTTGAAGACTAAGCAAGGTGAGCATAGTCTAGATGAGGCAAGAGAGAGAAGTGCAAGAGACACACGGTGTGTGACGCAGAGAAGGAAGTGCAAGGTGTGCATGAAGAGTGACTAAGAAGTGTGTAGAGAAGTGCTAAGCTATACAATCAAAGATCCCATGGTCCCATTGAAGCTGTGCGTGTGCCGACAGAAGGTGTCCATCCCTGCCCCTATTGCAAGCTTGACTGCAAGGTGTGCACAAGCACAAGCTTGGAGAAAGTGGAAGTCTGGTGCAGAGAAAGTCGACAGCAACAAGAACCTTGGGTATTTTGTACTTTGTGATTGTGCACTCTGTGGGATTTGCACAGAAAGCATTGGATTGTATTGTGCATCACCATTGTATTTTCCTTCTTATAATTAATCGACAGAGGCATCCAGTGTTTGTATCTTTCTTTTTATCTTTCCCTTTTCTCCTACAAACACTCAAATCCCTTTTTGCACAAGAATCCCCCAATAAAACTTGGCACGCCCGGTGGGACCACAAGGAGATTTGAGCAGAGAAGAAGAAATATTGTAGTGTGGAGAAGCATTATTCAAGTGTCGATAGTACTACTTCATTGGGTTAAGAGGTAGATCTTCTTATTAAGTATATCATCTTAAGAGGATTATGAACAGCTCATGACCGCAACCCAGTCTCAAACATTGAGGGTCACTTGCAAAGCAACAAGAAGGAAGGCTATTGAAGATCCTCCAGTCCACTATCATCAACATCATCAGTAAAGAACATGGTAGGTCAGGTTGATTTGGAGACTCTACTTTGTATATTAAATATAAAATTTCCTTCTTTCAAAGGCTTAGCTCAGGAAGATCCGGATGAGCATATTAGGAGATTCTTAGCATTATGCAAAACAAGAAGTTTGATGGGAAGAGAGGATGCCTTTTTCATACTCTTTCCTGCCACATTAGAAGGGTTAGCAGATAAATGGTTCAACCAGTTTTGCTGAAAACCATTTCACCACTTGGGATTCAATGAAAGATGCATTCAAAACTCAATTTTAGCATGGGAATACTATAGAGATAATCATAGAGGAATTAGAAAACTTGAGACTAGGCCTTGGTGAAACGTTTCCAGAGTTTGTAACTAGGGCCAAGGCACTAATGTCTAAGTTGTCAGATCCTCCACATGATTTCTTTATTAAGAAATGGTTAGATAAACCACTTCCGGTGACTACACAATGTAAAATCAAGGAATTAGTGTTGCCAACAGCCTCCGCAGCTACACGAATGGAACAAATAATACAACAATATGGAGCAAGTTCTCTGTGGCTACCTTATTCTGCAGAAATTGAAGATCTAGTGATTCAACTAAGGAAAGAGCTGGAGAACTTCAAAAGAAGTAAACCTCAGAAGGAAGAAGAAAATGCGGTAACCTTGTTGCGGTGAGAAATCGAGGCCCTCAAACTACAAAAGGAACAGGAAGCCCAAGCAGAAGAAATAGCTCAACTTCGACAGGAATTACAAGAATTAAGGGGAGGTGGCATCAAAAATGGGCTACGGTGTACCATGTGCAGCAAACAAGGCCATGTGGTAAGAGAATGTCCATTCTTAAATGTATCATGTCAGTTATGTAGGAAAACTGGGCATGAGCCTCAGGACTGTCAGTCAAGAGGAATGCCTGCAACCACATATTGGACACAAGGAGGAGCCCCACCACCAGCTAATGTGATGGTGGTGGCACCTAATCAAGGTAACAATTACAACCCTAGACATAGGGATAACTTTGGAAATGGGCCAAGGAGGCCAATTATTTGCTTTCGATGTGGAGAATGTGGGCATTAGCAAAGTAGGTGGACTCTACCAGAAAATGCCCCTCCTTGCAGGAATTGCCCAGAGGCCAAAGACCACTATACTAATTGTTGTCCTAAGAACCAAGCATCCTCATCTGGGCCCCACATTCAAATGATTTCTGTGTGCAAAGAAGAAATGGTAGATCAAGTCAATGGGCCATCACCATCTATGAGGGTGGTGTACTTAGAAGAAATTGAATCTTTTACAGTGCAGACAAGAAGCAAGGGGAAGGCTCAAGTGGAAATAGGTCAAGAATCAAGGATTAATGGATTGAACAAAGACAAAGAGACATCTGAAGAGAAAGCCACCACATGTCTAGATACAAGGCAAAAAGGAAATCTCATAAGTACCAGTGATGCCATTGGACATGCATTCAACAGGGCTCATGAGGAGTTTGATAAGTCAATTGGAGCCCATGCTCTTAAGGAATTAGAAGCTTCAAGACTACTCAAGTCCATGAAAAATGAGGGCAGTATTTTTTATTTAATAAAGATGGATGGGAAATTCATGTCAGAACTCTTGCAGATAATTGATGAGGCTTCCACAACAAGTTTAGTGGCAAAGGCTGTTGTTATGCATAAAGATAAAATTGTAGGGGAAGCACCCCTCACAGATTATAAGAGCCCTCGGCTAACAGTTCAAGGAGTTATTGTGGATGGTGGTTCTGGCATCAACTTGGTGCCTGAACATACCATGGAAAAGGTTGGACTACAACCTTCAAGACCTGCCAACATCACTTTAACACTGGCAGACCAAAGCATAGTAAGGCCTATAGGAGTGGTTCCTGGAGTCCCAATCGAGATACAAGTACCATCTTTAGCTTGGACTTTGTTATTCTAAGGTTGCCACAGGTAGAAGGAAGTTTCCCCTTATTGATTGTTGGGGCAAGGACACAATGTGGGTAAAGCAAGAGGGAAAAGAGTTGCAGCAGATATTTTTAGAAGAACGACTAGACAATCAAAGACATACCAGCATGATGCAGACAATTGGTATTTGTATGGAAAAAGAATTGTTGGACAAACCAAAAGCAGATCTATTTGAATAAGCAAATGTATATGAAGAAGAAAACATGTTGTCTTGGCTCCATGCAGAAGACCCATCTTCCTGCTATGGAATTTTTCCAAACTCAAGTAGAGAGGAAGCCTATGAAGAAAAAGAGGACATTATTTAGTTTACTGATTCGAGAGAGACAGTCTCAGTCAAAGGCCATAGAAGAGAGAAGAAAAGAAAAGACCTTAAGCACAGTAGTGAAGAAGCTACTTCAAATCCTATATCAAGGGCTAGTTTGTTATGGATATTGGTATGGATATCATCTGTTATGTCAATTTTTATGATAGTAAGTGCAGATATTTACAAGGATGTGGAAGGAGTACTTGCAAGTCTTTGGAAATGGAGGGTTCCATTGGACAAAGAATCTAGAATAGTAAAAATGAAATTTTGCAGATTAAGTTATAAAGTAGTTGAAACAAAGATACAAAAGATGCAGTATGGAGGAGATAATATTCTCATGAAGGATTTAGGGTACCCCTATCATATCGTCAATATGTCCAAAAAGAAGACAAAACAAATGAAGTGTAGTACAATTGGAGAGTATGGAGGAGTTTCCCTTAGCCATCATATCATGGTTAAAGGCCTATCATCAAAACAAATGAAGATTCATGGATCACTTGGAACTTGCAAAATTTATCTAGGTTGTACATAGCCTTCTCATATCATTTTGCTCACGTTTTAGTGGTTTTTTTCCATTTTCATGCTTGTTCCTTGAGCTTTTAGAAAATTTAGCAACCCTTTCGTAGCCCTTTGCATAAGCACAATTTTTGGGATTTCTTCAAGCATTTTTAGAAATTTTCTAGCACTTTTCTATCTTTTTCAATGCCTTTTTCTTAATTAAATGGACATATAAAGGAATCTCTCTATGGTTTTGAGTGGAAAAGTGGCCTAGAAATGCTAAGAAATTTTTTGGGAATTTTTTATTTTTTTGCATTTTTTTGAATTTTTTCAGATTTTCTTAATATTTTTCTTTTTATTTTTAGGGTATTTTTACAAAAAAAAACCACCCCTAGAGGCTAAATTTATTTTTCAAAAAAAAAACTCTCTCTCTCTCTCTCTCCCCCCCCCCCAGCCCATCCCCCCGCCACCCACCCACCTCCCCATCCCCCCGCCCCCAATTTGTTTTTATATTTTTTTTATTTTTTATTTTATTTTATTTTATTTATTTATTTTATTTTCTTTTTATTTTTTCTCTTCTCTGGACCCCCATTTTTTTATTTTTTTATTTAATATTTTGTTTATTTTATTTATTTATTTATTTTTATTTTCTTTTCTTTTATTTTATTTTTATTTTTTTATTTCAACTTTGCCCAACCATGTGCATTCGAAAAAAAAAGAGAGGAAACATTTTATTTTTCTTTATAAATAATTAAAAATATATATTTTTTTATTTTTCATGGTCCAAAGCTTTTGGCTTTAGATTGCACCTTGGATGGCAATTTTTTTCAAACTTGGGGTCATTTTCATATATTTTAGCACCTTTGGACTCGTTTTTTGCCTTAATTTTTCCAAAATCCCATCTTTTCTCTGACTTTTGGTCAAAACCCACATGTTTTGAGCACATTTCTCACGTGTTTTTAATTCCACACATGGTCCACATGGTCAATTCTCACTTTATTTTACCATATGTTTCATATTTTCCCATATGCACCCTTTGTAGTTTTATTGTTTTATCATTTCGGCCCTCTCCAGACCTCATACTCCTACTCCCTCACCCTCCCTTTACACTTCTTCCCAGCCCCATCCTTACCCCTCCATGCCCTATCAATCTCAGGCCCCTCATCCATCCCTTCCCCCTCCTTCCTACACTCCATTCGCCATCTTTTCATTTTATGTGCAACAAAACCACTTTTGATTCTTCTCTCGTGTCTATTCTCTACTACTTCTGGCGTACTTGGTAGCTTCTCAAGTGTCCTTTTAAAGATTTCACAGCATAAGTATCATGGCATCATCTCTGCTCCAGGTTTTGGCTGTAGCTCTTTGGGACGGAGAGCTCATTAGGTGGTGGGCAACTGTTGAGCCCATAAAAGTCATATTTATCAAAGTCAACTATAGTCAAAGTCAACCATAGTCAAAGGTAAAATATCAAATTCAAACTAGTCAAAGTCAACATGTTCAAGGTCAAAGTCAACATGGATGAAGTCAAAGTGTTCAAAGTTCGGGTGTCAGGGTGCACAAGTAGTGCACAATTAATTGTCACAAAGGGTATAATTGCAGAAAGTTGGTTGCAGGTTGCAGAGGTATTTCTGTAATTTCTCTAAGGTTCAAAGTGTTTTTAAAGTGTTTTGGAAAGTTCAGGTGAACCCTCTCTTAGGTGCACAATTGAAGAATTAAAAGGCAAAATGTGAAGGTATGTGAAGCGGCAACGTATGCAGAAGCGAAAGTTTGGCCCCCCAATTAAAATTTTTGTTTTAGTCTAAAGTCGCTACAGGACAAAACATGGATTTGTTGGTTGCCCACTTTTGGAGACAATCTTGGGACATCAAAGTGAGAACCATGATACTCTAGCAGTTAGGAGCGTACGTGAACTGACACTAAAATCAAGGCAAGGCATGATTCTCTGAAGACTAAGCAAGGTGAGCATAGTCTAGATGAGGCAAGAGAGACAAATGCAAGAGACACATAGTGTGCGATGCAGAGAAGGAAGTGCAAGGTGTGCATGAAGAGTGACTAAGAAGTGTGCAGAGAAGTGCTAAGCTATACAACCAAAGATCCCAAGGTCCCATTAAAGCTGTGCGCGTGCCGACAAAAGGTGTCCATCCCTCCCCCTATTGGAAGCTTGAGTGCAAGGTGTGCACAAGCACAAGCTTGGAGAAGGTGGAGGTCTGGTGCACAGAAGGCCGGCACCAACAAGAACCTTGGGTATTTTGTACTTTGTGATTGTGCACTCTGTGGGATTTGCACATAAAGCATTAGATTGTATTGTGCATCAGGATTGTATTTTCCTTCTTATAATTAATCGACAGAGGCTTCCAGTGTCTGTATCTTTTTTATCTTTCCCTTTTCTCCTACAAACACTCAAATGCCTTTCTGCACAAGAATCCCCCAACAACTGCGTTACGAGGTAATATGTTTGGTTGCCCCACTATCACAATACCAAACATGAGTCTACTGCAGACATACACTGCTAATGAGAAGATGGGTCAAAACTGCAAACAGTAGTAAATGCCCATTCTTCATTCTGCACAAGATTAGGAGACTCTGTTTTCGGTGTAGAGGCCTCTAGAACAACCATTCGAGCCTCCTTTTTCTTTGCCTCTTTAGCAACCAGTTTTGGATAGCTCTTAATGACATGATCATTTGCCTTATAGTATTTGCAAAACAATTTCTGCTTTTCTGATTTCTTGTCATCTTTGCCTTCCTTCTTTGAAGGTGCAGCATTTGCAGATTTTTGCTTACTAGTAGATGAGCTCCATTTACCTTTGCCCTTTTGACTAGCCAAGAAAGCTTGATTTGCAACATGCATAATAGACCTGTTTTGCCTAGATTGATCTTCTTGCAAGAGCAGAGAAACTAACTCCTCAAATGACAAGACATTTGGATTGCCTTTCATCATCAAAGAAAGAGTAGAAGCAAAACTCTGATATGAATCAGGAAGACCATTCAGAATAGTCTGCACAAGTGAGCTATCTGGTATAACCTCATCAGCAGAAATCAATTGTTCCTTAAATTCTTTGATCTTTGTTAGAAAATTGTCCATAGAATCATCTTCATTCATATGCTCACTCTCCAATTGTTTTCAGAGGTAAGCAACATGAGCCTCATTCCTAGCCTGGTACAATGTGCTAAGTGTATCCCAAGCATCCTTAGCTGTTCTGCAAGAGTGAATGTGAGGAATAATGGCACGTTTGACAGACAAGGCTATCAATGCATGTGCCCGAGCATCTCTGCCATCCCAATGAATTTTCTCTATAGTAGGTGCAGCAAAAACCGCAACACGAACAGGAATCTGTAGAATATCACCATCTTCGACACCACCAACACATGTATTTGTAGTACCTGTATTTGCAATACCTATATTTGTAGTACTTGTATTTGCAATACCTGTATTCGCAGGTGTAACAGGATGTCTTTCAACACCGTGCACAATGTTCCATAGTCCTTTTGCAACCAATACATGTCGCATCATATAAGCCCACAACGGGTAATTCATGCCATCCAACTTATCCTCAACAGCCAACATACGAAATACATGAAATACCCTGATGTAGAAAAATGATTGTATCTGAAAAAGTTGAATAGAATTACCCTCACGAGTTCTGCTAAACCTGTAGAAGACTTCGAGACACTCATATTGGCAAAAAAAAATTGGTATATGTGTTTGGCACAAAAAGATGAAATAGCCTACATAAGCACACCAATAGTGCGTTCAGAGGTAGAAACAAGCTAAGATCGCAATTTCGACACCACAGAGTGAAGCAGTTTTGATCTCTGAAACACTCTGAGTATGCTCACCAATTTTTGTGTGATTATGAGACTGCGATTAGAGAGGTGTAGACGATGCCCTAGATGAAGCAGTGACCTGCTTTGATACCAATTGTTGGAGTTAGACGTCTATGGTAGCACGCGAACAACACAAAGAAGAAGAAGAAGCTTGGAGCACAACACACAATACTAAATGTATTACCACTAGAATGTACAAAGATAAGTAACCTGTTAGGGCTATAGGTGTATATACAAGCCAGGGGAAAAAACCTCCTAAAGAGGGAAAAAAAGTGCCCTGGTGGTCCTAGTGTCTTCACACACATCACTACCTAAATATATCAACACCAAGCTTATAGGATTGGCCATACCAAAATGGAGATAAAAAACCATAGAAATCCTCTAAATATAGAATAAAGCCCCATAAAAAAGTGACTCCAAAATCTTCTAGACCTAAGATGATAGACTTGCCCTCATGTATCTCAAGGGTAACTATTTCTCTCTAGAGTCTTTAGTCAAGGTTTAATCTAACCACCATGATTAATTGATATCCCTCTTGTCTTTGATAGAAGAGTGCCACTCCTATCTAGAAAATCTAAAAGTGAGAAAGTGAACTCTCTCTATAATTCTCATCCAAGGAAAATAACTCTAGTAGTGGCATATTTCCACTTTTCTTTCCCTTTGGAAGAGATTCTATTGATTATATGCTCTACTGATACAAAATTGAGAGCATACACATAAGTTATCCATGTTTTTCCTTCAAAATAATGAAGAACCAAACTCTCATGTGAAGGAAAATTATAGAGTAAATGAATTCCTTTTAATGTATAGATAGAGTTCTTTAATGAACAACTCTTCTCCCTAAAGGAAAACATACTCTATTCTTTTCCTATGAAGAAATCATGTTTTCCTTTCTTTTTCTCTTTCAAAGGATAGGAGCTAAAGTGACACCTCTGAGCTAAAGTGAGATCTCTCCTCGATCCCTGAGTTAAATCCCACTTTCTTCTTCCTTTAAAAGAGATATTTATGAATTCATTTGCTCCTTTTCTCCATAAACTAATGCTATAAAGGTGGAGAACTAATCTCCCATAAATATTGAAGGTGTATGTAGTGAAGAGTGGAGAAAATGAATTCCTTTTAAGGGTCATATCCCTCTACTAAAATGGTCAGCAATGATATGACATGACACCATAATAAAAAGAAGTGTATGCATACTAAGAAACTATCTCTACCAACCATCCTCTATGCATGGATCTATATGATCCATCCACACTAATGGAATCATTCTTCTTGAAAACTATAAAGTGAGTACGTGATGTCTATGGAGATAAAATCACCCATCACATAATCTATTGGAAGAATAAATCTTCCATAAACTATGAATGATAACTTCAAATGCTAAGGAGATGTCTTCTAAGAGCCATCCTCTTATCTAGTGAGACATGTCCCATGAATAATGAGTCCCTTTCTCCCTGGTTATAGAAGAAGAGTTCTCAAATGGAAGTCATTTCCACCATCCCACATCAATGGATCCTTCTTCCAATTCATGATGTCATACCTACACTTAATCAATTGTATATTTCATAAGTATATAATGGAATATGTAGGTGGATTCAAATGAATCCCATATCCTCAAACTAGTGACAATGGATATCCCTTTCTACTCCAATGGACATGTGACAATGGATATCCCTTTCTAGTCAACATGTGACAATGGATATCCCTTTCTACTCCAAACTAACCTAAACCTAGGTACCAAGACTAAGTCTAAGTACCTCTATCTAGATCCCAACATACATATATGTATTGGGTACCCCAAATATTCCTCACTAAGGGATCTATGCTCTAAGTCATAGAGCTAGTGCCATGACTATGGCCTTTCTAACTATCACTCGAATCACATTAGCACCCATTGATGCTCTCTCATGAAATCAATCTCTATGATCCCATCCAATTGGTTTCCCTAGTAGTGTAGCAATAATGCTTCCATACTTGCTCAAGTGATGTGCATAAATGAAACCAGTCACTTCCTGGTATTCCTCATGATACCTCATAGTCTCCTAATCATATAGTGAGACTCTTTTGAAATTAAGTAAACCCTAAGTTACATGGTAGAAGATCATAATGTATCTGTCATAATCCTCTATGCATCTTCTTGAAACTTATAGGATTGCTTGTGCAAATTCCTAATGGTGAAGGTATATCTCCTTCCCCTTAGCAATCATACGGTCAAAATCCTTAAGGATTATGTGTAGGGGTCCAATTACTATTGAAGTTTTCTCGATCTATGACATTTTGATAGTTATAAGTCTATCAAGTACATGCATACAAGCATGCTT
The DNA here is from genome assembly GCA_020310875.1 of Ceratopteris richardii. Taxonomy (NCBI): domain Eukaryota; kingdom Viridiplantae; phylum Streptophyta; class Polypodiopsida; order Polypodiales; family Pteridaceae; genus Ceratopteris; species Ceratopteris richardii. Next base: position 53,907,274 of record CM035438.1, read on the forward strand.
ACACCTTAGTAATGTTTGTAGAGAAGGCATGTTACTATGCCATCAAAGTCTTACCTAAAGGTAAGTGCATATCTAATGCCATGAGGTGGGAAAAATTTTGATAGAATTTCCCCAAGGAAATGGAGTTCAAAAAAAATTTAATTATAAGATCAAACATAAGGCCTTGTAGGCCAATGCCACACAAGCCATTCACTATAACATAGGGCTTGGAAAACCCATGGCATACAAGCCATATTATCACATATGAACTCCATAACCTACAAAAAACATAGAATTCTAACAACAAGATTTGAGTTGCATAACCTTGTACTTAATACTTGTCAATTCTACTTCTTTGTTATAAACTTTCTTAATGACGCATCGTGCATATGCCCTAAACTATGCACCATGCAACCAAATACAATAAGAAAAAAATAAGAAACGATGAGTAAAGGAATCATCCTTAAAAGATCCAATTTTGAATCGGATCTTCCAAGCTGCAAGAGATGCCATGCCTTGATCTTTCTAACTTTTTGTGCTCTTTGATTCCTTGAGATGCACTTGCATGTACTCCACATGTCCTCTTTCTCTCTTAGAAAGCAAAAATAAGGTTTCCCCTCAACATTGGGGCATGGCATGAATGTTACAAGAGCACAAATATATTCTTATATAAGTCCCTAAGGCACTTACATGCCAAATATACATATACAAAATTGCCTAAGGCACATCGTGCTAAATATACAAAATTACAAGATTAAGTAGGAATTTTCTACTTTTAATAGCTTAAATGATGGCTACTAAGAACAAATTCTCTATCCAAGACTGTTAAATCTCCTCCTTTCTAGCGCTCTTCATAAATAAAAATTATACAAGAAGAGCTTTCCAATAAACTAAAAATCATTAAAATCGAACACTCGAGCAAAGAGCAACGCGCATCTGAAGTCGACTAATTGCCAGGATGTTGTTGGCTAGAAATATGTTTGAAGTGGCTACCTTGGATGCTTCACAAAGTGAAATTGGAGATAGATTCTTAACTTTGAATCTACACAGCTGTAGAAAATACTCCAAGCAACACATATAAACAAAAATAATCAAATTTGGACATCATATGATACCTTTACAAAGGGATAAAAAATGACCTTCTACATGATTTGCACTTTGGCTCAGATGAGAAATCTTCATATCTTAAAAGCTCTTGCTCCATCCTTTATTTTAAATCTTTTGTTTTGATAGATAGCTACATTATTCCATTGGTCCATGAGAAGAAGCACATACTGCTCCTTGAAGACCTTTGCTTCCTCATGTCATCTCCTTTGAAGACAAGAGGGTGATGCCTTTATCTATTGCTCTGGATGCGTGTAGAGCCTCTCTCCTAGATGGTTGTTGATATACTTGGGTAGTGATGTGTGTGAACACACTAGGACTATCGAGGCACTTTTTTCCCTCTTTAAGAGGTTTTTTCCCCTGGATTGTATATATGCCTATAACCCTAATGGGTTACTAATCTTTGTACATTCTAGTGTTAATACATTCAGTATTATGTGTTGTGCTCCAAGCTTCTTCTTCTTCCTTGTGTTGTTCACATGCTTCTGTAGATGTCTAACTCCAACCAGGTCGCCGCTTCATCTAGGGTGTCGTCTACACCTCTCTGTCCGCAGTCTCGAAATTGCACGAAATTTGGTGAGCATACTCAGGCTGTTTCAGATATCAATACTGCTTCGCTCTATAGTGTTGAAATCACAATCTAAGCTCGTTTTGGCCTCCGAACGCACTATCGTAGTGCTTGTGTAGACTATTTTGTCTTTTTGTGCCAAAGACATATACCAATTTTGGTTCGCTCCTATAAGCGTCTCGAAGTTTGCTACAAGTTTAGTAGAACTTGTCACGGTACTTCTATTCAACTTTTTTTAGATACAATCATTTTTCTGCATCAAGGTATTTTAGTCAGTGGCCATGGCTGAAAACAATGATGTATTTTGTATGTTGGATATTGAGGATAAGTTGGATGGCACAAATTACCCATTGTGGGCTTATATGATGCAACATGTATTGGTCGCAAAATAATTGTGGAACATTGTGCAAGATGTTGAAAGACATCCCGTTACACCTACGAATACAGGTACAGTAAATAAAGGTACTAGAGCTGATGGAGATGGTGTCGAAGATGGTGTCGAAGATGGTGATATTCTACAGATTCCTGTTCATGTTGTGGTTTTTGTTGCACCTACTGTACAACGAATTCATTGGGATGGCAGAGATGCTCAAGCACATGCACTGATAGCCTTGTCTATCAAACGTGCCATTATTCCTCACATTCGCTCTTGTAGAATAGCTAAGGATGCTTGGGATACACTTACCACATTGTACTAGGCTAGGAATGAGTCTCCTATTGCTTACCTCCGAAAACAGTTGGAGAGTGCGCATATGAATGAAGGTGATTCTATTGATAGTTTTCTAACAAAGATCAAAGACTTGAAGGAACAGTTGATTTTTATTGATGAGGTTATACCAGATAGCTCACTTGTGCAGACCGTTCTGAATGGTCTTCCTGATTCATATCAGAGTTTTGCTTCTACTCTTTGTTTGATGATGAAAGGCAATCCAAATGCCTTGTCATTTGAGGAGTTAGTTTTTGTTCTATTGCAAGAAGATCAGTCTAGGCAGAACAAGCCTATTATGCGTGTTGTAGATCAAGCTTTCCTCCCTAGTCAGAAGGGAAAAGATACATGGAGCTCATCTATTAGTAAGCAAAAATCTGCAAATGTTGCACATTCTAAGAAGGAAGACAAAGATGAGAAGAAATCAGAAAATCAAAAATTGTTTTGCAAATACTGTAAATCAAATGATCATGTCATTAAGAGCTGTCCAAAACTTGCTACTAAAGAGGCAAAGAAAAAGGAGACTGGAATGGTTGTTGCAAAGGCCTCTACATTGAAAACAGAGTCTGTTAATCTTGTGCTGAATGAAGAATGGGCATTTACTACTATTTGCAGTTTTGACCCATCTTCTCATGAGCAGTGTATGTCTGCAGTAGACTCAGATGTTTGGTATTTTGATAGTGAGGCAACCAAACATATTACGCACAGCGCAATTTCTTCACTTCACTCGAGCCTGCCCCTATAGGGAATATTGGTACATGCAACAACAACTCCTCTTATCCTGTTATGGGAGTTGGTAAGATCATTTTGACTACTGTAGATGGTAGTTCTTTCACTTTGTGAGATGCTTTATTTGTGCCAGGGATCAAGAAGAATCTATTATCAATTTCTGCTTTAGCCAAGATTGGCTTGGTTGTGAAATTTCTTGATGATAGGTGTACAATTCATGATTTGTCAAATGACGATGTGATTATTGCTTTTGGCATTTTATGTCATGGGTTGTATAAGCTCATAGGCTATGAAAGATTTGTGAATGATTTGGTATGTGCAGTACATGATTCTCAGGCTATGTGAGATGCAAAACTTTGGCATGCACGCTTTGTTCATCTAAATTTTGCTAGTTTTTTATGCCTGCAGAAATTTGAAATGGTGTCCTCTTTGCCCAAACTTGAGGCACCCAGAAAACATATTTGTAAAGGCTGTATTTTGGGCAAAATGCAACGTTCCTCCTTTCCAAAAGATGGTTTAGTTCAGGCTACTAAAAAATTAGAGCTTGTACATAGTGATGTTTGTGGTCCTATGGAGACAACTTCTTTTGGAAACTATCTTTACTTCGTGACTTTCATTGATGATTTTTCCAGGCATGCATGGGTATATCCACTCAAAGCTAAGTCCGAAGTGTTTATGTGCTTCAAACAGGTTTTGGTTTTGGTTAAAAATATATCGACATGTAAAATGGGCACCCTCCATTCTGATCAAGGGGGGAATATATGTCTTTTGAATTTAATACATTTCTGGCTTAACTCGGGATAAAACATCAGTGTACAGTGTCGTATACACCTCCACAGAATGGAGTTGTTGAATGCAAGAACAATCACTCATGGAGATGGCAAGGTGTATGGTCAAGAGTGAGGCTTTAGCACATAGTTTCTGTCTTGAGGGTGTCATGTGTGTAACATATGTACTTAACAGGTATCCCACTAAAGCACTGTAGTCTATCACTCCATATGAGGCTTGGCATGGTTGGAAGCCATCTATTGCTCATCTACATGTTTTTTATTGTCTGGCATATGCATTGGTGCCTGAACAACATCACAGGAAATTAGATGATAAAGCAATAAAATGTATTTTTGTTGGGTACAATTCTCAAAGCAAAGGCTATCGTCTGTATCATCCACATACTAAACACATTTTGGTTAGCCGTGATGTTGTTTTTGTGGAAGATGTTATTCAGCCTTTACTTTCATGTACGAAGGAGACATGTGTTAGCTCAAAAGACATGTATGATACTTTGCTACCTCTTTTTACAGGTGGACAGTCTAGTGTTGGTCCTAATGAGGCAACTTCTCAGTCATTGTACGTGATGATGTAGATCATTCTATTTCTGATGCAGATTCACATGATGCATTTGTTGATGAGAGAGCCGATATTGAGGAGGCAAGAAGTATGCCAAAATGGTTGGTGCAGACTTTGCGTGACAGCAAATTAGATGCACCTCTATCATATTCTACTCGTTCACGCTCTCATAGTGCCTCTTTTGCATCAGATTTCTATGCGATGGCTGCCTCTAGTCTCTATGATGAGACTGAGCCTGTTTTGTTTAATGAAGCACAAAATTTTGAACATTGGATGGCTGCAATGCAATCTGAATATGATGTTATCATGAAAAATGGTACCTGGTCTTTATGTGACTTGCATGCTAGCAAGAAGGCCATTGGCACTAAGTGGGTATACAAGCTAAAGCGTAAACCTGATGGAACAATTGACAGGTATAAGGCTAGGCTTGTTGCAAAGGGCTATGCGTAGGAAAGAGGCATTGATTTTGATGAAACCTTTGCACCTACTTGCTGCATGACTACTTGTTGTATAACTCATGGGTTTAGAAGGTTAAACATATGGATTCTAAAGGTTAGAATATGATGTATGTTTGCTTTGGTCTAGCCCTTGAATTACCCTTGGAACATGCCTTGAACCTTTGGGTGAAACCTTTGTTTTAACCCTTGATGTGTTTATTCATATGAGCTCCCAAATTGAATGGTTAGAACCTTAGTCTTGATTTTTCCTAAGATGTGGGAACCTTAGTCTTGGGAGAAGCTTCTCTAGGAGCCACCTTGTGTGTACCTGAGAGAAGAATCCTCATTTGATTTAGAAGGCACGTGATAGACCTTGGGAAATTTGACGGCATGTGATCACCCTTGGGAAAGTGTTCACATGAGGGACACTTGGCTGGACACTTGGCCAATCTCAAGGACATGCACCCCCTTGGGCTAGAGGTATATATATGGGTGGAGTTGGATGGGTGGATACGTGTTCTCTCTTACTTGAGATAGTCTTGCTAGTTGTTTGTGGAATGTATTTTCACAACATTGGTATCCAGAGCTAGGTGACTTCTTTCTTGATTTGAGTGAAACTCCTTCAGTCATTACTGTGACTGTGCATGAGACGAATTCAGAGCTCCCAAGTAGTCCTCAATGCCGTTGACTTAGACGTTCATTTCATAGAGCAAAACTATGTCCATATGACCCCCCCTCTACTAAGCAGAGGCATTCTCAGCCATGCCATGCTCGGGAGTCAGGACTCTTGATCCATGCATGTGGCCATGGCCTCAAACCCATACATGTGGAGGAGCAGCAATCCCCTCACGTGCATGTTGCATGACAGAGAGATAGAGCGCAAGGTGCAGATCATGCACAGCGTGGTGTTTGAAAATTGTGTGTTGAATGTTTTACTTTTATAGACATTAAATTTGAACATCCCCTCGTATATGGGATTATCAGAGTCGGCTCTCAGCCATCCGATGAGAGTTTTAGTTCTTTCTGCTGCCCTCTTTGTGAGTTCTTCCTTGTTGATTTAATGCTTTATACTAATCGTGAGAGAGAATGAGATATGCTCACACACAAGAAAGAAAGAGTGGATTGGTTCATTCAAAGAGAGACCAGTTATTTTTAGCATACACTAAGTAGAGGGTGTATGTTCAAGTATATATTAAACCTTTCTATATTCTAGTATACTAGTAATATAGAAGATGTTTCATTTATAGATAAAAATATTTCCATACTTTTGAATCTTTAGTCAAAGTGGCATATTTCTCATATATGATATGAAAAGTATAATCAATTTCATATATTGATATTAGTGTGCATTTATGCATCCTTGAAGTTGTTGTGTGTAACGATAAATGCATATATGGACATACAAGTAAGTATAAAGTTGCCTATAGAAAGATACTCGAGATTGGAAATTCATGATGGCTCAAGCTTGCAACTTCAAGTACGAAGTACACAAACAAATATGCCTCATCATGCAAGGATTAATGGATGGACGAAGCTATATTAGAGGTAAGCACTATTTTTTTTACATGCTCATTTTCATCTGTTTGTTGGCCATGCTAGAGTAATGCATGAAAGAATGCATTCTAAATGAAGTAGGTGGGGTCCACATGCACTTAAAACGATACATGAATTTACTTATTTAAGTGCTACAATTAAGGCATAGAAGAATAGACAAGGCATTTTCATTAACACAGAACGGACTCACCACATGAAAGTTGTTACAAAATGGACATGGAATGTCCATCTACCATGGCATGAACTTGAATGGAAAATGGAGGCATGCAGTCAATATAGATTTTTGCACTTAAGTGGAGTTCCATATGTGAATTCCATGCATGCTTTAAAGAAGGGTTCAATCTTTGGACCTTATGCATGCTAAACACATTCAAGAAAAGATGTCTATGTTTGGCATACACGATGCATGCATGGATTGAAGCACATGTGTATGGGTTGATTGGACATGAGAGAGAAGTAAGTTCAATAATTTTAAGATTAGGAAATGATTTCTTTATGTGAAGTCAAAAGCATAAAATCTTAATGGTATATTGATGTTATGTAAATAAATAGCCATTAACTTTTATGCTTTTTTATATGTTGGCTTAATCCAAAAGCCAACAAAATTTGTTACAAATAGAAAAATCTTAAGCTTCAAATCCTACTTATAGAACCTAAAGTTCCATAATACCCATGGCATGCCTGATCAGCAAGGCCAAGGACTTAGGTTACAAACTACGCAACATTAACCATAAGGTAGTGGACATCCAAAAGAGAAATGAGAAGGCTATATGAGACCATACACACATGGGATGATATTGTGAACGATGTTAATAAGTTCATAGGAACTTCAACATCTGATCATTGAGGACAATGATCACATTAAAAAGGGGAAGAGAATGTCATAAAATGACATATTAAGGAAAAAATAGTTGAACCATTTTACCTTTTTAAGCATTCATTTCTTCCCCAATAAGCTTCTTCCTTCATTGACAAGAGGTAGGCTCCATTTGGATCTTTGAGAAAATTGCTTCAAGAGTGAAGATTTGTAACTCATTAAGCATATCTAGATAAGAGGAAGATTAAAGGGTTGAAAGAAACTCTTAAAACCTCTACTCCAAAATGTGCTCTATGAGTAAGAAACAATTTATCAAGATGGTTAAAAAGGTAACCATTTAGAAAATCTTATGATTGACTATATCCTTTTGATACAGATGCCTACTTATGTCAATAGATAATAAGCTTAATTTTCAAAGCCTTTTCAAAGAACAAATCAAGACTCTATAAGAATGTAACTTACAAAGATTTTGATTATATTTGATAAGACTAAAAATGAATAGGAGTTTAATCCTTGAGTAGGAGCTAAAGTTGTCTACACTAAGGTGAGATTATAAGTCGGATGGTATTGGACGTCTAGGTTTACAATGTCACTTAAGTGGTTCAGTGGTATGGGACACTGAACTTAAGGATAATGGAAGATTAAGCTCAAGGATATTTGAGAGCTTTTTCAATCAAGGATTTAGCATAAATGAGCCTCCCATTTGGAGAGGAAATTAAATGAAGATCAATTTCCTGCAGTTTTCGAGGATGAAAACTCCTAAAAGGGGGGAAGAAAGGTATAATCAATATGATACTTCTAAGCAAAAGATATTCCTTAAGTCTTTCATGAAAGTTAAGAAGTACATTGGATGTCCAAGTCCTTAAGTGTGTTTGAGTTAAATCTCAAACAAGGTAAGAACCAGATATGCAAGAAGGGAATTCATTAAAGAATTCCAATTTGGCAAGTAAGCTAAGGTAAGCTAGCCAAAGACTTAAAGCATATTCAGAGTAGGGCATTGAGAATGGATAAAGATGGATCCAAAGTTTGGATTAGTAAGCATGACAGCTTGCTTAAGTCAAAAGGGTGACATATAATTGTTGATCCCTAAAAGGAGAATAGTTAATGGTTTGAAGAACATCTACATTATGTGGAAGACTTAAGCTAGGATATCAACTCATGAAGGTATGAGTTGAAGATCCCAAGAAAATCCCATGGGTAAATATCATTGAAAAAGGGATCGAAAGGAGAAAATACTTGATCTTATCTCATGTTAAATTAGATAGAGGAATTTCGAGAAAGCCAAGTGACCTAACTTGGTTAAATATATCAAACCCTTTCTGGTTTGATAAGCCAAGTGGCCTATAGTGGTTAAAGAGATCAAAACCTTAAATAGTCCGATAAGTCATACCAAGGAAAGTGTAAAGATCAACCAAACGAGATCTTTGAATTACCTGGCATGAAATTTAGAAACCTTAGTCTTTGCTCTCATAAAAATGATGCCAAGGAGTTCCAAGATGGAATTCATGATTATGGTAAATGATCAGAGAGCATTGAAAAGATAAGGGAAAAGAAGGTGGAAAGGTTAAGGATGTGGTTCTACGGATTGGAGAAAGAACTCACTAGTATGGGACAGTGAGAACTAACTCCCATTGAGAATTTTCTCTGATGGCCAGAGAGAAAATAGGCTCAATATCCGATAGGAAACATCAAGATAAGCCTTAAAGATAAGAACATTTAAATTAAGTTCTTAGGTTCATTATGAGGTGAAGAAATGTAGCTCCTTGAAGCAATTTAATACACGTGGTTGTATGTACAAAAGGGTAAATAGAATGAACATGAGATTTACCCTAAGAAAAAGCTATCCTTTATCCTCTTAAGCAGATGCATTTTTCTTAATAAAATGCATTGCCAAATTTTATATGGTACAATAAATTTGGATAAGTAAGAGGGTAAAGAATTTTGGGAGTTTACCAAGTTAAACTCCAAAAGTAAAGTCAAGCCTATTCAAGTATAATAATCTTGAACGAAAGAATGATCTATAAAAGATCTTCTTTTGAATCTTTGGTGAGAACAAGTGATTCAAGAATGTTCCTAGTAAGATATGAGATATGATGCCTAGAAATAGGTATCCTTTTGCAGGATCTTGGAACTAAAGCTGCAAAACTTGAATCATCTAAACTCCATCCAATATAAAATCTAGAGGGTATCTTGATGGCTTGATAAAGCATTATTCCTCAATTATTTTGAGCATTTGAAGGAATTGGTTTAGTAAGCTCTGTTTTTCTTTGCAAAGCTTTGGTGACCTTCGAGGTTAGTATACATAACTATCTCAAGTATGAACTAGATTCGGTTCAAAGAACCGGCTAACAAAGAAAAGGTAGAGACCCAGGAGAATGGTCTACCTCATAATTCCAATTCCTTAAGTCATCTTTGGATCTAAGTCTTGAATGTCAAATCTTCCAAAAGGATTAAACTCTATTATGAGAATTAATCTAGGGAAAATCAAAGATGATCAAGATAGGGATCTTGTTGTAGACATGAACTTTCAAAATTGGGTATATTGTCATTCAGAATACTTGAACTTTATGTTTCAAGAAAACCTGGATGAATGAAATAAGTCCACCTAAGTTGCCAAGGATGAGAAGATAGTATTTCTCCTCATTTTATTGAGCATGTTTTGGCAGGGACTCATTAGACCTACTTTTCTAAGTTCATATCTTTATCTAAGTCCTATCAAATACAAATAAAGTATATTTGTATTTGAAAAGGACTATAAAGGAATAAGTTAAGTTCAGAACATCTTAAGATTCCTCTCCTTTCTATTGAAAGTGGAAGATGAATCTAGTTTCTGGCCCTTTCAAGATAGAGATAGGATCTTTGTCATAGACTCCTAAAATTATAAATTTCTAGGCAAGCACAAGTGTACTGAAATTTATTAGTTTATGGAGCTCTAGGTTTGTGAAAGTGTCAAAAGAAAAAGACCATCAAAGAAGTCCACCCATTTCACTAGTCCATAGGTACAAGTTATGCATGTACATTCGGGTGGACGAAGGGAAAGTGATTTGGGCAGGGATCTTGATTCATTTTCTTTCATATTAAGGTAGGGATTAGTCCTTATCTGATTACTAGAAATAAATCTAAAGAGAGAGATGACCATGCTCTGAGTATAGATCATGGTGCATGCGGGAATACTTCACATATTATACCTACATGCATTTTTGAGGATGAAAATGTTAAAGGGGGGCAGAATGTTGTATAATTCATGGGTTCACAAGGTTAAACATATGGATTCTAAAGGTTAGAATATGATGTATGTTTGCTTTGGTCTAGCCCTTGAATTACCCTTGGAAATTTCGAGAAAGCCAAGTGACCTAACTTGGTTAAATATATCAAACCCTTTCTAGTTTGATAAGCCAAGTGGCCTATAGTGGTCAAAGAGATCAAAACCTTAAATAATCTGATATGTCATACCAAGGAAAGTGTAGAGATCAACCAAATGAGATCTTTGAATTACTTGGCATGAAATTTAAAAACCTTAGTCTTTGCTCTCATAAAAATGATGCCAAGGAGTTCCAAGATGGAATTCATGATTATGGTAAACGATCAGAGAGCATTGAAAAGATAAGGGCAAAGAAGAGTCACTCTTCTGCCACCACCATCTTTAGTGACAGTCAGAGCACATTGTCAGTTGCAAGGAACCCCGTGTTCCATGCTCACACTAAGCACATTGAGGTGCATTATCATTATGTCAGGGAGAGGTTCTCTGCTGGAGAGATCAGCTTGGCATATGTGCCCATGCAGGAGAACATTGCAGACCTTTTCACGAAGGCTTTGCCTAGGGAGAAATTTGAAGCTTTTCACAAAGCTTTATGCTTACTTCCTTTTGTGGATTGATTCCACATAGCTTGGCACTTCCTTATACATGAGTGCCAGCTCCTTGTTCACCACATCACTCCCAATGGGGATTTGTTGATATATTTAGCTAGTGATGTGTGTGAACACACTAGGATTGTCGGGTCACTTTTTTCCCTCTTTAGGAGGTTTTTCCCCTGGCTTGTATATACGCCGATAACCCTAACATGTTACTAATCTTTCTACATTCTAGTGGTAATACATTCAGTATTGTGTGTTGTGATCCAAGCTTCTTCTTCTTCCTTGTGTTGTTCGCGTGCTTTTGCAGACGTATAACTCCAACAATGGTCAAGTGGTTCGATGCTTGTCTTTGCTCGATGCACTTACTAGGTTCAACACCCATCGGAAACCTCATGAGCTAATCCTTTTTACAACTAAAATCAAAGAAATGAGCAGCGACAATAATAGAGTTGTGATTAACTGAAGGTATAAAAAATGTTGTAGGTCTAAATATTGAATCCATGTGTTGCATCAATATATTTCTTTATACTTTGCCTTCAAAGATTTGATGAAAATATAAGGACTTTTTTATGATACAAGCAATATCACCATGTATTGTGGTGCTATTGATAGATGAATCTTGCATCATCAGGTTGCCAAAGATTCAAATTTTGCATCTGTCAATCAACATTACCCTTTCCTGATGTGAGCCAAGCTCTACAAAATGAACATGTACCAATTGACACCATAATTATGGTATTGTGGATAGTTTTGTGACAGGTTCTATATTCCAATCCCTACTAGTAATCCTTTTACATCCGAGGTCGTGGACAACAGCATCTATGATGACATTGTGCGGCATGATATATGGAGAACCATAGGTGCTTCATGGTTATGGAATATATTCAAGAGCACACGGCAACAAGTTCAATACGTGCCCATGATAGATGTGAAAACCTTCACTGAAAACTCATTTTGTTGCACCTAATTAAAGCTAAATTTGATGTAGAAACACAAGCAAGCATGCATGCATCAAAGGTGAATTGGTGAGTACTTATCTCCTTGTCAAAGAGGTCATGACTTCAAAACACATCGCTATAGGCAGTCGAGTGTTGAGAAGATTATTCTTTTGGCTATCTTACACAACTCTGGATCATGAATATGCACATATAGGTTGTGTGGCCAGAATAATCTCCTCAACGAATGGAAAATATGAAAGGGATGATGAAAGGAAAAATGAAAACACTCATAAGTTTTGGAAATGAAGAACACTATCATCATCAATAAGACTCAAGGTCACCATTAAAACTAGCCTAGAGCTCTGATACCAATGAAGCATTATGAAAACCACACAGAGAGATTATTCTCTTTTCCTCCCAACCATATACTTCTACATATAGATCTCTCCAAGGGACTACCTACTATGGTAGGTAGATTCTAACAATCCAAGTGTCGCCCGTGTAACTACTCTGTGCCAAATGGCCTAGTTAACTAGAGTTAACTCAAGTGGATGCCTTTAGAAGGCTCCAGAGATCTGGGGGCAAAACAGTCTCCCATGAGAGTGTAAGCACATTTGCTTAAGTCTACTCTTGAGACTTCTACCTACCACTTGAATGACCAAATAATATCCAATCTTAGATCCGTCTCAACATGTCAGACCCTTATCTCATACTCTTCCTTTATGACCCAATCTTTAAAGAGTATCAAGAGATTCTTTCTTTGAATTTCCTCTTTGAATCTCAGCATGCTTTTCATTTTCCAGAGCCCTCTCTAATATTGAGAATGGCCTTTTTTTACTTCTTTCTGAAGACGTCTAAGCCTTCGATAAAGATTTTCTCTTCAATCTTGATGAATGTTTTGAAGATCTTTCGAAGTCCTAAGATGGGGGCCCACTTGCTTTTAATCTTGTTTCTCTCAAGGAAAAACACTCTATGATGTCTAAATGATGGGGGCTTCTTACAATTGGAAAATATTTTGCCTAAAAGGAAAATATATTTTTTGGTAAGATCATTCTTTCAGGGGGGGTTACAAAAGTTGGTGGCACACCATATCTTCTGGAGGGTCTCACCTCTTATATCATTCCATAGTGTTGAGGAACAACCGATCGTTTCACCCACTAGCACTTGCTTCCAATTGGTTTGTCCCTATAGAAATGGGATTCTCCTAAGGGCCCACCAGACCACCATTGACTTGGGGCATGAAAAGAAGAGGTGTCCCAAGTCCTCATTGCCATACTGACATATTTTCCACCAAGGAGGGGCTCTGCAAATTTTGTTAGCTTTTACATTGGTCAAAATTCCTTGGGGGATGATTTTCCACATAAGAACCAATTTTTTAACCTCGATGAGGGGATGCCAAAGGGATTGGAACTTGAGATCCCACCTAAAACTCGAACACTCTAGACACCATATCCTATTAAGCATGACGTAAAATTCCACATTCTTCTTGAATCTCCGGATTTTATCAAGACTATTGTTGTTGTGCCATCTAAGACCCTCAAGGTGAGGGGAGTCATACCCAATAAGGAGGCGAGTCTTGGAGCCCTCCCAAGCATTGAACCTACTTTGTAACAGGCACCATTCTTCACAGTCCACTCTCCTAGCCACATCAATGTTCTCAAATCTAATCCCTTGGCATGTTTCTTGATTCCGTAGATGTTTCCACAAACGAAAACCTTTGTTCCAAAGCTTCCTAGCTTTTTGGAGGTTCCAAGGCTCAATGCCTCTGATGCCCCTGATAGTGAACTAGATCAAATCATTTTGTTTAATACCGACTTCCCATTTTCAATCTTCATTGATCTTCACAAACGGCTTCACCTTGTTTCGACTCTTCCAAAGGGAGCGAACTAAGCCCGAGCCTATGGGAGATACCTGATAGGGGGAGAACAAAAGAGTGATAAGATCTAGACCCTTCCACCTTGGAAGGCCCACAAGCCTAAGAGCGCTCTTGTTTCTAAAAATTAGTTTGGCCCAAGAGGCATCCTTGTTGCTCCAAGCTTTAATTAACCGTTTGGTTGCCAATTTATTCACCATTCCTTCAATGTCTAGAATCTCTTAGAGGATATTTTTTGGACAAGGAAATAAATTGTTAAATTATTTTTTTTGTATTATAGAAGGATTGGATTGATGTAAAAGTGAAGAAGAGTCTTCCTCATGAGAAGAATTAATTTATGTAATTTTTTGGTGATATTTAGAGCTCTTGAATAGATAGAAAATTAGTCTAGAATTGTAGAGGAACTTATATTCAAGTGTGAACTAGGACACTTGGAAAAGTATAAAATTCAATTTATGACTTATTTGGGGTTGAATCATTTGTACTTGACTTCTTTATGAGAATTTGACAGCTCTTATCTTCTTCTTTAAATCTCATCACTTAGCTTTCATGGTGATTTGTTGATGAATTTATGAGTGTTTCTCATGGAATTTTTGTTGATCAGTTGTTCTTTGAGTATTTCATGTTATTCAGAGTTCCTTTTACCATAATGAGTCTCCATTATCTTGTTAAATGTTGTGGAAGTTGATTGTGTACAATCGGTCAAAATCATGATTGTCTCATCTTGGTGATACAGCCATTGAAATTAAGTTTTGACATTATAATTCTCCTCTACATTAAAAATGACATAATTTAGGCACAAGAATCATTACAAAAGCTTCTTCCTATCTCAAACTATAAGAAACCCTAATAATTTCTTTAACTTTTAATTAAATCTCTGTTGAAGCTGATTTTGTTGACAAATTTTGGATCCCATTGATGAAGAAGGGGTTGTGATCTTTGTATACTTCTTAGATTGACATTTTAAAGTGTTTTAAGTTGTTATTTCCTTTATACTAAAATGATTGGAGAGGCCATCTCCAAAGGACAAAAAACAAAATCCCCAAACCACCTTGATCTTTATGGCTTATGCAAATAGCTCATTCAATTCTTGGGACACCCCTTCTGTTAGGGTCTCCTGTCTAGAGAAAGTTTCTACAAATTCTTTCCAATTTGACAATCTCTTAGTCCTTGGGTTTCTATCAAGAGAGAAAGAAAATAATCGAAGAAATAAGGAACGTGTTAACCACCATAACTTGACCTGCTAGGTTGATCTGCATACTTTTCCAGTAAGCCAACTTATTATCGAGCTTAGAAAGAGCCCAGTTCCATCACTAACCCATTGAAATGTCGAATCCCATTGGAATACCTAACATGCGAAAGATTTGTCCAGTGGGGATCAATTGACAGCCATGATCAGTTAGAAATTGAGGTGGATGCCCAATAACGGCCCTGAATGCGACTTTAGAGTGGTTTATTTTGGAACTTGATGCCTCACATAATGTATTTAGGCAATACCAAAAGGTACGAATGTTGTCCAGATCGTTATGCACAAAAGCATTCGTGTCATCAACAAAGAGTCTCATGATCATCTTGTCTTGATTGAGGGGAAGAAAAAGGCCTTGAATAAGACTTAAACTTGCATGATGTTTAACAAGACAAACACCATCGGTAGCAATCGCAAAGAAAAGAAGCTAGACCAAAAGACATCCTTGTGTGATAGAATGTATGTTGGAGTCAAATTTCTCCACATTTTTGTATCAAATCTTTGGTTTTAGAGAACTGGAATTGGAGACCCATGGTTCCAGAAAGAAGAGCTTGGAGAAGATGCAGAGATGGCAAAGGAAATCTTGGAGCTATGAGCGTATGGAGTGTGCAACATAGGAGCTATTGAAAGCTATGGATATGAAGCTTTTGTATGTAAGACAATTTATTGCATTATGTTATCTGAAGTGATACACTCTCTTGTCCTACTCTCAAATACTTATTTTTGCTCATTGAGTCATGCTATAAGTGATACTAATCGCTTGGTTGAAGATTTATGAGAAAGCTATAGAAGAAGGTGAAGATTCAAGCAAAGAATCTTGGATACACAACTACTAATCTAAATTGTATATGAATGTTGTATGCATGCTTTAGATATTGCATTCAATTGAATGGTGCAATATTATTTTATGTATAAAGTTGAAGATTAAAGCTCATATGTAAGCTTGAGGATAGTGTTATATGATTCTTACTTGGTGTAAGAAACGTATGCAATGAAGATGCTTATCTATGCATGCTTGTGATGCTCAAAAATCGAAAGTTGACTATTGATGTCTAGCATGCAAGAATGTATGCAAATGTGGTCAAAGTAATTATACAAGCTAAAAATTTTCAGGTTTATGTAGCCATATGAATCGGCATAAAGTGAGCTGAATGTATGCTTAAATGATGGGAAATTTTCATATATACTTATGTGAATTTGTTAGCATGATATTGAAGCATTAAAGGTTGTTCATGTTCATCCATAGATGAGTTGAAAGTACATATGTTTGTATGCCATGAAGATTAGTAAGATGCAAGGCTGTTATGTATGAAGTTTGTGGATGTATCTTGTTGTGGGTAAGACCCATTGAGGTAAAATTGAAAAAGAAAATACATATGCTCATGTTATGATGACTAGATGTGTTTGATTTGTAAGTTAAGTTGTAGGAAGTCATATCAATGCTTCTATTTGAACAAGCTAAAGCCAAGGTGGGCAAGACTTGGATGAGGTGAGGACACAAAGCTTGGAGCCAAAGTGAAGGAAGGAGCCCAAGCTAAAAGGTTATCAAACACATAATGTGTGCACTTGAAGATTGGAACCCAAGCTGAAGGTGGCCAAGGCAAGGAGGAGTAGAAGACTTCAAAGAAGGGCTACCATAAAATGTTTAAGATTTAATAAGGACTTGAGGACACTCCCCACGGTTTGATCACAAGCAAGTGCCATGATAGAAGGAAGAGTCACACGAGAGAAGAGTGACAAAATGGTTGAAGTAAAAGGGCTGAAAAAATCCACATTATGTGGTGGTAAGTTCCAATTATAGACCATGTGAAGGTCTAGTGAAAGATTGAGGCTAGTAAGACCATCCTAAGAGGAATGGAAAGCCTATGTAAAAGCACATAAGACCATCCCAAGAGGAATGGAAAGCCTATGTAAAGGCAAGTAAGGTCATCCCAAGAGGAATGACAAGCTTTATTTTGCAAGAAGCACCAAAGACCAAGTGAAGGTATATTGAAAGTTTGAGGAATGTAAGACCACCAAAGAGAGTGGCAAACATATGTAAAGACAAGTAAGACCATCGCAAGATGAATGGAAATCCTATGTAAAGAAAATTAACACCATCCCAAGAGGAATGGCAAGCCTTGTTAGGTGCAAGAAGCACCAAAGACCAAGTGAAGGTCTAGTGAAAGGTTGAGGATCCAAAGAGAGTGGCAAGCTTATGTAAAGGCAAGTAAGACCATCCCAAGAGGAGTGGCAAGTCTATGTAAAGCCAAGTAAAACCATCCCAAGAGGAATGACAAGTCTTGTTAGGTGCAAGAGGCACCATTGTTCACATTGAAGATTTCTTGTGTTTCTTGTAGGTGATGAAGAAAACTTGGAAGATGTGGAGGCTACAAATGCTTCACATGAAGAGGAATTCATGAGAGAGTTCATTTATGATAAGAACATTGTTGATTTTGCAAGAATATAATCATTCATGAAGAATGAAGGAAAGATCATGACGCAAGGGGGAGTTAGCATGCAAGGATTGGAAGATTCAAGAAGAGTCCAAGGAAGAGAAAGTGTAGTCAAGAGAAATCGGTACACTCAAAGAAAGATTAAGATCAGCCATAAAAGGTAATTTCAAAGCACTTGGAGGAGCCACCTATATGGAAGGAGGGCCTAGAAAGCAAGGAGTAGCCATGTTACACAAAAGAATTCATGAAGACAAGTTGGAAGAGAGCATAATAACCATGAGGACATCAAAAGGAGAGCAAAGGGCAACCATAGACAAAGTCAAAGATGATCCAAAGATGAAGAATGATCAAAGCAAAGCACAAAAGCTTAGAAGACATGAAACCATGAAGGTTTAAAAGAAGGGAGATTTGCAAAGAGAGGACAACAAAGAAGAGAGTGAAGCAACAAAGGTATATGAAGCCCATGTGATCTCATTAGATATTATAATCTTGTATGAAGCATGGTTTATGATAGGTTGCCACAAAGAGCTCTTGCTAAGAGCCAAAGAATCAAACATGAAGCTGGAAGGAAGCCAAAAAAGCTTCAAAGTGAAGAAGGAAGATCACCAACCTATCGAAGGAAGAGATACGAGGGAGATAGAAGCAAAAGACGAAGAGGATAAGAATTGGAGAGTAGCATGGACTCTCAACTGTAGCTTGAGGGGGAGTGTTGAAATTTATGGAACTTGTACAAGCTCCAATTGTGAGGCTTGACACATACTCACCTCTCATCATTTACCTCCTCATCATTTGTATAATTCTTGAAAGCCCAAAAGGAAGATATGCCTTGAAAATATAAAGAGTACATTCATAACCTTAAAGGAGAGTACTGAATCAAAATTGCAAATGTACTTGCCTGGAGGGCCTCAAATGGAGCAATGGTAAGAAAATATCCAGAATCCCCAACTTCAAAGAGAACTTAGATGTTCATCACACTCTTAACAAGAGATGGTGCCTTTCTTGGACCAAACCTCGATGGGAACTAAAGTTTATGTCTATTTGGTACCCCCTAATTGAGATCAAAAAGTCCGTTCTCATGTGGCAGATCTTGCATAAAGGTATCTAGTCCAATGCAAGGGCTAACAAAATCTGTGGTGTGCCGCTATGGTGCAAGCGTTGCCATCGATGCATCGAAGATTTAGTTCACTTGTTCTTTGATTGCCCCAAGTCCCATGTTATCTGGCATCATGTGACGCGGGTATTGAGACTCACGAACCAAATCAATTGGCAACAGGCTTTGTTGGATGAGGCGGTTGGCTTCTCATCAAGACTATGGAATGCCATCAGAGGTGAGACTCTTTAGAAGATTTGGAGGGAACGATGTGCTGTCAATTTTAGCCAAACTTTGAAGGAATGGTCGATTGAGAAATCCATGTTCCTTCTAGGTAAAAGAATCTCTCGAGATAAGAGATCTCCACCGTTTAGACATCACTGTATTTATCTCCTTGAAAACAACAAGTTGAAACCCGAATGGGTCCCACATGAGGGAGATGATAGATTTGTCCGCCTCATTTGTAGTGCCCTCTAGCTTGCCGTAATCCTCCCCTGCATTGTGGGATTTGGGGGGTCCCATGGGCACTAGTCCCATTCACTTGTAACTTTTCTTCTTTTTTTGAATTGAAGTCCGGGAGAATAGGCTAAGGCCGAACTTCCTTTTATTAAAAAAAAAAGTGCAAATGTATTTATGGCTTAGATTAAAGCCAAAATATAATTAGAGAGATAGAATACTAGAAAAGAAAGTGATCTTATCCATATGGAGTGATATGGAGCACCAAAATTCACCCAAGGAAATGGAAGGACAAAGGACATAAAGTGAAATGTCAAGAGGTGAGAGAAGATGCAAGGGTAGGTGAAGAGACACAAACTCCCATGCACATATCTCTATATATAGAAGGTTTTTGAACGTGAAAATTTATGGAGATGACAAGGAGATGGTGTAGAAGCATATGTCATTCTCTCACCAATGGATATCAAAAAGACCCTCAATAGTGTGCTGCAAGGCACATAGGTATTCCAATCGCATACCTTTCTGTACACAACCACCTTGTGAAGGTGATATCTCTCTATGTACTTATCCATGTAATGCATATCATATCTTCTTGGAAAGCTTATTTCTCCTACTCTCAATATCTTAAATATCTTTGTCAGATTCTTCTCCAGTAGTTACTCGTAACATTTTTTGTGAACCTCAGTTTTTTGCTTAACCTAATTTGATAGGTTGTCTATTTTTAGACAGTTGTTTTCCTAGTCATATGAGCTCCAAATCGAGTGTTCTTTAGCTTGTTAGAAAGCTAAGAGTGTCTACTGTGTGTAGAGTAAAGTTGAGAGTCGTTGGATCTCTGACTTGTGATTGAATCAGATTTTAGTAAGCATGTGTCTTACAGGGTAGTTTTTAGAAGAGGTTCTCTAACTTCCACTACGTATATTGGAGTCAAATTTCTCCACACTACTAGGTTTTGTCTTAAGGATATCATTCATAAAGGTTGTCATCCATTGCACCATCACTGTAAGGCAGCTCCTTATTGGTGCATCTCTTTCCTTGGACCTCCTCGTTTGGAAACTATGGAGGGATGAGCTTTAATGGAGTTGTTGGAAGGAGATGAATGAAGTCCTTTCAACACAAGTATAAGCCTACAACCCATATGCTTCTTTTGAAGTCCAAATGATAGCTAAAGATACCCTAAAATTCCATTAAGAAAAGCTCAACATATCGTCCCCCAACCTACAGGGAGAGATCATCCCTTGTCTTTGTAGTCACGAGAAAGATTTCTCATGCATAAGCCGATTATGTACCATCCATGGTGGTTTCGTGACTCCTTACTCCTCATCCCTATCTTTGTATTCTATTTCTCTTAATTTACTATCTATTGAAAAAGAAAGTGGATCCTTTGTACTCTTTTTGGTACATTCTCTATATCTATCGTTAAAATAAAGTCCACTTTTGAAAAAAGTGCCAAAAATAGTCTTGCTTTTGAAAAAATGCCGAAGTGTTGTACTTGATATTCAAGTCCAGCCTGATGAAAGAAGACACGCAGCCCTAAGATCGAACTTCCTAGAAAATGACACAAATATATTTATTAAGAAATTTAATCAGACTAAACGACGAACTTGAAAAAAAAACTGTATTATTAAGAAAAAGATTTTTCTATTAAAAAAAATTACGTGGTGTCCTCAATCGTCCATTGTCCGAAATTTCCTTGGATTGATTGCATTTCCAAAGCGCTGAAGCATGAAGGCTGCATGTGCACACACTCATGGAGAGCGACCAGACAGTAGAGGCGCGCGAGGACATATGAGAGAGAGAGGCTCGAGCTCAGAGTCCAGAGTCCAGACTAAGAGGGTCATCTGCATCTCCAGTACTGTAGGAGTGGCACCCACTGTGTCAGCACGTGCGGGGCAAGCATCCATGGTGCTGCACGGGGGGGCAACAACTGAGAACTGGAGAAGGAGAACTTAGAAGCCTTGTTTCTCTCTCTCCTCCTATCTATACACACGTGCGACATCCCGTGAGACGGCAGAGAGAAGAGGCAACACTGCGGCTTTCATTATTCTAATGTCGAACGACGAAAAAGAAAGCCTGCGTGTGCGCATCTCCTGCCTCTCGCACTCTTCTGCCCCTCTCTCTTCTTTCTTCCTCTTCTGCTTCGCTTCTCTTCTCTCGTATCTTCATCTCATTTGCCGGCCGTCTTCGATTGCTTGATCTGCTGAGGCTTTCTAGCTCGATCTGCGTCCTTATATACTCCTAACCATCGCTTCTTTGAAGCTGTATCTGTTCCATTTTCTCTTGTGTTTGCTCTCGCCGACATGACGTCTGGCACTCGGCTGCCCACCTGGAAGGAGCGCGAGAACAATCGTCGCCGGGAGCGCAGACGTCGCGCCATCGCCGCAAAGATATACGCTGGCCTTCGCATGTACGGAAACTACAAGCTTCCCAAACACTGCGACAACAACGAGGTCCTCAAAGCCCTCTGCAACGAAGCTGGATGGGTGGTCGAGGAAGATGGGCTCACGTACAAGAGGGTAAGTGTGGCACTCTAAGATTATGAGCGGCAGCTTGGATGGCTTGCTTCAATCAGATCCCATGTGATGTTCGGGGGGGCGGGCGTGAATTCTGTATGAGCGGCAGCTTTCATGCTTGCTTCAATCGGACCCACATGCTCTCTATCTGTATGCTATTTATGTGCGTGAATTCTGCAGGGAAATATATCTGCATATCAAGCCGTCCGCGTTGCTTGCTTCATTATTTAGTTTCAAGGTATCCATGTGAGCTGCATTGTTAGGTTCCTCGATTATTTTGTACGACAGACTGATCTCCTCTCCATAGCCGCCATGAACATTAATCTGCACGCTTCTTTCAATTGTGGCAAAATACTCAACTGTGCGGCTCGTTCGCAATTAATATGCTACATTCTTCACGGTCCTTATTGCTGGTCGTGCTTCTTTGAACAGGGTATGAAGCCGCCTGAACGTACTCCTGAAAATGGATTCGCACCGTCTCCTCCGTTCACAAGCCCTGCATCCTCGTCATATCCCAGCCCTGCTTCATCAGCATGTCCAAGTCCCATCCGATCAGGCTATGGAGCTAACGGTGCTGGAAACGGTGGCGGTGATGGATCTTCTCTTATTCCTTGGCTCAAAGGTCTCTCTTCTTCCAAGGTCTTGAGCTATGGTGGCTCATACAGTGCCCCTGTTACCCCACCTCTGACGTCTCCAACATGCAGAAGCCCGCCCGCTTACGACGTCACAAACACTCGAGGCGAATGGGATATCCACAGGGGGAAATCTGAGAGTATCAAGGAGAATGCCCCGGCCGATTGTGCCGCCACTGCCCTTCTCAATGCTTGGACCAACAGCAACACACCATTTTACACTTCTATGGTGGCATCATGTCCGACTCTTCCATTGATGCACCCGTTTGTCTCTCAGGATCAGAAGAGACATTTGGATGTGGATTCCATTGATGGGGAGAAGGCGTTGCAAAGGGGGGCTACCACACCATCTTTGTGCTCACCCAAGGCCCTGGCACCGCCATCGCCAATTGGTATGTGGGTTGCGCCGTGGGCTGGCGCAGCAGGGGGCTTTGCATCTTTCGACAAGTCATACATCTCCATGTGGAGGCCCGGATATTCTTATGTCTCCCCTGCCGCCAGTGTATGCACAGGCGGTGGAGCAGGCGAAGTTTATCAGGAGGGAGGGCAAAAAGAGGTGGCAAGCGAGCCTTCTGCACCAGTGAGGGCGTGGGCTGGCGAGCAAATTCACGAGGAGTGTCCACATACAGCCCCTGAGGATCTCGAGCTAAAGCTGTAGCCTGCACGGCTTCTTCCTGGTCGTATTCTGTTGATTTACATCTTCGGCTAACAGAAGGCCTAATCAAGCATCAAAAGCTGGCCATGTCTCTACTAGAGCTCTCTATCCTGTGTAATTATGGGAACTTCGATGATCTGATGGTTTGGCCTCGGTTACTAGAGCCACCGCATTTCAGCGGAGGCCTTCTTATAGGACACACTCTCATTTTCTGT
Organism: Ceratopteris richardii; assembly: GCA_020310875.1. Classification (NCBI taxonomy): domain Eukaryota; kingdom Viridiplantae; phylum Streptophyta; class Polypodiopsida; order Polypodiales; family Pteridaceae; genus Ceratopteris; species Ceratopteris richardii. The sequence continues at coordinate 53,930,420 of CM035438.1, forward strand.
TAGTCAAATCACCCTTGTGGCATATCTGTTCGTCCTATTAACTCCCTAAAACACACAGAAGCTACTAACTCTTTGCTTTGGAAGAAGAAGCTATTACATAATCCACCTTGTTATTTGGAAAGGAGGAGCTCTGCTGTTTCTCGGGTTCTATCACTTGCCGGCATTCTTTGGAAATGTGTCTGGCAAGTCATGGACTGGAGATACTACATGTTAGACTCTTGATGATGCTATTCCTCATCGGGCCACCAAGGTCAGTTTCAAGCATCATCAGGCTTATACTGAACGGATCAAAATGGTATACATGGTCACACATAGTTGCTACAAATAGCCTCCAACCTCTTTTAGATACATTTCTGCCCAATGATATTTGCTCATTATTTTGTATCAAGTATTTTGAACTTGTTGATATCCCAACTTATACATAGGTCATTAGCTTCCATTTAAACCATTGTTACCTGTGTTCTGTATGGGATGCGGTAACTGAGGTCTACAGATGCTGACATGAGAGCAGCTCTATGATTTGGTGATATGTATTCAAAATTTATGATGACATGAATCAAGTGCTATTGAAAGACATGTTTTCTTTTGCGATTGGTTTACTCTGAGACAATTTTGTAGTTCTCTTCGAAAATCTGTTTCTGGATTGTGCATGTTTATGCTGGAGAAGGCTTTGCTCACGATGAGCGAGTACGAGCTTTCAGTGCTGGCTTCTTCATCTATCTTGGCCTACTCGCAATTCTGGTGGAACTTACCATGGAAATGTCACGAATGAGAGATCTCTGTGTGTTTGGAAAAATGCTGTCTAGTTCTGGAGGTCTACCAATTCGGAGTTTTTTGAAGTCAATTTGTCGGTTTGAATTGCTACACTCACATCTCAGAGTCCTGAATGCAATACATATTTTCCGAATAGACCCATCTTCCATCTTCAACGTTGTTGTTGATGGGCTTCCTTGTGCTCCATATGGGAAGGTTTTAAATCCATGTTTTGTATTTTAGTTCTTTTCTGTTTAAATGTTTTTCAACAGTATTTTAACCATATTTTACAGCTGAAAATGTATAAAACTGTCAATCCTTGTTATAGGTAATCATCCAAACCCTGTCTCATGAAGGAGATCAATAACTTGTACGCTCTGAATGTAATGTATATTCATGTGGATGCCGTCCAGGAGACCATCCAAACTCTGGCCATATATAGGAGACCACGCTTCAGGCTTTTTCATGTTATATATTCATAACAATCTGGCAATGAGATATTCATTTTTTCAACAATTAGGGTTGATATTCGTTTTCTTTAATCTTGTTTTTAGTACGTCGATGTGTATGATTTTGAGCTCTTAAGTTTTCTCCAGCTACCTTCTTTCTATATATACAGGACATGGCTGAGAAAGGTTTGTAACGCTTCAAAATGATGCACATTGCTTTTCGTACAACAATGTGCAGCACCCTTTTGTGGTGTTAGGTGTTTTTTACACCCACATTCAATTTACATAAATATGTTAGACCCTAAGATATGACAGACGGGAGATTGTTGAACCACACCCTAAGAGGGAGGATTTGGTCTCAACCATGGTTTTTGGGGCAAGTGCTTAGCCCATCATATTGCTAGCCAATAGGTCATGAGTTCGATTCCCACAATTGGTATCAGAGCCTAGGAAGTAGGCTTGGGCAAGGTGGACGGAAGGCACAAGCGTCATTTTCAAAAATGATCTCAACAAAGATTAGAGTGTATCTCTCAATCTGTAGGTCGGATTTAGATGTATAAGATACCATTGGAAAGCTCTCGGAACGAACTTTCTAATCAAAGCACTAGATTGAGGATCCAAGATACCTAGCATGGATGAAAACCAGGTTCAAGATACTGAGGTTGAAAACAAGGGGCTCAAGAGACCAAGATTGCGAACAAGGCAAGTCCATAAGAAAGTGGCTAAGAAAGCAGGAAGGCAAGGTTCAAGAGACCAAGGTTGAGAGCAAGGGTTCAAGAGACCAATGTTGAGAACAAAAAGGTTCAAGGTACTATGCAAGGGTGAGGACATCAATTCAAGGGGAGATCAAAGATTGATCATTGAGGACAATGATCTCTAGAAGGGGAAGAGTGTTAGACTCAAGATATGACAGGCACGAGATGGTTGAACCACACCCTAAGAGGGAGTTTTAGGAAATAATCCTCAACCATGGCTTTTGAGGCAAGTGGTTAGGCCATCGTACTCCTAGCCAATAGTTCATGAGTTCCATTCTCACAAAATATGTATACACGCAAACATTTTTAAACATAAGTTTATCTTTGCCATAGGTGCAAACATGCAGTCTTATTGAGGAACACAGATGGATGGATGGATGCATGAGATATAGATAAATAAATTAGACAGACTCGATTGATTAGACAGATGGATAGGTAGGTAGATAGGTAACTAGATAGAAAGAAAGATAGATAGATGGACAAATGGATTGGTGGATTGATTAAGGGATGGATGGAGTGGATGCATCCATGGATGGAAACATACATACACACAAATATCTCAATTTCTCTCTTTTTCTCTCTCTGTGTATGCAAACGTGTGTACATACGTATGCATGTATGTTTGTTGGTACATACGTATGTGTGTGTATGTATTCTCTCTCTGCGTATGCAAACCTGTGTACATACATGTATGTATATTTGTGATTATGTGAATGTGTGTTCATGTGAATGCATGTGTGAGAGAGAATATGCATGCAGAATTTTATGTATCCATTTATGTATGGACAGATGGATGGATGGATGACTGTATAGTTGGACGGATGCATGCATGTATGATTGAAATATATGTTTGTGCGCAAGCATGTGTCCGAGATTCCAATATTAATGTATGCATGTGTGTGTCTCTATGTATTTTTATATGCATGCGTGTGTCTTTATGTATGTATACATGTATGTATTTATGTATGTATGCATATATCTATACGTGTACATATGCATGTATGCATGCATCTGTATGTCTACATGTATGTATGTATGTATGCATATGTGTGTTGTGTGTGATGTATGTATACACACGTACACAATTCATATCAGAGAAACTTCCAGTCTCGTCTGGTGAAGGTGCTCACTTCCTTAATAATAAAAGATAATGTGTGAATTGAAAAATTGAGGCATTGTCAAAAGTAAAACGAACTCGAAAGTTCAAAGCCCTTTATTATTTAGAAGTCAATGAAGTGATGAAGTGCCACAAACTGAAAAGTTTACAAATAAAATAATAGAGGAATAAAATACCAGAAAATTATTAGAAAAAGGTGTAGAGTTAGTTTATCAGATGATCTTCATGGATCCTCTTCTTCGTGATGCCAATTGTCTTCTGATTTTGGGAAAAAGATATTAAAAAAATCATAAAAATTGCAGTTCATGGACTTCGTTGTGGCTTTATTATAAGTCATAAAATAATTAAAAGTAATTGTTTTTTGTTGACTAAGAATTAACTTTCAGGGTCTTCTGATCATCAGATGGCTGCACATGGATTCATGTGAGCAGCCACAAACTTAAATATTATAAAACATGAGAAGACGAGTACATGATGCAGAGTGTGTTCGGAAAGGGGGGCTGATGACAATTAATAATCCATCATAATAGAGAGATACTTCTAGAGCACAGCTTTTGAGGAAATAAAAGAATACAATCCACTCAAAGCATTTTCTGAGTTTGCCTCCCCATGCACTCCCATTAGATTAAATCATAGATGCTGGCGGGGAGAGAGAGAGAGAGAGAGAATCCAGAGATGTACTCAGTTGAAAGATCTTAGCAATCAAATAATCCTGAATTCAGATTAAAATATTTTAGTACAGGAGATTATCCTATTGAAAGGTCACAAAAAGCAATTCTCTTTTCTTTCAATTTCTTCAATGAGCTTAACATATTAAATATGTTAAAGGAGATTTGCACATGCACAAACATTTAAAAAATAAAAATTCTATATCACACAGCTGTACATTTTATGGAAAACTAGGTTTGATTCCACAGAGAGAGAGAGAGAGAGCTTCCAAAAAAAAGGAATGCCACTGTGTCAATACTAGTCTTGTCATCCATCATTTCATATTGGTTTGCCATGCATGACTTAAGCAACAATTTCTTTGTCCTAACATTTCAAAATTTCCATAGCATTATTGATAAAGAAATAACAATATCTTTTAACAATGAGGATAATAATAAAAAGAAAGATAATGAACTTGATTTACATTGAAAAATAATTGTGATACAACATTGAGTATTTTTGTGGGAGGGCAGAGTCCCTTGATGGTCTATCTATCTGTTGTCAGGATCTTTACTCACGCGCATACAGAGATTACGGACATAGAAAACACACAGAGAACAGACGCAACGAGAGACGAGACAGAACGTAGTATTGGGTGCAATCTCCCCCCATGCACTCTGTTTCGACAATCCACAGAGTGCATGTATTTATAGGACTTTTTGATTACGTCGAAAAGAGTGGTTACATGAGAGCGGCTTTGAAAAGCAAGCGTGAAACTAAAAGTTGGTAACTTTTCTAGAAAGCCATTGCTTTCAATAACAAAAACTGCGGTCTACAACAACCCTTATTCTAACCATTACTTTTCTAACTGTTTCTAACAATAGAACCTTCTACGAGGGTTTATTTACAAAGTAAATAAATTATAATTCGGATTATTGATGTCCGCCCTTTCAGGCCTTGCACGCTCCTCACGAACCTTCAGTGGCTATATCAAAAACATCAAAACACATTAATACATTAATAAGTTAACACTTTAACAATGCATTGTTCAATAATAATTTAACACTCCAACAATGCATTGTTCAACATATTCCATGTTATACTCCAACAATGCATTGTTCAACATATTCCATGTTACAATCCAACAATGCATTGTTCAACATATTCCATAAGTTATAACACGCCCCTCAGTTGAAAAAGCAACTGACCTCAGTTGATAAAATAATAAACATGGATGGCCAGTCTCATGTTTTATCACTGAATAAAAATAAGCATGTTCCATGTAAAAACACATGCATGGAAATGTTCATGGAGGTGTTACATTAATGTGTTTGTGTATGATATGCAGAAATTAAGTGATCATAATGAGGTGTTAATTGTGTTTTATGTATCCATTGACATTCTTCAATAGAGTGATTTTTGTACTTAACCAAATATCGATGATATTGAGTACCTGTGCGTGTAGTAGTGACATCATGATCAATGATTTTCTCAGGAACTAAGATTTCAGATTGTTCTTCAATTAAAGGAGGGTCATTAAGAAGTGGAGCAAGTGGTAAAGTTCCTTTAAATGGTTTAAGTAAACTAATATGAAAAGAGTTATGAATACTCCAATGAGATGGAATATCTAATCTAAATGAATTATCATTAATTTTTTCTATAATGCGAAACGGTCCATAATAGCATGGTGCAAGCTTAATTTTCGGATGGTGCAAAATATTTTTGAGACGTCTTTTAATGATACGCGACCATACAAAATCATTTTCCTTGAATTCTTTGGCTAATCGTTTAGTATTGATATAACGTGTATATTGCTCTTGACTTTTCCTAATGTGCTCGTGAACATCATGAAGTATAGAAACGTGATCTTGAGCAATAGAATCAGCCATCGGAATGTCGGTTTGGGTGAGGGACATGGGAGTGGGAAGCTTTTTACCAAAACCAATTTCAAAAGGTGCACGACCTGTAGTGGTGTGTGCAGTGTTATTGTAAGCAAATTGAATTAGGATTATCTAATGAATAACAACACAATAAATCAAGAATATTACTGTTTGTAGCTTCACTTTGTCCATTACTTTCAGGATGAAATGCACAGCTAAAATCTATTTTAGAACCAAAATGTTGAAATAAGGCAACCCAAAAATGATTACAAAATCTAACATCACGATCAGATAACATTACTTTAGGAAATCGATGATGTGGGAAAATGCATTTAATGAATAATTTTGCAACCTAAGGTGCAGTCAAAGTTTTTCTACACGGAATGAAATATGCATATTTACTAAACCTATCAAATATTGTCCAAATCATATCATTATGTGATGAAGTGATAGGAAGACCTGTGATAAAATCCATAGAATTTTTTTCCCATGGTTCATTTGGAATGGAAAGTGGCATTAATAATCCAAATGGTTTACTATGATGATGTTTGACACACTGACAAACAATGCATTGAGAAACGTAATGTGCAATATCTTTTTCCATGTGTGGCCAAAAGAAGAAATCTTTGCAAGCAGAAATGGTGCTCTGTATGCCTCTATGACCCATGTAAGAGGGTTCATGCATTTCTTTAATGACAAAATCTTTAAAAGCTTGTGTTATGCACAATCTATGTTGAAAATAAAGAAAAACATTATGAAATGTATAATGTTCATAAGATAAAGATGCACCATTATTGAAGTTATGCCATGCACGTGAAAAATACAAATCACATGCGTAAGTGGAAACCATTTCTTGAAAAGAATGAATTTGGATGGCAGAAATATTATTCAAAACAACAGACTGCGAAGGAAAACGGCTAAGAGCATCAGCTACAACATTAGCTTTACCAGGCTGATATTGTATCATAGGTTGGAAATTTTGAATGAATGATGCCCATTTAAGATGCCTATCAGAGATTAAAGGTTGACTTAATAAATGCTTAATAGTCTGTTGATCGGCTTTGATTAAGACCTCAGAGCCCATAAGATAGTGTTTCCAAATTCGCAAAGCATACACAACTGCTAACAATTCTTTATCATACGTACTATAATTCTGTTATGAGGGCTTAAGATTCCTACTCTCAAATGCAATGGGATGGTCATTTTGCATTAAAACAACACCTATTCCTGAACCACTAGCATCAGTAGCGACATGAAAGGGTTGTGAAAAATCAGGTAACTGTAAAACAGGTGCATGTGAAAGTGCATGTTTCAGTTTTTCAAAGGACCGTTGTTGGGTAAGTCTCCATGCAAATTTTATTTTCTTTTTCAACAACAAGGTAAGAGGCAATGCTAAATAAGAAAAATTTCGAACAAACTTCCTATAGAAACTAGCCAACCTAAGAAAAGAACAAACATCATTGACTGATTGTGGTGTAAGCCATTCTACTATAACGCTAATCTTTTTCGGATCCACATGCACACCTTCACTTGAAATAATATGTCCTAAATATTCTAGCTTACGTTAAAAGAAGTAACTCTTTTCAGGATTAGCATAAAGTGTGTTCTATTGTAACAAATGAAAAACTGTTTCAAGATGCTTTTCATGTTCATTATCATTTTTACTGTAAACAAGTATATCATCAAAGAATACAAGACCAAAAGCTTGATAATCAAGACAAATATTTTTCATCATTCGTGCAAATGTAACAGGGGCATTAGTAAGTCCAAAGGGCATTACCATAAATTCATAATGGCTAGATTGAGTTCTAAATGCAGTCTTAAAAATATCACTTTGTGTCATACGAATCTGATGGTAACCCGATTTAAGATCAATTTTACTAAAGACACGAGCTCCTCGTAACTTATCTAAGAGATCATCTATTCGAGGAATAGGGTATCTATTCTTTATTGTGATCTTGTTAAGGGCTCTATAATCAATGCACATTCGATAAGTTTTATTCTTCTTCTCTACTAAGAGAACTGGTGCTCCAAATGGGGAAGAACTAAGCCTTATAAGGCCTTTCTGTAATAGGTCTTTCACTTGGTTTTCTATTTCCTTTTGATGTAGTGGGCCATGTCTATAAGGTGCTTTATGAGGAGGAGAACTACCAGGGACTAAGTCTATGCTATGGTCAAAGGATCCTCGAGGTGGTGGTAATTCAGAAGGATACTTAGACATAAAACAATCCTTATAAGTACTCATGAAAGGTTTATATGCATCAGGAAGTGTATGAGTATAATCATTGATGACATTGAGAAAAACAATGCATGAATTGAATCCTTTTCCTAAATGCACGCTTTACTTGAGTGTGACTAATCAATGGAAATGGCTGAAAATCATGCCCTACAGACAAACTAATGACTTGAACTTTAAATTCAAAGTTAAAGGTATGTGTATGGTAATCAATATGTGGGTTATAATGGTGACGAAAAGGCATACCTAGTATAACATCGTAAGATTGCAAAGGTGCAATTAAAAATATTCGTGAATCAACATATGGGCCTATGCTAATCGTAACATCTGGCACTTCTCGTGTTACATTATAAGGACTACCTTGAAATGTAGCTTTAACTTTATACAAGGAAGGAAACATTTGTAATTTAAGTTCTTGTACTAATAAATGTGAAATGAAGTCATGTGAACTACCATCATCATGTAGAATTTTAACTAGTTTGTTATTTATTGTACCCTGCATGCAAAGTAGAGAGTGAAGAGATGTTGGAGATAGATGTCTGCGGAAGCACACGAATAGCACAAGGAAGAAGAAGAAGCTTGGAGCACAAACACACAATAGTGAATATATTACTAGAGAATGTACAAAGATAAGTAGCCCATTAGGGCAATAGGCGTATATACAAGCCAGGGGAAAAAAAACTCCTAAAGAGGGAAAAAAGTGCCCCGGCGGTCCTAGTGTGTTCACACACATCACTACCTAAATATATCAACAAATCCCCCCTGGGAGTGATGCGGTGAACAAGGAGCTGGCACTCATGTATAAGGAAGTGCCAAGCTATGTGGAAATCACTCCACAAAAGGAAGTAAGCCCAAAGATTTGCGGAAAGCTTCAAACTTCTCCCTAGGCAGAGCCTTCGTGAAAAGGTCTGCAATGTTCTCCTGCGTGGGCACATATGCGAAGTTGATCTCCGCAGCAGAGAACCTCTCCCTGACATAGTGATAATGCACCTCAATGTGCTTAGTGCGAGCATGGAACACAGGGTTCCTCGCAACTGCCAATGCGCTCTGACTGTGAGTGAACATGGTGGTGGCAGAAGACTCGCCAACACCCAAATCAGCCATAAGGCCTCTGAGCCACACACACTCAACAGTCGCTGTGAAAGCTGCCCTATACTCAGCCTCACAACTGGAAGTGGCCACAGTAGGCTACTTCTTGCTCAACCAAGATATACATGAGCTACCAAGCATGAAGCAAAAACCACTAGTGGACACACGAGTGTCATAGCAACCAGCCCAATCTGAGTCAGAAAAAGCATGCAAATCTGGCAGTAGTGATCCCCCCTTGGGATAAAACAACCCAAGTAGCCGAGTACCACTCAAGTAGCGAAAGATGCGCTTAACCGCCTTCCAATGCATGACTCCTGGGCAATGCATAAACCTGCTCATCTGTGAGATAGCAAACTGAATATCTGGCCGAGTAATGCATAAGTAAATCAAGCATCCAACAGCCTGCTGATAGAGAACAGCATCAAATGCATCTCCAGCATCATGAAGACTCAATCGTAAACCTGTCTCCATAGGAGTGGCAATAGGCTTACAGTCTTCAAGGCCAAAACGCTACAATAATGTGTCAATATATTTCGTTTGACAGAAAGCCATTCCACCATCAACTTGCATAAACTGAATGCCCAAATAGTGATGCAAATGCCCCAAGTCAGACATCTCAAATGAGGCATGTAAATCAGCCTTAAAATCAGCAATATGCTTCTCAATAGGACCAGTGAGCAGCATGTCATCAACATAGACAACAATGATTAGAAGCACATCATTATCACGCTTAACATATAAGGTGCTTTCAGTTGGAATGTTCTCAAAACCATGTGCAATCAGATAGGCATGTATCTTCTCATACCAAGCACGTGGTGCTTGCTTTAAACCATAGTTTTTGCCTGCTCAATATCAACTCTCTCATCAACAAGTGCATCATGTAAATCTGCATCAGAAATGGAATGATCTGCATCATCATATGAAACCTACAAAGGCTGAGAAGTTGCCTCATTAGGACCATCACTAGACTGTCCACCTGTAAAAAGAGGCATCAAAGTATCATACATGTCTTTAGAGCTAACATATGTCTCCTTAGTACATGAAAGCAATGGCTGAATAGCATCTTCCACAAAGACAACATCACGGCTAACCAGAATGCGTTTAGTCTATGGATGATACAGACGATAGCCTTTACTTCCAGAACTGTACCCAACAAAAATACATTTTACTGCCTTATCATCCAATTTTCTGCGATGTTGTTCAGGCACTAGTGCATATGCCAAACAACCAAAAACCCGCAGATGAGCAACAGATGGCTTGCGATCATGCCAAGCCTCATATGGAGTGATAGACTGTAGCGCTTTAGTGGGACACCTATTAAGTACATATGCTGCACACATGACAGCCTCAAGCCAGAAACTATGTGGTAAAGCCTGACTCTTGACCATACACCTCGCCATCTCCATGAGTGACCTGTTCTTCCGTTTAGCAACTCCATTCTGTTGAGGTGTATACGGCACTGTACACTGGTGTTTTATCCCATGTTCAACCAGAAATGCATTAAAATCAAAAGACATATATTCCTCCCCTCGATCAGAACAGAGGGTGCCCATTTTACATGCTGACAGATTTTCAGCCAAAACCAAAAACTGTTAGAAGCACAAAAACACTTCAGACTTTGCCTTCAATGGATATACCCATGCATGCCTGGAAAAATCATCAATGAAAATCACGAAGTAAAGATAGTTTCCAAAAGGTGTCTGCATAGGACCACAGACATCACTATGTACAAGCTGCAATTTTTGCGTAGCCCGAACTGATCCATCTTTTGGAAAGGAGGAACACTGCATTTTGCCCAGAATACATCCTTCACATACATGTTTTCCAGGTGCCTCAAGCTTGGGCAAAGAAGACACCATATCAGATTTCTGCAGGCGTAGCAAACTAGCAAAATTCAGATGACCAAAGCGTGCATGCCAAAGCTTTGCATCTGAGATAGCCTGAGAATCATGAACTGCACATGCCAAATCATTCATAGATCTTTCATAGTCTATGAGCTTATACAGCCCACGACATAAAATGCCAGAAGCAATAATAACATCGCCATTTGACAGAACATGAACTGTACATCTGTCATCGACAAATTTCACAACCAGGCCAATCTTGGCAAATGCAGAAACTGATAACAGATTCTTCTTGATCCCTAGCACAAATAAAGCATCTGACAAGGTGAAAGAACTACCATAAGCAGTAGTCAGAATGATCTTACCAACTCCCATAACAGGATAAGAGGAGTTGTTGGCACATGTGACAGTATTCCCTGTAGGGGCACACTCGAGTGAAGAGAAGAAACTGCACTGCAAGGTAATATGTTTGGTCGCCCCATTGTAGAAGTACCAAACATCTGAGTCCAGTGCAGACATGCACTGCTCATGAGAAGATGGGTCAAAACTGCAAACAGTAGTAAACGCCCATTCTTCTTCCTGCACAAGATTTGCAGACTCTGTTTTTGATGTAGAGGCCTCTACAACAACCATTCCAGCCTCTTTCTTCTTTGCCTCTTTTGCAGCCAGTTTGGGACAGTTCTTTATGATATGATCATTCCCTTTACAGTACTTGCAAAACAATTTTTGCTTTTCTGATTTCTTCTCATCTTTATCCTGGTTCTTCGAATGTGTAGCATTTGCAGATTTCTGCTTACTAGTAGAAGAGTTCCATTTTCCTTTGCCCTTCTGACTAGCCAGGAAAGTTTGATTTGCAACACGCATAATGGACCTGTTCTGCCTGGATTGATCTTCCTACAACAGAACAGAGACTAACTCCTCAAATGATAAGGCATTCGGATTGCCTTTCATCATCAACGGAAGAGTAGAAGCAAAACTCTGATATGAATTAGGAAGACCATTCAGAACGGTCTACACAAGTGAGCTATCTGGTATAACCTCATCAGCAGAAATCAACTGTTCCTTCAAATCTTTGATCTTTGTTAGGAAACCATCCATAGAATCACCTTCATTCATGTGCTCACTCTCCAACTGTTTTCGGAGGTAAGCAACACGAGCCTCATTCCTAGCTTGGTACAATGTGGTTAGTGTATCCCAAGCATCCCTAGCTGTTTTGCAAGAGCGAATATGAGGAATAATGGCACGTTTGATAGACAAGGCTATCAATGCATGTGCCTGGGCATCTCTGCCATCCCAACGAATTTGCTCTGCAGTAGGTGCAACAGAAACAGTAGCACGAACAGGAATCTGCGGAATATCATCTTTGACACCATCTTCATCAGCTCCAACACCTGTATTTGCAGTACTTGTAGTTGCAGGTGTAACAGGACGTCTTTCAACACCTTGCACAATGTTCCACAGTCCTTTTGCAACCAATACATGTCGCATCATATAAGCCCATAATGGGTAATTGGTACCATCCAACTTATCCTCAACAGCCAACATACGGAATACATCACTACTTTCAGCCATGACCGGTGACTAAAATACCTTGATGCGGAAAATTGACTGTATCTCAAAAATTTGAACAGAGCTACCCAGAGGAGTTCTGCTAGAGCTTTAGCAGACTTCGAGACGCTTAAACTGGCGAACAGAAACTGGTATATACCTTTGGCACAAAAAGACGAAATAGCCTACACAAGCGCTACGATAGTGCGTTCGGAGGCCGAAACGAGCTCAGATTGCGATTTCGGCACCACACAACGAAGTTGTTTTGATCTCGAAAACATGCTGACTATGCTCACCAAAATTTGTGCAATTCTGAGACTGCAAACAGAGGAGTGTCGACGGCACCCTAGATGAAGCGACGACCTGCTCTGATACCAATTGTTGGAGATAGATGTCTGCGGAAGCACGCGAACAACACAAGGAAGAAGAAGAAGCTTGGAGCACAAACACATAATAGTGAATATATTACTAGAGAATGTACAAAGATAAGTAGCCCATTAGGGCAATAGGCGTATATACAAGCCGGGGGAAAAAAAACTCCTAAAGAGGGAAAAAAGTGCCCCGACGGTCCTAGTGTGTTCAAACACATCACTACCTAAATATATCAACAAGAGAGATATCGTTACCCAAGGTACTTAAGTCCTTTTCCAATGATTCCTCTGTCCAAATAGGAGGAATGTCTTCATTATGGACCTCCATGTTATGCGACTAAGCTGTAGCTGGTTTCATGTGAAGAGATCGCAATCTGCACCTTACTTTTTTATGTCCAGATTTACCACAATTCCAGCAAGTGATTCGTGGACGCTTCTATTGGGCATCCACTGCTGAAGTTTGAAGGGTAGGTGGTTTGGCTGGTTGGTGAGATGAAGCAACATGTAGAGTTGAGGAATTAGATTGTGAAGGACGAGGAAAACTAGGGTAAGATGGGGCATTAAAAGTACGCTTCATAGGAAATGCAGGTTTAACATAAAGTGCTCGTTGGCGCGGTTGTTGTAGATGGATTGACTTGATTATGGACTGGAATTCTTTTTCTACATCATAGGCGAAAGATATAGCCTCGTTGAGGGTTGTAGCTCGTAGGGTATGAAGCTTAGCTTGAATTCCCACTTCCAAACCATCTTCATATTTCTGCTGCAAGATATCCTCTGATACATCTTCAAGCATTCGAACAAGTAGTAAATTTTGCCAGAACCGCTCCGTGTAGGTAGTAACCGTATCACCCTCCTTCCATGTAAGGGTCGTCCATGCGCGTCGAACATGTAAATGGTATTGAAGAGGAAGAAAAGAATCCTTCACTTTCTCTTGGAAAGCCTTCCACGTTGTTGGACGCTCTATATTGTGCCGCATGACATTCCACCAGAGTTGAGCTTTACCTACTAAATAGTTAGTGGCAAATTTAACTTTTTCACTTTCAGCATACATTTCATCAGTATAAAAATCATCAAACTGTGACAACCAAGAAAGGACTAAAGGGCCATCTTTTCTGCCATCAAATCATAGAAACTGGTAGTTTCTAGTACCAATCTTTGAATGAGTAACATCAGATTGGGCAGAAACAATAGCTTTTACTACTCTTGTAAGGTTGTCTTCCTCAGTTTGTATCTTTTGGAGGACTTCATCACGTTGCCGGATTTTGTTTTGAGCTCCTCGAAGCTCATGCCGCAAAAGTCTAGTTGTTGTTGGAGTGTTGCCTCAGGTAGAGGTGAATTACTGTAATCCTCCATGGTGCTCTTGGACCCTTAAGCTAGTGCTTTCCTCTCGGGATGTACCCTAGCAGAATGTACCCTATTTGGATGTACCTTGATGTACCCTGATAGGATGTACCCTGTCTGGATGTACCCTGGTGTACCCTGAGAAGTGTACCCTGATAGGATGTACCCTGAGACGTGCCGCATTGCGTCGCGTCGTGCCGCCTTGAAAAAGTAAGAAAAACTGCAAGTTATGTTAAATTTAAGAGGAGAGAACTTAAGTATCAACACCAAGAGATGGAGGAGTGGTTAAAGTACTTCCCTTGAAAGTAGGAGGTTGTGGGTTCAAATCCTCCTACCTTAGGGAATCTAAGACTCTCTATTGCCACTCAAAATTAAAATTGCCTCGCGCATAGCCAACGGTCGCCAAGGGAGCCTTGGGTGCCAATGTTGCCAATGTATTGCCTAAGTTATTGCCTAAGTTCTTTGCCTTAGTCGACGCGAAGGAGTAAGCCGAAGGAGTAAACGTAGGTTCTAGTTCTGGAATTGAAACAGAAACAGAAATAAAAATAGGAACCGGAACCGAAGACGAAGACGGAAATGAAACGGAAACAGAGAATAGAACCCTCCATATTGACGCGTGCAGAGCTCTGATACCACTGTGGCCAGGATCTTTACTTACGCGCATACAGAGATTACAAACATAGAAAACACACAGAGAACAGACGCAATGAGAGATGAGACAGAATGCAGTATTGGGTGCAATCTCCCCCCATGCACTCTATTTCGACAGTCCACAGAGTGCATGTATTTATAGAACTTTTTGATTACGTCAAAAAGAGTGGTTACATGAGAGCGGCTTCGAAAAGCAAGCGTGAAACTAAAAGTTGGTAACTTTTCTAGAAAGCCATTGCTTTCAATAACAAAAACTGCGGTCTACAACGACCCTTATTCTAACCATTACTTTTCTAACTATTTCTAACAATAGAACCTTCTACGAGAGTTTATTTACAAAGTAAATAAATTATAATTCGGATTATTGATGTCCGCCCTTTCACGCCTTGCACACTCCTCACGAACCTTCAACTGCTATATCAAAAACATCAAAACACATTAATACATTAATAATTTAACACTCTAACAATGCATTGTTCAATAATAATTTAACACTCCAACAATGCATTGTTCAACATATTCCATGTTATACTCCAACAATGCATTGTTCAACATATTCCATGTTACACTCCAACAATGCATTGTTCAACATATTCCATAAGTTATAACACTATCTTCAAGGTGAGGGACCCAAACGACCTTTGATTTGCTGGTTATTGGATTCCTCTAGATGACCTCTCCTCTATCCCACAGATTCTTTGAATAAGAGCTCTTTCCATGGATTATATAAAGACCTCCTATTGAATACACTCAACGTGCACAATTTCTTTATCATTGTACATTACATGCTCAAATTGACGATTAAAATCCCACACCTCTTTTGGCTTTTTCGAACTCTAGATCAACTCTGAGAGACTCCCATTTGCCCTCCCCCCCCCCGTTTTTTTTTTTGAGAGTACAATGAATTGGAAAGACACACAGCCAACCTCGCAAGGTAGAGCCAACATACTTTAGTGGTTGATGCTTTGAATCTCTGGGAGGAAGTTCTGAGTTCAAATCTCGCTGGACATATTCATGAGTTTCCCAAGATGGGTGTCCATGAGTTCTTCAAGATGCGTTTGCTTATTGTTAAACCACACCACATGCTTGCATTTCAAACGCCACCATTTTTTCTGATGATGTCTTCCATTCTTTATTGAATTTAAAATAGAACTCAATCTTTTGATGTAACATTTGAACAATTGCTAGATCATAGATGTCTCGCAATGATTACGCTTCTTTCAAAATAGGATAATTTGTTTATATAGAAGGGGAAATTGCTTGTGCTTTCATAAGACCATCTTGTCCCTCATGTCTTCAAACCTCTTGCTCTAAGTATAGTTTATTGATCTTTTGATATGATCATTGCTAACGTTAAGATCGAATGGATTCACAATGCATCTCGATGTCTTATTATTGAAAGGATGATACAAATTCTAAGCTAAATTAGAGAGGTGACCCTTCCATTTTTTTAGAAACATGTGAGCTTGATGTCCTAATTATTTGAAATCAACTAATTATTGAAATCAACTTTCTTTTATGATTAGAACTTATCCTCTATTTTTGCATGAACTTATGAAACCGTATTGCAATGTATATAATCTTGATCTCTTATTCCTCTTAAGGGAGACATTGTATGTATGTTTCCACATGGTCCTTGTTCCAAGGTAATGATACATTTCTACAACTAGGAACCATATTTTGGTGACATGAGTGATGAAATAAAAAATATAAGATTAGATAATAATTTGAACTAAATAATTAATCTATTAAAAGGCCAATAAAAGTACAAGAAAAGATAAATGAGGCAAGAGGAAAATTGTGTATGGCTAAGATTTAAGAAGAAAAAGTTTGAATCAACATTGTTAGATTTTACCTTCGCTCTATCTCAAACCATGTCTCTACTACTAGAATCTATTGAGCTCATTTTTGATACGTACCTTTTTTTTGGGTTTTCCTTTGCATACTCTAGCCCATCTCATAGATAGATTGTGGTTTCCAAGTTACATTTTTTTATGGAAAATCTTTTAATCCCTTTTGTTGAGATATCAAGCTCAACATGTGATGATCCAGGATGACACGTATTAGTTTTTCGTTTCTCTGACATGTATAGTGGTCATGACGATATATGTCAGGGATACTTCATTGATCTTTATTAGATTTATCTATCGAGAGTGATGGCACATTTGTTTCTTTCCAGCTCACTCATTCGCGGACATTAGTTTTTTTCTTTTGTACTGGTCTTTATATATTGCACTTGTTGTATTCTTGTTGTAGGTCATTCTTGTACATTCCTTTTTATGTAATAGAAGAAGAAGAAGAAGAAGAAGAAGAAGAAGAAGAAGAAGAAGAAGAAGAAGAAGAAGAAGAAGAAGAAGAAGAAGAAGATTATTCTTCCTTGCCTCAATCTGTGTGTGTGTGCTTCTCCTTGAGAGTGAGAGCGTGTGTGTGAGCTCTCTTCCTTATCCCCTTCCTCATGACATGGTATCAGAGACAGCATGGCTTTAGAGAGCTCGTGGAGAAGGTGATGGTGAAGAGTACGCAACAAGGCATGGAGAAAACGTGATTCACAAACGACCTCCATTTGCTACGAAAATTAGCGTGAAGGTAGAAGAACTCAAAATATTTTCGACAGTTATCCCTTTAGGGTCACTTGTTTTTGTCAGATCAAAGTTTCTGAGCCATCTCGACCCCCATTTCAAGCCCGCAAGGTGGGTCCCACAAAAAAACTAGGTCCGTTTCAGAAACTATAACTTGCTTTGTGTTCGGCAACACTCATATATTCTAGATCTAGAATTTCAAGCAATTCTGTGTACTGTTGATACACGAAAACTGTGTTTTTCTGAGATCGAACTATCACATCATAGTGCGACAGTGTTCAAGCAGAAGTGCTGCTTGTAGTGTCTTGCCGTGTTGTGTATTGCTGCAAAAATGGCAAACACAGATAGAATGAGTCAACTTATGAGCGATAAGCTGGACAAGAACAACTTCCATGCTTGGAGATTCAGAATGACGAATTTCATGATGGGAAAAGGCTACTGCAAGTACATCGAAGGAGAGAATGAAAATGCTCCGCAGTTACCAGAGAGGAATCAGACTGCAGAACATATAAGAGCATATGAGGAATGGAATCAAGGAGCATGAAAGATAATGTATTGGCTATCTGTTAGCACATAGGATAGCATGATTGGGCACATACAGGATGCCAAGACTCCAAAAGAACATTGGAACAATTTGGTCACATTGTATGAGACCGATACAAAGGCACGGAAATTGCAACTCAAGAACGAGCTGCATACATTGGAGAAGAAGAGCATGTCGGTAAGTGACTACACCTTGAAAATCAAAAGCATATGTGAGTCACTTGCATCTATTCGCATGAATGTAGATGGTGATGATAAGGTGGAAGTGTGTCTTCATGGTTTAGGAGCTGCATATAAGTAGTTCAGAACTTCTATACATACTAGGGAAAATATTCCGAATTTTACTGATCTGGTATCTATGCTGATTATTGAAGAAAAGAATCTTGGTGAGGATTCAAACTCCCAAGGAAAGCCCAGTTCTGAGCCGGTATTCTACTTTGACAGAGGAAGAGGCAGGGGTAGAGGTTTCGGAAGTGGAAGAGGAAATAGTAACCAAGACCAAGGTCAACAACAAAATCATGCATGAGGAAGAGGACATTTTCGAGGCAGGGGGAGCCAAAGAGGTCGCAGAAATTTCCAAAGAAATGATTCAGGTAATGTTAGTAAAGGATGCTGGAATTGTGGTAAACCTGGACACTTTTGAACGTGATTGTAGATTGAAGAATCAAAATAACAGAAGGCAACAGAAAAACTATGCATCCACAAGTGCAGATGATTCTGAGAAGCTATTCATGGTTCAACATCACATGATGAAGACGATGTCTGCTGGTGTTTCAAAATCGAATGATAATGTCTGGTATCTTGATTCAGGTGCTTCAAATCACATGACCAGTCATGCGGAATGGATTAGTACTTTTCAAAAATTACCAGTTCTTGGATATGTTGAAACAGCTGATGACACATCACATCCTATTGAGCATATAGAAAACATAGCACTATCTATGGAGGATGGAAAGGTAAAACATCTTGCTGATGTGCTCCATGTTCCAACTATAACAAAGAATCTAGTTTCTGTTGGAAAAATGGTTGACCAGGGATTACAAGTCAGGTTCAATGCTGATGGATTATATGTAGAGGAGTACAAGCAAGATGGATGATTGGTTGCCAAAGGAAACAAAGTGGATAGGATGTTCACCTTAAATGTGAAGATTCCTGAAATGAATGCAGCCATGTTTGCAAAAGGTGCAGGAGTTATTGCTGATATAGAGATCTGGCATAAATGAATTGGACACGCAAATTTGCAAAGGATAAAACTAATGTAGTGAAAAGCGATCTTGTACGTTCATAGACTAGCAAATTTCAAGGTTTCAGAGATGCAAAAGGTATGTGCAACATGTCAATTTGGTAAATAGTCAAGATCATCCTTTCCACGTGACAAGCATGTTGGTGAGAATGTGCTAGAAATAGTACATACAGATGTTTGGGGTCTTGCAAAGACCACATCTATGGGTGGTTGCAGGTTTTATCTCACTTTCATTGATGACCATACACGAAAAGTATGGGTATATTTCATGAAAGAGAAGAGTGAGGTGTTCACTCACTTCCAGAATTTTAAGGCTATGGTGGAAAAGCAGATAGGAAAGTATATTCAGACATTAAGGTCTGATGGAGGAGGTGAATACATGTCAAATGAGTTCAGCAATTTTCTAAAAAATCATGGAATTCAACGTCAGTTTTCATGCAGGTACACACCACAACAGAACGGTGTTGCTGAACGCAAAAATAGACATATTGCAGAAATAGCAAGAGCCTTAATGACTGAGAAGAATATGCCTCATTGTTATTGGGCAGAAGCTATTCATACTGCTGTATACATCATGAACAGAACTCCGACTGCGGTTGTACATCAAGTTACACCTGAAGAGAAGTTTACAGGTAAAAAGCCAAACTTATCATATCTGAAAGTTTTTGGCTGTATTGCATATGTACATGTTCCACATGAATTGAGGACGAAGCTTGATCCAAAAGCAGAAAAGTGTGTCTTCATTGGATACTCCCTTGAGCAAAAGGGATATAAATGTTATAATCCACTCACATGACAGGTGAAGGTGAGCAGAGATGTGGTATTTGATGAAATGTCAAGCTTCTATGCAGATGCCAAAGAAGGACTGAATCTTGAACCAAATGACAAAGAAAATGCTGAAAAATCAAGTGCAAAATCTCAAGTTTTGGGTGGACCGGATGCACCACCAAGCAATAGTTCCAACTCAAATCCATGGAGTGGAAGATTGCATGGAAATTTCAGTCCAGCGAATTCATTAAATACATCCAAGAAAGGTAAAGAAAAGATTTCTGCTGGTAGTAAAACATGTGCAAGTTTTGAAGATGTTGATGGAGATTCACGCGATTCAAAAAAGAGTCTTGATGAGGAACTTGGATTGCCCTCTGTGAAGACTCCAGGAGTAAGAAGGGCACATGCAGATGATACAAGGAGAAGTGACCCATGGCCAAGAAGATCCATGAGGATGCGGAATTCAGTGCAATGATTGTCGTGTGGCAGTTATATGGCTCGTCATTGTGCCTACATGACCATGGTAATACAAGATGCTGAGCCTTCTTGTTTTGAAGATGCAATTGGAAATGTAGATTGGGAAAAAGCTATGGATGAGGAGATGGCTGCACTTTATGGGAATGATACATGGAAGCTGGTTCCATTGCCACAAGGAAAGAAAACCATAGGTTGCAAATGGGTTTACAAGGTAAAGCATAATGTTGACGGTAGCATAAGCAGGTATAAAGCATGATTGGTAGCTAAAGGATATGCACAGACATATGGCATTGATTATGAGGAAACATTCAGCCTTGTAGCTAAAATGTATACTGTTAGAAAACTTGTTGCATTAGCTACAACAAAAGGATGGACTTTGCATTAGATGGATGTGAAGAATGCTTTCCTACATGGTGAGTTACAGGAAGAAGTATATATGGACTAGCCACAAGGATATGAAGATTCAAAGCATCCAGAATATGTTTGCAGGTTGCAAAAGTCTTTGTATGGGTTGAAGCAAGCTCCTCGTGAATGGCATGCAAGGATTGCTGATTACTGAACCAGCATTGAGTTTTCTACGTGTGATGCAGATCATTCACTATATGCAAGGAAGGCTGATGATGGCATCACGATTGTGGCTATTTATGTTGATGACCTGATTTTAGGTGGTGATAATGAAGAAAGCATCGAAGAGGTAAATCAACTTCTTATGCAGGAATTCGACATGAAAGATCTTGGTGTGCTGCACTATTTCTTGGGCATTGAGTTTATACATATAGAAACAAGTATATGGATGTCACAAAGGCAATATGCCTTGAATATGCTGCAAAAGTATGGCATGGCTGATTGCAAGCCGATTTCTATGCCATTAGATCAGAATTTGAAGTTAGATACTACATCAGGTGAAGCATTGGAAAATGCTACTATGTACATGAAAATAATGGGAAGTTTGATATATCTCACAATTACGAGGCTCAATCTAAGCTACACTGTTGGACTTGAAAGTCAATTTATGTAGGTTCCCAAGAAGCCACATTTGGATGCTTTGAGGTGCACTCTACATTACATGAGTGCTACTTTGGATTATGCATTATTTTATGAAGCTGGTATAGATTTGCAGGTTTATGGATACACTGATGCAGATGGGGCTGGTAGCATTCCAGATAGAAGATCTACTAGTGGTTTTCTATTCTCACTTGGAGGTGAAGCTATTACATGGAGCAGCAAGAAGCAACCCACTGTTGCTTTGTCGAGTACAGAGGCTGAGTATAGAGATGCTGCAATGACAGCATGTGAGGCATCATGGTTGGAGATGCTACTTGCGGATTTAGGTGTGGAAGTGCAAAAGACTATCACAATTTATTGTGATAATCTTAGAAGCATACAATTAGCACGGAACCCTGTTTTTCATGCAAGAACAAAGCATATTGAAGTACATTATCACTTCATCAGAGAGAAGGTATTAGCAGGTGATATTGATCTTGTTTATGTGAGAACAAATGAGGAGGTTGCTGATATTTTCACTAAAGCACTTGGAGCAGAGAAGTTGAAGAACTTTCAGAAGATTCTTGGATTACAAGATATGACATTGAGCATGAGGGGGAGTGTTGAGATATTAAGCTCAACATGTGATGATCCAGGATGACACATATCAGTTTTTCGTTTCTCTGACATGTATAATGGTCACACCGATATATGTCACGAGCTTTATTAGATTTATCTATCGAGAGTGATGGCACATTTGTTTCTTGCTAGCTCACTCATTCACGGACATTAATTTTTTCCTTATGTACTGGTCTTTATATATTGCACCTATTGTATTCTTGTTGTAGGTCATTCTTGTACATTCCTTTTTATGTAATAGAAGAAGAAGAAGAATATTATTCTTCCTTGCCTCAATCTGTGTGTGTGCTTCTCCTTGAGAGTGAGAGTGCGTGTGTGAGCTGTCTTCCTTATCTCCTCCTCGTGACACCTTTGTTATCCATTAATTAGGTTTTTCTTAAAAGATTCATCGTGGACTGAGGAAGCTAACATGAAAGGCTGAATTTAATAAAATAATGTCCCCCATATGAGAGGAATCAGGTGGAAGAATGAAAACAACATTAAAGATATCTTGAAAATCAACAGGAAGGTTGACCTCGACCTCATTGTGCATCATAAGTGAAGAACCGTTCTAAGGAATATGTCATCCCCTTATCAAGAGAAAGAGAGTACCCATCCTTTGGAAAAATCTTCAAGATGGCATTTAGGCTAATGTCAAATTTAATACGATATGTAATTTCTCATTGTAATGCAAGAGTTTCCATTGATAAATGGAGGAATTTAGTCTCTTATTTTTCTTGTGCCCTAGAATTAGGAGGATTTGAGGCTCTATTCAAAAGCTTCTCCAACTTAATCACAAGATCTCTTGGTAGCAACCAATTCTTGCTGAAGCCGTGGGATACCTAATACCTTTTTGGAATGCTTTGAGGGGCCCTTGTTGATATATGTTGATAGTGATGTGTCTGAACTTACTTAGGAAAACTAGCATACTTTTTTCCCTTTAGGATTTTTTTTTCCTCGGCTTTTATATATGCATATAAGCCTAAAAATTCACTTATCTTTGTACATTCACTTGGTAAGACAACCAATGTTGTGTTTTTCTCCAAGATTCTTCTTCTTCCTTCTACTGTTCATGTGCTTTTGTAATTCTCAAACTCCAACAATTGGTATCAAAGTAGATCACCACTTTCTTCATGGCATTATTGATATCTTTGCGGCCACGATCTCACAATTGCATAAAAATTGGTGAGCATACTTGGGGTGATTAGATGTTCAAAATAACTTTGATATGTTGCACCAAAATTCTGATTTGAGATCATTTTAGCCTCTGAATGCACTATCAAAGGGGTTCTACATGCATTTTTTTCCTTTTGTGCCAAACATATACAGTTTTTGGTTTGCTAGTACAAGTGCCTTGAAGTATATTACATGTCTTAGCAAAGCTTGACTAGGTATTTATATTCAAATTTTTGAAATATAGACATTTTTTGCATCAAGGTATTTACTTAATGGCCATGGATGAAAGCAATGATGTATTCCATATGTCGGCTTTTGAGGATAAGTTGCATGGTTCTAATTACCCATTGTGGGCATGCATGATGTGTCATGTACTGGTAGCAAAATTCTTGTGGAATATTGTGGAGGGTGTTGAAAAATGTACTCCTATGATTGAAGGTGATGAAGATGGTATTGAAGATGATGATCTAATATTTCTTGGTCCTCATATGGTTTTTGTTGCATCTATTGTAGGGAAACTTTGTTGGGATGGAAGAGATGTACATGCATATGCATTGATAGCTTTATCTATCAAATGTACCATTATCCCTTACACTCACTCTTGCAAAATAGCAAAAGGTGCTTGAGGTACTTTGAAAACACTATACCAAGCAAGAAACAAGGCCTGTATTGCTTACCTTCAAAAAAAGTTGGAAAAAGATCATATGAATGAGGGAGATTCAATAGGAATTTTTGCGACAAAGATCTAGGATTCGATAGAGAAAATGTTTTTTGCTCATGGAATCTTGCCACATAGTTCATTTGTGTAGACTGTTCTCAATGTTCTTTTAGATTCATATCAGATTTTTGCTTCTACTCTTCGATTGATGATGGAAGGCAATCTAAATTCCTTAATATTTGAGGAGTTTCTTTGTTTTGTTATAGGAAGGTCAATCTAGGTAGAATATTTCAATTATGCATGTTGTAGATCAAACTTTCTTAGCTAATTAGAAGGGCAAGGGTATATGGAGCTTTTCTACTAGTAAATGAAAATATTCTATTATTGCACAACCAAAGAAGGAAGAAAAAGGTGAAAAGGAAACAAAAAAGCACAAACAGTTTTGAAAGTATTCTAGAGCAAAAAATTATGGCATTAAGAATTGGTGGAGTTAGAGGTCTGGGGAAGCACACAAACAACACAATGAAGAAGAAGAAGCTTGGAGCACAACACACAATACTGAATGTATTAGCACTAGAATGTACAAATTTAAGTAACCCGTTAGGGCTATAGGCATATATACAAGTTGGAACAAAAAAACCTCCTAAAGAGGGAAAAAAGCACCCCGATGGTCCTAGTGTGTTCACACACATCACTATTGAAATATATCAACAAATCCCCCATGAGAGTGATGCGGTGAACAAGGAGTTGGCACTCATGTATAAGGAAGTGCCAAGCTACGTGGAATCAATCCACAAAAGGAAGTAAGCTTAGAGCTTTGCGAAAAGCTTCAAACTTCTCCCTGTATAGAGCCTTCGTGAAAAGGTCTGCAATGTTCTCCTACGTGGGCACATATGCCAAGCTCATCTCTCCACCAGAGAACCTCTCCTTGACATAATGATAATGCACCTCAATGTGCTTAGTGCGAGAATGGAACATAGGGTTCCTCGCAACTGCCAATGCGCTCTAACTGTCAGTGAAGATGGTGGTGGTAGAAGACTGACCAACATCCAAATCAGCCATAAGACGTCTGAGCCACACACACTCAACAGTCACTGTGAAAGCTACCCTATACTCATCCTCACAACTGGAAGTGGCCACAGTAGGCTACTTCTTGCTCAACGAAGATATACATGAGCTACCAAGCATGAAGCAAAAGCCACTAGTGGACACATGAGTGTCATAACAACCAACCCAATCACTATAAAAAAATGCATGCAAATTTGGCGGTAGTGATCCCCCCTTGGGATAAAACAATTTTCAAGTAGTCAGGTACCACTCAAGTAGTGAAAGATGCGCTTAACTGCCTGCCAATGCTTGACACTTGGGCAATGCATAAAGCTAGTCATCTATGGGACAACAAACTAAATATCTGGTTGAGTAATGCATAAATAAATCAAGCATCCAATAGCCTGCTGATAGAGAACAAGATCAAATGCATCTCGAGCATCATGAAGACTCAACCGTAAACCTGTCTCCATAGGAGTGGCCATAGGTTTGCAGTCTTCAAGGCCAAAATGCTACAATAATGTGTCAATATATTTTGTTTGGCACAAAGCTATTCCACCATTGACTTGCATAAATTGAATGCCCAAATAATGATGCACATGCCCCAAATCAGAAATCTCAAATGAGGCAAGCAAATCAATCTTAAAATCAGCAATATGCTCCTCATGAGTACCAATGAGCAGCATGTCATCAACATAGACAACAATGATCAGAAGCACATCATTGGCAAGCTTAATATATAAGGTGCTCTCAGTTGGATGTTCTCAAAACCATGTACAATCAAATAGGCATGTATCTTTTCATACCAAGCACGTGGTGCTTGCTTTAAACCATATAATGCCTTCTTTAACCTACACACCTAGTTTTCATGCCTTTTTTGCACAAAGACACGAGGCTGAAAAACATACACTTCTTCATGCAAGTCACCATTCAGAAATGTAGTTTTAATGTCCAAGTGATGTACATTCCAACCATGATGAGCTGCAAGTGCACAGGTGCTACGAACAATATTTATTTGGCATGTAGGTGCAACGGTCTCATCAAAATCAATGCCTCTTTCTTGCACATAACCCTTTGCAACAAGCCTAGCCTTATACCTATCAACTATACCATCAAGATTACGCTTTGGCTTGTATACCCACTTAGTGCCAATGACCTTCTTGCAAGGAGACAAGTCACATAAAGACCAGGTACCATTCTTCATTATAGCATCATATTTAGATTGCATAGAAGCCATCCAATTTTCAAAATTTTATGCTTCATCAAATGAAACATGCTCATTCTCATCACAAAGAATAGAAGTAGCCATAACATAGCAATTTGATGCAAAAGAGGACTATGAGAGCCTGACCGAGTATGATATGACAAAGGTGCATCTAATTTTCTATCATCCAAAGTCTGCACCAACAATTTTGGCATAATTTTTGCCTCCTCAATATCAGTTCTCTCATCAACAAGTGCATCATGTAAATCTACAGCAGAAATGGAATGATCTGCATCATCACATGAAACCTTTAAAGGCTAAGAAGTTGCCTCATTAGGACTAGCACTAGACTATCCACCTATAAAAAGAGGCAGCAAAGTATCATACATGTCTTTGGAGCTAACATATGTCTCCTTAGTACATGAAAGTAATGGCTAAATATCATCTTCCACAAAAACATCATGGCTAACCAGAATGCGTTTTCTCTGTGGATGATACAGATGATAGCCTTTGCTTTCAGAACTATACCAAACAAAAATACATTTCACTGCATGTCCAATGTTTTGAACATTTCTCTGAGCATAGTAGCAATTAGATTAATTCCTTTTGGGAAACTCTAATTAGCTTAAATATCTACCAATCATGAGTGATTTCATAAAAAATGATGGATTACACATTGAGAATGGTGTTTAGCAAATCACAGAACCTTCCCGACAATTATGGGGTGCATCAGCCAACAGACTAGAGAGTAAAGATGTGTTAATATCTCACAATCCAAAGAGGCAATAAAAATGAGACTTTGGAGTCGTATACTAGACAATATTCTAAATCTACCATGCTTTAAATCATGAAAAATGATCAATCATACACTGAGAACAAGCTCTTAGAAAGTCACTGTTCTAATGTAGCCATAGGAGAGAAGTGAAATGAGAATGTAATGATAATATGTATATCAAATCCTATACAAATACAATGTCATTGGAAATCATATATTTCTCAATGTGTGAGAGGTGAATGAGCTATGAGATGAGCTCTCAATTCACTATAGATCCCCTTCACAATGATCTCTGGAGTTGAGATATCCCGCGGCCCCTTTGATCCTCTTTTTATAGTTGTGTTTGGATCCAATGTTTGAATTCAAATTCAAAAGTTCTACCTAAAAAGTGAATCCTAAAGTATAGGATATATTCTCTCATTACTCAACAACCATAAAATTCGAGACTTGATGCTTCCTAACTTTCTCGTGGTTGTAGGATACTTTTACCAAGATAAATGTAAATGGTTTTTACAAGAGGTTGATCACATAAGGTTCTATAGGAGATGTGCCAATTAACCAAGTATGTGGGCTTGGTTTCAATTGCACCTCCTCAAGAATTTTTCCTTCATGAGAACTAAGATTATGGTTGAGTTCCATGGGTGTACCTGCAATTTTGGTATTCTCCATCTTAAACTTTATCAACATATAATGTATATACTTTCTCTGAGTAATAAATATACCAGAATTCGTGTACACAAGCTCTAAGCCAAGAAATTATGTTATCAAACTAAGATCACTGATTTTAAATTCTTCCATTAGTTGAGCCTTAAACTGCTTGATGCCATTAGCATTATTTCCTATAGACACATAAGTAGATAACCTCTGAGTTGTTCTTCTTTATAAATAAGGAAGAGTCTGCTTTGCTAGCCACAAAACCTTGGTCTTGCAAATAAGTAACAAGCCTATGGTTCCAAGCTCTAGGAGCTTGCTTTAGGCCATAAAGTGCCTTTCTTAGCTTGCATACATAACCTGATTTATCTTTATCTTCAAATCTTGGTGGTTGTGCCTTATATACTTCTTTCAGTGATATCCATCCATTTAAGAATGCATTCTTGACATCTAACTGATATAGATTCTAGTTGTTAGAGGCAACAATGCTTACCAAAACCCTAATTGTAGGCATCTTTGCCACAGGTTAAAAGGTTTCTTCATAGTCCACTCCATGGGTTTGAGAAAATCCCTTTGCCACTAACCTTCCATTGTACCTGTTTATAGAACCATATGAGTTATTTTTGATTTAATATATCCACCTGGATCCTATTACCGTCATGCTTGGCTTCTTGGGAACTAGGTCCCAAGTATGGTTTTTTTGAAGTGCTTCTACTTCTTCCTTCATGGCTTCTCTCCATTCTTTCCTCTTACTAGCCTCTTCAAATGAAGAAGGTTCTTTTGTGATAGAATCTTTGGTGATATACAAAGAATGCTTGGTGACTAATGATGTATCATAGCCATACCTTATGGGCCCTTTGCTTTCCCTTTGAAATCTCTTGAGTGCCTGGCTGGAGGAGTGTGGTATGTCTTCCAATTGCTTGAATTTGGTCTTGCCTCTTAACTTCCAAACCTTGAAGTCAATCTCCTCTTCATCCTCTAAATCAATATCTTCTGGTAATTGTTGATCTTCTTGAGTGAGAATTGGAAAATCATTTTCCAAATCATAAGGTAACCTGATCTTCCTACAATCATCTTCAAACCATGAATTATTTTCATCAAATGCTACGTCCCTACTAACTATAAATGCTTTGTTAGTGGGATTGTATAGCCTATAACCCTTCTGATTTTGATCATACCCAATGAATATACATTTTTTAGCTTTAGGATCAAGCTTCCCTCTAATTTGTGAGGGAATGTGTGCATAAGCAATGCACCCAAATATTTTTCAATGGTCCAATAAGGGCCTCCTACCATTCCATGCTTCATAGGATTTGGATGGGAGCCTGCTTACCAAATAAGTGGATGTAGAAACAACCTCTGCCCATAGGTAATTAGGTAGCTTCTTCTCATTCAACACTGACCTAGCAACTTCAACTATTAACGTGTTCCTTCTCTTTGCTAATCCATTCAATTCAGGAGAATATCTTGTTGTGACTTCCCTCTTGATTCCTTTGTCCTATAAGAATGAATCAAATTCATGTGAAAAGTATTCACCACCTCCATCAGATCTGATTCTCTTTTGACTTCTACCTGTTTGGTTTTCAACTAGTGCCAAATATTTTTTGAAACATGTAAATACTTCATCCTTATGCTTCATGAAATAAAGGATTGTCCATCTAATGTAATCATCTATAAATGAAACATAGTACCTTGAACCTGAGATTGATGGATCTTTGCTAGGACCCCACACATCAGTGTGTACAAGCTCCAAATAGTCCTCATACATGTACCCCTTCTTGTTGAAAGGTTGCCTCTAGGCTTTACCAAATTGACATGCTCCACACTTGTATATCATATGTTGCTTGGTCACATTGGCAATGCCAAGCACATTGTGATCCTTGCATATTTTCTTTAGTGTTCTTTCTCCTATGTGTCCTAGCCTTTTGTGCCATATCTCTAGCTCATATAGGGTTTTACCCTTGTAATTGAAGAGTGCTATGTTCTTGGTGTCTTCAATCTCAAATGTAAATAATCTACCAAATTTCTCACCTTTAGCAATCCTTTTGAAGCCTTGTTGAGGGTCTTCCAGATATGCTCCATGCTTAGTGAATCTGACCTATAAGCCTTTCTCAACAATCTGTCCAACACTAATTAGGTTTTTGGTTATAGTTGGCATATACAAAACCTTACTTAAGAGGTTCATGTTACAATCAAAAGTCTTGACATTTCCAATTTGCTTGATTGAGTGTTTAGTGTCATAACCTGTCTGTACTTCATGCTTCCCTTTGGGTTCTCCAAGATCACGTAATAAAGCTACATTTCTAGCCACATGGTTGGAACAACCTGAATCAATATAGAAAATATACTCATCATCTTTACCTTGCTTGGATGTCATATTCATGATGAGTAGAGAATTGGTCTTCAGTGTAGTTATTATAATCTCTTCTTCCTCTAAAACCTCCTTGATAATTGTTGTTGTGGTAGCCTTGATAGTAGTTATGATTATAGTTGCTTCCTCCATTGTTGTACCTGCCTCTGGATTGTCCATAGCTACCTCTATGGAAGCCTCTTCCCCTTTGATTCCTTGTGTTCTTGAAGCATTCTTTTGTGGTGTGGTTGGTAAGACCACAAATTTTGCAAGGTGGATTGTTGTAGGATCTCCCCATGCCTTGCTTTCCTCTACCCCTTCCTCTAGCACCTCTTCCTCTACCTGTAATTAGTTTGAGAGGTACTAGCCTCTTCTTCATTCTTCTTGTTTTTACCTTTATCCTTACTTTTGTTCTTATCTATATAAAACCAAAAGATTGATTACCTCTAGATTTGTCACCATTCTTGTTGAGCTTTGTCTCATGGGTGAAGAGTTGCCCCATCAAGGTGTTGAGGTGAGGTATTTGCATATCCATGTAAAGGTCCATTGCTGTGGTGAATGGCTCCCACTTATCATCAACTTTGATGCCATTAATGATCTGCCTTACTATGTGTTCTTCTTCTATCTCCTCTCCAATGCTTGCAAGCTGGTCAGCCACATCTTTCATCTTGGTTACATAATCAACCACTCCTTGCTTTGGTTGCTTTTTTAGAGTTGTAAACTCCATCCTTAACTGATTCTTCCTAGCTCTTGTATTTGATGAGAAATATGATGAGAGTATTTCCCAAGTCTTTTGGGAGGTCTTGCAATTCCTAATGTGAGGCAACAAGAAATCAAATATTAGGTTCAGTAGATAAGACCTGGCAAGAGCATCCTTTGCACACCATGTGATCAACCTTTCTTGTTCTTCCCTTGTGGGCTGATGCTTGCTCCTGAATGTCGACATCTCTTCATCTCCTGAGATGTATCCATATAAACTTCTCCCTTGCAGGTAGGCTTGCATCCTTAGTGACCATGCTGAGTAGTTGTTTCTGTCCAATTTGTCAATGAAGGATGGAAATCCATCTCCCATCTTGCTTATTGTTGCTCTGATACCACTGTTGGATGAGAGGGAGTATAATCTTCAAAGATGAATAGGTGCTACTTAAAATTGCTTTACACCAACCAAGAACAACTACGAGAGAGTGTAGTAGGCCTCTTTAGCATGCTAATGATCATAAATAATCATATATGTTGCTTGGAACATGATCCACTAATCAATGGATGAAAACAAATAGGTAGGAATTGATCCAAGACCAAAAAACTTGCTATTCTTATTTCTACACCTGTTCAATGTTTTGAACAGTTCTCTGAGCATAGGAACAATTAGCTTCCTTTTGGGAAACTCTAAGTACCTTAGATAGCTACCAATTATGAGTGATTTCATAAAAAATGATAGACTACACACTGAGAATGGTGTTTAGAAAATCACAGAACCTTCCCGACAATTACGAGGTGCATCAGTCAACATACCAAAGAGTAAAGATGTGTTAATATCTCGTGATCAAGAGAGGCAATAAAAATGAGACTTTGCAATCATATACTAAACAGTATGTTGAATCTACCATGCTTTAAATCATGAAAAATGATCAATCATACACTGAGAACAAGATCTTAGAAAGTCACTGTTCTGATGTAGTCATAGCAGAGAAGTGAAATGAGAATGTAATGATAATATGTATATCAAATCCTATACAAATACAATGTCATTGGCAATCATATATTGCTCAATGTGTGAGAGGTCAATGAGCTATGAGATGAGCTCTCAATTCACAATAGATCCCCTTCACAATTATCTCACGGAGTCGAGATATCCTACAGGTCCTTTGATCCTCTTTTTATAGTTGTGTTTGGAGCCAATGTTTGAATTCAAATTCAAAAGTTCTACCTAAAGGTGAATCCTAAAGTATAGGATATATTCTCTCATTACTCAACAACCATAAACTTCGCGATTTGATGCTTCCTAACTTTCTCGGGTTGTAGGACACTTTTACCAAGATAAATGTAAATGGTTTTTACAAGAGGTTGATTGCATAAGGTTCTACAGGAGATGTGCCAATTAGCCAAGTGTGTGGGCTTGGTTTTAATTGCACCAACAATAATAGCCTCAAGCCAAAAGACTATGTGGTAAGGCTTGACTCTTGACCATACACCTCGCCATCTCCATGAGTGACTTGTTCTTTTGTTCAACAAATCCATTTTGTTGAGCTGTGTACAACACTATACACTGATGTTCTATCCCACGTTCAGCTAGAAATGCATTGAAATAAGAAGACATATATTCCCCCCCTCGATCAAAAGGGGGGGTGCCCATTTTACATGTTGACAGATTTTCAGCCAAAACCAAAAACTGTTCAAAGCACATAAACACTTCGGACTTTGGTTTCAATGGATATACCCATGCATGCCTAGAAAAATCATCAATGAAATTCATGAAGTAAAGATAGTTTCCAAAAGACGGTCTTTGCATAGGACCACATACATCACTATGAACAAGCTACAATTTCTGAGTAGCTCGAACTGAACCATCTTTTGGAAAGGAGGAACGCTGCATTTTGCTTGAAATACTACCTTCACAGACCTGTTTACTGGGTGCCTCAAGTTTGGGCAAAGAGGACACTATTTCAAATTTTTGTAGGCATAGAAAACTAGCAAAATTCAGATGATCAAAGCATGCATGCCAAAGCTTTGGATCTGACATAGCTTGAGAATCATGTATTGCACATGCTGAATCATTCATAGATTTTTCATAATCTATGAGCTTATACAAAACATGACATAAAATGCCAGAAGCAATAATCACATTGACATTTGACAGATCATGAACTGTACATCTATCATCAAAAAATTTCATAACCAAGACAATCTTGGCTAATGCAAAAAGTGATAACAGATTTTTCTTGATCCTTGGCATAAATAAAGCATCTAACAAAGTGAAAGAACTACCATCAGTAGTAGCCAGAATGATCTTAACAACTCCCACGATAGGATAAGAGGAGTTGTTGGTGCATGTGATAGTATTCCCTATAGGAACATGCTCAAGTGAAGTGAAGAAACTGCACTGCGAGGTAATATGTTTGGTTGCCCCACTATCAAAGTACCAAACATATGAGTCTACTGCAGACATGCACTGCTCATGAGAAGATGGGTCAAAACTACAAACAATAGTAAATGCCCATTCTTCATCCTGCACAAGATTAGCAGACCACAACAATTGTTGAGTGTGTGTGGCTCAGATGCCTTATGGATGATTTGGGTGTTGGTCATTCTTCTGCCACCACCATCTTCATTGATAGTCAGAGCGCATTGGCAGTTTCTAGGAACCATTTGTTCCATGCTTGCACTAAGCACATTGAGGTTCACTATCATTATGTCAGGGAGAGGTTCTCTCCTGGAGAGATCAATTTGGCATATGTGCCCATGTAGGAGAACATTGTAGACCTTTTCACAAAGGCTTTGCCTAGCGAGAATTTTGAAGCTTTCCACAAAGCTTTGGGATTTTTGGGTTAAATCTGCTCTCACCTAAATACACACCACAAAAATAGTAAGATAAGCTATTGTAAACACGTACTCAAGTGCAATCACACCTAGGACTACTTGGAGATGGGTACCTAAACAGTCCCAAATGTAGGTAGATTCATATCTCAAATCCTTAAGCACACATGAAATTTGTAATCCCATAAGGCAAGTATGGAGATACAAATCATGCAACCAAACCTCTAACCCCACTCGCATGAGAAATGTACATCAGTTGGACATTAAAAGTTCATTTTTGAATGCTCACTTGCATGAGGAAATGTATGTTTTTAAGCCCTGTGGCTTCGTGTAGAAAGGGAATGAGAAAAAAGTGTGTAGGTTGATGAAGGCATTATATGGTTTGAAGCAAGCACCACATGCTTGGTATGAAAAGATACATGCTTATCTGATTGCACATGGTTTTGAGAATAGTCAAACTGAGAGCACCTTATATGTTAAGCGTGCAAATGATGTGCTTCTAATCATTGTTGTGTATGTTGATGATATGCTGCTCACTGGTCCTCATGAGAAGCATATTGCTGATTTTAAGGCTGATTTGCATGCCTCATTTGAGATGTCAGGTTTAGGGAATTTGCATCAGTATTTGGGCATTCAATTTATGCAAGTTTATGGTAGAATAGCTTTGTATCAAACAAAATATATTGACACATTATTGCATTGTTTTGGCCTTGATGACTACAAACCTATTTCCACTCCTATGGAGATAGGTTTATGACTGGGTCTTCAAGATGCTAGAGATGCATTTGATGTTATTCTCTATCAGCAACCTATTGGATGCTTGATTTACTTATGTATTACTCAGCTAGATATTCAGTTTGTTGTCTCATAGATAAACAAGTTTACGCATTGCCCAAGTGTCAAGCATTGGCAGGCGGTTAAGCACTTCTTTTGCTACTTGAGTGGTACCAGACTACTTGGATTGTTTTCTCCCAAGGGGGGATCACTACTGCCAAGTTTGCATGCTTTTTTTTTACTTTGACTAGGTTGGTTGCTATGACACTCGTGTATCCACTGGTAGTTTTTGCTTCATTCCTTGTAGCTCATGTGTATCCTGGTTTAGCAAGAAGCAGCCTACTATGGCCACTTACAATTGTGAGATTGATTATAGGGAACCTTTCATAGTAATGGTTGAGTGTGTGTGGCTCAGATGCCTTATGACGTATTTGGGTGTTGGTCAGTCTTCTACCACCACCATCTTCACTGATAGTCAGCGTGCATTGGTAGTTGCTAGGAACCTTGTGTTCCATGCTCGCACTAAGCACATTGAGGTTCACTATCATTACGTCAAGGAGAGGTTCTTTCCTAGAGAGATCAGTTTGGCATATGTGCCCATGTAGGAGAACATTGTAGACCTTTTCACAAAGGCTCTGCCTAGGGAGAAGTTTGAAGCTTTCCACAAAGCTTTCGGATTTTGGGGTTACATCTATTCTCACCTAAATACACACCACAAAAACTAGTAAGATAAGCTATTGTAAACATGTACTCAAGTGCAATCACACCTAGAACTACTTGGAGATGGGTACCTAAACAGTCCTAGATGTAGGTAGATTCATATCTCAAATCCTTAAGTGTAACCACACATGAAATTTGTAATCCCATAAGGGAAGTATGGAAATACAGATCATGCAACCAAACCCCTGACTGCAGTCGATAAATACCCATGCATAATAGTAGATGCATTCCAAGCACATTGCATATCCCAAGTATGCATCTAGAATCATCCACTAACCTTACTAATGACCACCCACATTCACGTTACACATCGCACCCACTAACTCAATAACAGTCAAAAATCATGTTGGTATTGTAAAGGGAACTAGGCCTCATCTAGTTTCTATTGCAATACTAATGTGATCCTCTTCTTCTAGCAGATTCATGTGACTTCGACAGCCTTTGACATCATGGTTGAAGTTGGGGGCACGAGCTCTTAGCCAAGAACTAGCCAACAAATTATAGATATCAATGCTTTGCCTATTTTGGAAGTGCCCAAGAAGCAACCAAGGTCCAAAAGCTCTAGTGCTCCTTGTAAAAAATACCAATTTAGGACCCGCCTATGGGGCATACAACAAAACACAATCCCCACTCTCATTGGTTCAACAAGATGGTAGCAACCTTACGAGATGTAGCATATATTTGGGAAGAAGGATGCCAATTTAATGATGTATGGGAGAAGTATTAGTTTTTTACGTGCAATTTTGAGGGATTATAGAATTTGGAAGAACTTCAACCCATCTCGTGTGAGGGCATCTTAGTCGCATACTTTAGTGCATGGCTACCTAAATGAGACTTCATGTGTTGTAACTAACTCATTAACACAATGTAGCATAACAAGGACACGAGAGCATCTAGTACTTTTCTCATTCCATCCCTCATATGTGGTGACAAATTAAAGAATT
Source organism: Ceratopteris richardii (assembly GCA_020310875.1). Taxonomy (NCBI): domain Eukaryota; kingdom Viridiplantae; phylum Streptophyta; class Polypodiopsida; order Polypodiales; family Pteridaceae; genus Ceratopteris; species Ceratopteris richardii. Next base: position 53,966,147 of record CM035438.1, read on the forward strand.
TTCAATTCACCAATAACCTAGTATGGGAAGCTTTGGATATGCAGGGTATGTACACCCCCGCAAAAAAACAGATGCTAGTTCCAGATAGCATGAAGAATAGAAATCTAACCAAACTTAAAGATATGGTAGCCATGACCTCTAATATAGCCATCCATCATAGAATGTATATGCAGCATTTTGTTTTTCCTGCATAGGATAGGTTCATACAACCCCATAAGAAAATTATGTTTAGCTCATACTTGGCTGACACTCAAAAATTAATTATCAATCTCCCACATTGGATCATTGACTAGATTCATGTAGCCAGTAAGAAATGGTCTTGCAAGATTAACTTACATGGGTTTTATGCCCTCACGCATATTATTTATAGATTCTTGGCTTACGGCATCCCTATTCAGTGTGCCCTATCATGGAACAGAGTTTAGCAACTCAAAGGTAGAAAGGCCTCTGCACCTCCATTCAAAAGAATGAGAGGGTCAATTCCAAGTGCCCAACCACAAAGGAGCTACATTGACTTCTGATATCTCTCTAGCACCATAAAGAATAGTACGTCCATTGACACTCAGATTACCAAGGAGAAGCACTGATGGTCCACAACTCAGAGTCCCAATTCTACCATCAAATCTAGACTTTTCTAGAGGAATTGGTCTAGAAGAACTAGGAAATTTCGACTTTTAACAACTCCTTTGAGATATGGAGGTAGGTTCTAAAGAAGAAGAGGCACCAGGTGACCATCAACACCATCAACAAGAAGAGGGGCAACATGATGAGCAATAGCAGGAACATGACCAAGAGGAGGAAGAAGACAAAGAGGGCCAAGCAGATGAAGAAGATGACCATGCCCCAACCTACATCATGCAATTGCAAAGGTTATATGACACAATCTTGGGTGTATAGGAAAGAGGTGAACTTTCCTTCCACATGGGTCAATTAATAGTTAATCACATTTTGGGCAAAGAAGGCATGGACCTAGATTTCATTGAGACCTTACAACTCATGTCTGAAACCCGTGGAGTTATGGAAGCCATCCACACCATGATGTAGTGACCAAGGCCTCAATATGAATAGCAATGCATTGACATCACGCCATGGCCAAGAAAAAATCACCATTCAAGCAGTAACATCGACAACAACAATCCATCTAATGGCAGAAACATTTTTACAAACCTCACCTATCTTTCCTCCACACACTCCATCTCCACCCCAAACTCAACAAATTGAAACCACAATCATCAAAACCACTCAAGCCAAAGAACCAATTTTTCACACCCCACCTTGTTCCCCACCTCATACTCAAGTAGTAGTAACTACCACTGAAGCCACCACATCAAAAGGTTCCTTTAGTTTTTGTGCAACTGTCTCTCATGCATAATTGTTCTCCTCCATCATGAACCCATTATATATTGCTCCCTAAAGATCACTTGAATCTGCCCTAGGCCACCCACATGAGCACCTTGTTGTGGGAAACCCAACCCCCAACTAAAGGCATTCTAGGATTCCTAGCATACCCTACCACATATGTCCCTCTTAGAATGAACCCCTATTCTCCTATATTTTCTTTCTTCCATCAACTTCAAGCACCTAAAATCATCATACCACCATTTTGGGCAACCTTCATGGAAGCCATGCATGGAACCCATGCACCATCTTCTTCATGGGGTCCTTCTTGATGGAGAGTGTTAATCTCCAAAAGAACAAGCTACTCTTGAAATTAGAGCACCTCTATATCAAGAGTAATTTAAAACCTTCACTAATTTGGAGGATCAATGATCAATTATAAAGATTTTGGATAAACTGTGAAGAAGATGACTCTACAGAAAGTCTGCTGCACATAACTCTCTCATTCACTTATCAAATGTGTAAATTTTTTTTTAAAACTTTGCACAACGTGTCGTCTATAGTTTGCGCACCTCCTCCAAGTTAAATCATTCCAAAAGACTCAGTAGATCTTGAGAAATGATCTCAACAAGTCACCTATGTCTAAAATTGTTCTTCTGAGAAGTCGATTCAGACACCTGTAACTTCTAACACTTGGTTCTCTCAAACTAGAACCCCTTATGGAAATGCTTTTAACCATAGATGGCTTACCTTCCAACTTAGATTTGTACAAAACTTTAAACTATGCACTGAGAAATGATCAAATCTTTGACCATCGAGATTGCGCCTATTTCAGAAAACAGTTACTTCTTCACATATGAATGTTCCTACTCATAATTCTCACAGCCTGTTTACAATTAGGCTCTCAAACTTTAACCATAGACTCATTAACTATGGAATTAGATGTCTACAAAAGGATTCTTGAAATGATCAAGCATAGAAGGAGAATACACAGAAACATCGGGCACAATTTTTCCTTCATTACTAGAAAACTTTACATCTGGATGAGAGAGCTAATCTTCACACTTCTCAAGTGTCTAATCACATCTTAAATCTTCTCAATTCTTGTATTCTACACTCTCTCATATTTTCCTTGACATTTTTCCTTGTATATATAGGCAAATATTTACAAGCTCATGACTATACAAAAGTATAAGTGAACTATCTCTGAATTAATGTACATATGTGTACACGTCTTCATCTTCTAGATATGCACTTTCTTCATGCTTCATAACTTGATCTTTTCTTCAGTCCTTGACTTCAATTCTTCATCAAAACATCAATTGTTGATTGGCTTGCACCAACAGCTCCCCCTCAATCATCAATTGAGGTTTTCTCTATCTTCTTTATACCTACCATATCTTTAAATCTTTGTAGCTTTGGTCCATCCAAGATTTTAGTTAGCATATCAGCTATCTGATCTTTTGTTGAAGTATGTATTACTTCAATCTCTTTATCCATCACCTTCTCTCTTAGAAAGTGATACTGAATCTCAATATGTTTAGTCCTGGCATGAAAAACAGGATTAGCAGCTAAATACAATGAACTCATGTTATCTCCATGAATAGTGGGTGTACTTTGAATGATGTCAAAACTCTTCATCAGAGTCTTAAGCCATATCACTTCCTTTGCAGTTTCCACAAAACCTTTGTACTCAGCCTCTGTGGATGATAAAGCAATTGTGTGTTGCTTCTTTGAACACCATGAAATTAACTTATCTCCCACATAACACAAGTATCCATAAGTTGACCTCCTATCATCAGGATTTCCTGCCCAATCTATATCACTATGAATCTTGATGTTTGTATCTGATGTAAAACCATAATACAAACCCTCTTTGAGTGTACCCTTAATGTACCTCAACACTCTTTGACTTGCAATCCAATGTTCTTTCCTAGGACAATGCATAAATTGAGATAATACTCCAACTGCATATGACAAGTCAGGCCTAGTTAATGTAGCATAGATCAGACTACCAACCAAACTTTGATATAGCTTCATGTCCTTGAACTCTTCTCCTCCATATCTGCTCAATTTGTGATTCATCTCCATTGGATTAGGTGCTACCCTGCAATCATTCATCTTAAACTTGATCAACAAGTTTTTCAAATACCTTTCTTGAGTTACATACACTCCATATTGAGTGTATGATATCTCCATTCCCAAGAAATATGACAAGTCTCCCAAGTCACTGATTTTGAACTCTTTCTCCATTTGCTTCTTTAGGCTTTGAATGCCTTTCTCATCTGTACCTGTAAGAATTATATCATCAACATATATGCACATGTATATGAACCCATCATCACTTGCTTTAACAAGCAAGCTACTATCTGCTTTAGATACTTGAAAACCAAGTTCCTTAAAGAACTTCACAAGTCTATAATTCCATGCCCTTGGGGCCTGCTTCAAGCCATACAAAGCTCTCTTGAGCTTACATACATGATCCGGATACCTTTCATCTCTGAATCCTTGTGGTTGCCATGAAAACATCATCTGAAATATAACCATTTAAAAAAGCATTCTTCACATCTAATTGACATAATTTCCAACCTTTACATGCATCAATGGCCATGATTGTCCTGATGGTTGTCATCTTTGCCACAAGACTATAGGTCTCATCATAATCTATACCATATGTCTGAGCAAAACCCTTCATAACAAGTCTAGCTTTATACCTAGACACACTTCCATCTGCAAACCTCTTTGTCTTGTAGACCCATTTGCATCCAATGATCTTTAGACTATTTGGTTTAGGAACCAAATCCCATGTGCCATTCTCCATCAATGCATCATACTCTTCCTGCATAGCTTTCTCCCAATTTTCCTTACCTTTTGCATCTTCATATGTAGAAGGGTCTTCATCTGCCTTTATCATATAAGCATAATCTTTGGTAGCCTAAAAAGAAGTGTCATAGCTATATCTTGTAGGTTGCCATTTGTGTCTTGATGACCTTCTGAGTTCTCCACTCCTTGAGGTTTCTGGTTCATCACATTCTGGATCAAACCTTGGCACTTCTTCAACTTCAACATGTACTTCATTGTTCTCCTCTTCATCAAATATCTGAACCTTTGATTTACCTTTCTTTTGATTCACAACTTCTTCATCATCTTCATAAATATTGATTGTACCTGCATACCAAGTACCTTGTTCATCAAATGTAACATCCTTTGACACTAAGAATTGTTTTGTGGATGGACTCCACAACCTATATCCAATCTGCTTATCATCATATCCAATAAACACATATTCTTCAGCTTTAGGTTCCAATTTATGTCTCAATTGTGATGGCACATATGCATATGCCAAACATCCAAATACTTTGCAATGATCTAAAGTAGGTCTCTTACCCCACCAAGCTTCATATGGTGTCATACCCTGAAAAGCTTTACATGGTAACCTATTGACCAAATAAGTAGTTGTGTTTACGGCCTCAGCCCACAAATAATTTGGGCAATTTTTCTCCTTCATCATGGATCTTGCAAACTCAACAAGAGTTCTATTTCTTCTCTCTGCTACACCATTTTGTTGAGGAGAGTACCTGCAATTAACCTCTCTCTTTATACCTGCATTCCACAAGTAATCACTGAACTCATTAGAGAAATATTCTCAACCTCCATCTGACCTTAGTCTCTTCAACTTTAGACTTGTAATTCTCTCTGCATACACATGATAATGTTTGAATGTATTGAATACCTCTGACTTATCTTTGATCACATAGATAGTGATCCATCTGGTAGCATCATCAACATAAATCACATAATACCTTGAACCATTGATACTAAAATCTTTTGATGGTCCCCACACATCTGTGTGTACCAACTCAAGCTTCTCTGAATACATAAAACCATGCTTGGAATAAGATTGCTTATGAGCCTTACCTAATTGACATGCCTCACATCTGTATGTCATATGTTGACCTGCAACATTAGGCAATCCAAACACTGAACCATTGTTAACCATATCTTTAATACCTCTTTCATTGAAATGTCCAAGCCTTTTGTGCCAAAGATCTAACTCAGAGATCTTATGTCCTCCATAGGTGAACAAGGCATGACCAATGTTACCTTGAATCTTTAATGTGAACAATCTTTCTTATTTCTTCCCTGAAACAATTTGTTTATACCCATTGCTAGGGTCTTCCACAAACACTCCTTCATTAGTGAACCTAACTTCATAACCTTTTTCAACAATTTGTCCTACGCTTATCAGATTCTTAGGAATTGTAGGAACATACAAAACCTTACTCAAGAGAGTACTTCCATCCTTGGCCTTCACTGATCCAATTGACTTTACATTGTGCTTTGTATTGTCACCTGTTTGAACTACATGGTTAGTTACCTTATTCTCCAAATCAGTCATCAAAGCTATGTTACCACTCAGGTGATTGTTACACCCTGAGTCAATGTAGAAGACTCTTTGATCTTCATTTTTCCTTTCACAAGTTGCGTTCATTATCGATTTTGAATCCTCCTTCTGATATGAAGCATAATTGTAGTAGGTATTGTTGTATTGTTGACTTTGGAATCCTCTACCTGCATTTCTTCCAAAGTAACCTCTACTACCTCTACCTCTGAAATTACCTCTTTGATTTCTGCCACCTGTTCCGCTTGAATTAAAATTCTGATTATATCCACCATTGTTATGAGTATTATGCCAACAATCATTAGCTAAGATAAACTTGCATAAACGGAATGCCCAAATAATGATGCAGATGCCCTAAACTTGACATCTCAAATGAGGCATGCAGAGCAGCCTCAAAATCAGCAATATGCTTCTCATGAGGACCAATGAGCAACATGTCATCAACATACAGAACAATAATTAGAAACACATCATTTGCACGCTTAACATATAAGGTGCTCTCAGTTTAACTATTCTCAAAACCATGTGCAATCAGATAAGCATGTTTCTTTTCATACCAAGCATGTGGTGCTTGCTTCAAACCATATAATGCCTTCTTCAACCTACATATTTTGTTCTCATTCCCTTTCTGCACGAAGCCACGGGGCTGAAAAACATACATTTCCTCATGCAAGTCAACATTCAAAAATGCAGTTTTAATGTCCAACTGATGTACATTCCAACCATGATGAGCTGCAAGTGCACAGATGCTAGGAACAATAGTCATTCGACATGTAGGAGCAAAGTTTTCATAAAAAACAATGCCTCTTTCTTGAGCATAACCCTTTGCAACAAGCCTAGCCTTATACCTGTGAACTTTTCCATCAGGCTTATGCTTCAACTTGTATACCCACTTAGTGCCAATTGCCTTCTTGCCAAGACGCAAGTCACATAAAGTACATGTACCTTTCTTCATTATAGCATCATATTCAATATGCATAACAACCATCCAATTTCCTAAATTTTGTGCTTCATCAAATGAAATAGGCCCATTCTCCTCACAGGGACTAGAGGCAGCCATAACATAGAAATATAAAGATGCAAAGCAAGCACTATGAGAGCATGAATGAGTATGATATGAGACTAGAGGCAGCCATAACATAAAAATATGATGCAAAGCAAGCACTATGAGAGCATGAAGCAATGCCAACCATGAGGAACAAAGGGAAACCATCACATGAAGAAGTGGAAGGACTTTCAAATCGGTATTTGAAGGATGCACTTGCAAGGTCCTATATTCTAAAATAAATCTCTTATTTTCTTTTACCTCATGTCAAGGGATGCAAGACATCAAGAGAGACCTGGAAGGCACTTGCTTCTTTCTTCTCCTCCAATGCTCGAGCAAGGAAGAACCAATTGTGGATGGAGTTCACAACAATGAAGAAAAGCTCGAAGCAAAGTGTGACTGATTATGTCACAAAGATGAAGGAGATTTCCGACCAACTTGGAAGCATTGGAGAGGTAATTGAAGAGGAGAAAATCATTAGACAAATCATAAATGGAATCAAAGCAGACGACAAGTGGGAGTCATTCACAGCAGCCATGGATTTGTACATGGATATGCATGTACCCGACCTCAACACACTCATGGGCCAACTCTTCACTCATGAAGCAAAGATTAGCAAAGGTGGTGAGTCCTCAAAAGGTAATCAAACTTCTGCCTTATATTCTGATAAAGCTAAAGCCAATGACAAGTCAACAAATAGGAAGAATGAAGATGAAGATAGCTCTTTCCAAGCAAATTTTGCAGGTAGAGGAAGAGCTAGAGGAAGAGGCAGAGGTGGAAAGCAAGGTAGGGGGAGATTCCAATCATCTCAACCTTGCAATATATGTGGCTTATCTAATCATACTACTGAAGAATGTTTCAAGAACCCGAGGAACTCAAGAGGAAGAGGATTCAATAGAGGTGGCTATGGATCAAATAGAGGTAGATACACTGGAGGATACAACAACAACTACTACAACAACAATTACAACAACAACAACAACAACAACAACAACTATCAAAATGGCCATAGAGGAAGAAGAGATTACAATAACTATGTAGAGGACCAAAGTCAAGAAGATTCATTATTGATTATGAATCTATCAGTGAAGAAGGGTAAGGATGATGATCACATATTTTACATTGATTCGGGATGCTCAAACCATGTAGCAGGAAATGTGGCTTTACTTTCTAATTTTGAAGATCCTCATAACAATCATGAAGTGCAAATAGGAGATGATACAAAGCAGTCAGTGGAGAAGATAGGTAATGTGAAGACATCAGATGGGAATATGAACTTCTTAAGAAAATTCTTGTATGTCCCGACAATTACCAAAAATTTAATAAATGTTGGACATATTGTTGAAAAAGGATTGCAGTCAGATTCAAAAGATTTGGAGCATATGTTGAAGACCCAAGGCAAGGCTTTAGAATGATTGCCAAAGGAGAAAAGACAGGAAGGCTTTTCACTTTTGAAGTGGAAGATGCAAAGAACATAACTTTGTTTAGCTATGGATCTCAAACTCTCATAGAGTTGGAGATATGGCACAAAAGGCTTGCTCACATTGGTGAGAGGACACTCAAAAAAATTTGCAGGGACCAAAGTGTACTTGGTTTGCCTAATATCACAAGGCAATACATGATTTATAAGTGTGAAGCTTGTCAACTCGACAAGGCTCATAGACAACCTTTCAATAAGAAAGGATATGTGTATCAAAATCCTTTGGATCTAGTGCACACGGATGTGTGGGGTCCAAGTAAGGAGCCATCTATATCAGACTCAAGATATTATGTGTCTTTCATAGATGATTGTAGCAGGTGGACCATTCTATTTTTCATGAAGCACAAGGATGAAGTTTTTAACTGCTTTAAGAAGTATGTTGCTCTTGTTGAAAACCAAATAGGTAGGACTTTGAAAAGACTCAGATCAGATGGTGGAGGAGAATACTTCTCTTCTGAATTTGATGCCTTCTTGCATGAAAGAGGCATTAAAAGGGAAGTCACTACAAGGTATACACCTGAACTCAATGGTGTAGCAAAGAGGAGAAATAGAGCTGTAGTTGAACCTGCAAGGTCCATGCTCAATGAAAAGGGATTGCCAAACTACCTATGGGCAGAGGCTGTGTCTATAGCCACATATCTCATAAATAGACTTCCATCTAAGTCACTAGACGGAACCACTCCATATGAAGTGTGGAATGAAAGAATACTTAGTCTAGAGGATTGTAAAATTTTTGGATGCTTAGCCTATGCTCACATTCCTTCTCAAGTAAGAGGGAAATCGGATCCCAAAGCAGAGACGTGCACATTGATTGGTTATGACCAAAACAAAAAAGGATATAGATTGTACAATCCAACTAATAAAGGATTTTCTATGAGTAGAGATGTAATTTTTGATGAGAGAAAATCATGGTTTGATGATGACAGGAAAGTGAAGCTACCTTATGACTTGGATGAAGATTTTCCATCACTTCAACCAAAGGAGCCAAAGCAAATGGAAGAAAGTGATTCGGAGATTGACCTAGAAGACTTGGAAAGACTAAAGCTATGGAAGAGCAAAGGTAAGCAAAGATGCAGGATGCTACATATGGACCCGAGAGCTCACATCAACCACTTAGAAGAGAGGTTTGTTTATGATACTTCTTTGGTCATCAAACACTCAATCTACATTGCAAAGGATTCAACCAATGAAGAACCTACCACATTAGAAGAAGCACAAAGCAAGAAAGCTTGGAGAGATGCAATGGATGAAGAAATGGAAGCCTTGAAGGAGAATGACACTTGGGAGTTTGTACCTAACAAGCAATCTATGAAGGTAATTGGATCTCGATGGATATACAAAATCAAGAGGAATCCAGATGGAAGTATAAATAGACATAAAGCAACATTAGTTGCTAAAGGGTTTGCTCAAACTTATGGTATTGATTATGAGGAGACTTTCTCTCCTATCGTAAAAATGGCTACAATTAGAGTTCTCATTAGTCTTGCTGCATCTAGAAATTGGAAGCTCTATCAACTTGATGTAAAGAATGCTTTCTTGAATGGATGGATTTGAGAGGAAGTGTACATGGCACAACCTCCTGGATATGAGGATGCACATCATCCTAACTATGTATGCAAATTAAAGAAAGCCTTGTATGGATTGAAGCAAGCTCTAAGGGCTTGGAATTTCAGATTGGTGAATTATTTGCAGGACCAAGGATTCAAAGCTAGCAAGGAAGATACCTCTTTGTTCATAAAGAGGAATGGATATGAAATGATCTATTTATGTGTGTATATTGATGATATTATTATAAAAGGCAATGATCTTGAAGGAATCAAACAAGTAAAGACTCAAATGAAGGAGGAGTTCAAAATAAGTGACCTCGGACCACTCACTTATTTTCTTGGATTGGAGTTAATCTACACAGGTTCAGGTATATACATCACACAAAGGAAGTATGTGCATGACATGCTTATGAAGTTAGTGCTTATGAAGGAGAGCCAATTGAAGACATCACAAGCTATCAAAGCTTGGTTGGAAGTTTGAACTATGAAACACTCACAAGGGTGGATATATGCTATAGTGTTAGCATATTGAGTCAGTTTATGCATAAGCAGAGAAGACCACATATGGAAGCGGCCAAGAGAGTCCTCAAGTACCTAAAGGGGACCATGAATGAAGGTTTCTTTTATTGATTTACTTTAGATATTGAGCTAAAGGTCTACTTAGATGCAGATTGGACCGGATCTAGAGATGATAGAAGAAGCACATCCGGGTATGTATCATTTGCAGGTTCATGAATCATTGCTTGGTCATCCAAGAAGCAACCAACCATGGCATTATCTTCTACTAAAGCCGAATATAGAGGTTTGGATAATGCAACTCAAGAAATCATGTGATTAAAGTTTTTGTATACAGATCTTGGACTTCATTCTTCAACACCTCACATTTTTGGTGACAACACAAGCTCACTACATTTTGCAACTAATCCAGTATACCATGCTAGAACCAAGCATATTGAAGTCCACTACCATTATGTAAGGGAGAAGCTAATGAGCAAGGATATTCAACTATCCTATGTCTCTACAAATATGCAATGTGCAGACATGTTGACTAAAGCTCTTGATGGTACAAAGTTAAGTAGATTCAAGTTGATGATTGGCTTGCAGGAAATCAAGGACAATTGAAGATATATTTGTAGGCCAAGCATGTTAGCCTTGAGGGGGAGCTGTTGGTGCATTTTACCCAAGCCTACATGCTTGATATTATTTGATTTATGTTCATTTGTAGTCATATTTGTAATCATGTGAACACCTCTTGTAAAAGAGTACATTTTATCTCTTGTAATTGTGAAAAAGAAAAAAGAAAAAGAATGGATTACCTCATCCATGATGTAAAAAGTAAACTTGTCGCTCTAACTACCTAAAACCATGAATTAGTGAGTTGAGGGACTATTTCCTAACTTTGGGGATCACTTTTAGGTGGAACCATTCGAATTCGAATTCAAAACTCCCTCCAAGAGTAGCTATAAAAAGAGCAAGAAGGAAGAGGCAATTAGCAAGCCTTGTACATGAACACTTCATGTCATTTTGTAGAGATTGAAGAGATTACTCCATAGCTCTATCAGTCTACTCCCATTGTGTAAATATTCATTGCCAATGTGGTTGTAATCATATGTAAATCTATACATTCATCATTCTCTACTTCTCTGTTTTGTTCTCTGCTATACTCGCTCAAAGCAGTAACTTCAGAAGCTCATATCTCGATCTCTACTAACCTTTTTCAGAGTTTTAACATGCGTTGGATTTCTCTCTCTCTGTGTTATTGCATAAAAAACTTCATTATTATTGAGTGTATATTTTGGGAGATATCTGCATTTTACTGCTCACTGGTCTATCTCTGTAGAGCCCCGAGAATGGCGGGCATGTTCTTGATATTGATGAATCTAGTTCTCAGTTCTCGGTTTATCGTTTGAAGTGTTTTAACTTGGAATAGCAAGCTACCTAAGTCTATTTGCTATGCCCAAAAGGAATTGCTCTAATTCGTACCAGGTTGAGAGAACTGTTCATTTTTTCTAGCAGGTGTATGTTCAAAAACAGCAAGTTTTGGGTGCTACTCATTTCACAACTAGTCTGTCTTGACTTCAACTTTTGAGATACATGTTCCAAAGTACTTGGCTGATATTTTGGTGGATTTAGGAAGTGCAAAGGGTCTACTAATCAACTCTGAAGTCTCAGTTGGTTGGTGTGAAGCTGGTTGTAGCAGCACCAACTCATCTTCGGATTGCATCCACCATCTCTCTCCACAAAATGCTTCTAGCAATTGGTCAATATTTGTGAATTGAACTTGATGCAACAATTGAAACCACATCAAGGATTTATTCTTTAGAGTTTGACTAGAAGCATTGTGTTGAGCGAACAAATCATGAACCTGTTTTGCCCTTAGTACTTGTCTAAATTTAACTACATGATCGTATGGATCTCCTATTCCATCAAAATAATTTTTCAACGACTTCACCTATTGAGTAGGTCTCAATATTCTAGGGTTTTTTCTTGGTCTAGGAAGATGGACCATATCCATGCCTCTTTGGATCTTCGGATCTCTATGTTTCTCCTAATTGATTCTATCTCTATCTAACCCTGATCTTTCTCTCCTAAAAGGATTTGCAAAGCTTACTTTGGGTCCATCCCTAGTTCTTTCCTGATGATTCTCTAGGATATGGGAAGATCCTGCTTGTTGGTACACAAGATCTAGCTGAAGGGAATACAAATTCTCCCTTTCAAGTGTAGGCATGTGTGCCATGTTCCATGACCACAAAAAACCTTTCAGAGAAGTTATCTAAGTAGATTACCTTCCCTGGGACATTCGGTCCTTGAACTCATAAATTTTCACACCATCTACCTCACTCTTGGTTTGTCTCTGTTAAATCTCGAGAAGGATTCATCCATCTCTATATTCAAGGATGGGTGAAAGCATGTTAATGTGAAAAATTTTTAGGACTATTTACCACTTTTAAGCACGTTGTGATTTACCTATTTCAAAAGCTATGTAAATAGTGAAAAACTAAATTCATAATGTCCTCTGCTCGACGTACGATCATTCATGTTACCGTTACTGTCCATGTGAAAGGCCAAATGTCCACCGACACTTCCTTGTATATGTTCTTTAATAAAACATATAGTGGTCTGGTCAGTCACAGATTGTAAGTTCAACCACACTTGCAAGACCTAAAAAGTCTGTCTTTGTGCTCCTCTATGTATTTTGTTTTTTGTGTATTCTGTAGCGTCCCGTGTGGAGTACTGTGTGCAGCCTCAGGAGCTCAGTTTTCTACTCCGAGCATATCATTGTGGAGCTATGGAAAAGGAGAGCGCACTATGGTGCATCGGCATATAAATACTTCATTGGTATCAGAGATATTCGATGCAAAAAGCTTTGTTCCTTTTGTGTGAGCGAAGCGAGCACCCCCCCCCCCCAAGGCTTTCTCCAAGGCTTACGACTAAGGCGACGACTAAGGCATACCTTGTCATCCGAGTCACCAAAGTCACCATTGGCACCGTTGGCTGCACATGAGGGAGGACCTCAACGATCAAGGAAGATAGAGGTTCCTGATACTTCCCACGAGCCCGCTATTGTTCCCCCAGAGCTTGCTTAATCGTGGCAATCTCTTGCCACTAAGCTACACTCTTATGGTGGCTGAAGAAGGGGAAAGACTAAGGTTGACATTACCTTGAACATGTTTTTGGTCCCTCAAAGCTTCATTCTTTGCTTTCAAAGCCTATTTTTGAAGCATTTTTGGGTGTCTTTTGGGGCCATTTTGGAGTACATCTGCACATAGTTCTCTTCACACAGGCCCAAGAACATCAAGAAGAGTGTTCTTTGTACATCTCCAACAATAAAGATCAACCTTTGTGGCTATGTTTTTAGCCACAGTTGTAAAACTACAGGTTTCTTGAAAGCTTTCAGTTTTGGTGGGAGCAACTACTGCAAATTTATGCAGGTTTTTTGAGCCTAAGAAATCAGAGTTGACAAACACTTGCAGGTGTTATTGGCTAGTTTTTGGGTTGTGTATTCAGCGTTTAGTGTCATTTTACTGCATATATTGAGCACATACACACCATGTACGCTTCTGTGGATATCGCTTATGTACGTCCATGTGGTCATTGATGTAGCGGTTACGTTCTTTGCATAAAGCCTTTTATGTTTGATAAAGAGGGTCGTGGTGAGGTTTTCTTAACTGGGAGACACCCATATGTCGGGATCTCTTCGGTGATATAGGTGGAAGACTTACCTAGCCTCGCCATAGGAGATGTATGATAACTGTTCATAGGTGCTCGATAAGCCTAGTTGGCTTCTATTGGGTAACTGATTATATGTAGTGGAGTCAGTGATTTACTATGCAGGAAAACATGTCAGTACTTGCAATTTTATAATATTTTGACACTAGTCATACACTCATTTTGCAAAGGATACTCTGGCAAAATTTTTCCAGATTTTTGGTTTTGTCAACTATATAGTGGTCGATTTACTACTTGATACACTTATTCGTTGGTGTTCGGACTCTTCTAGCTCCACTATCATTCTATTCAGTTCTCTTCCATCATGGAATCAGAGGTCTTAGGCACATCCGGTGGATCAAGGTCTAGTGCTAGTGTTCCGAGGAGGAGCTATAACTTGCACGGCAAAGACCATTTTGAGATCCGAAAATTTGATGGCACAAACTTTGATCTATGGAAGAATCAGATTAAAGATGTGCTGATTCAAAGGAGGCAATGGAAGCCAGTAAATTGGATTTCAAAGAAGCCTGTTGACATGGATGAAGATGATTGGGATGAGTTAGATGAAATGGCCAGGTCTACCATTCACTTGCACCTGGAAGATAATGTTTACTCTACAGTATTAGACTGTGAAAGTGCAAAGGAGCTTTGGAAGAAGTTATGCAATACATATGAAAAAGAGACGGCATCAAATAAAGTGTACCTGATGAGAAAATTATATGACCTTTGCATGAAGGACACAGATAGTGTTGCTGCTCATCTAAATGAGTTTGATGCTATATTCTCCCAGTTAGAGGCTCAGAAAATGGATATGGATAAAGAAATGAAAGCAGTATTTCTGTTATGCACACTACCATCATCATGGGATACATTTTGCAGAGCTATTAGCAATAGTGCACCTGGTGGTAAACTTGTTTATGATGACATATGTGGAGCGCTCTTGCGTGAGGAGATTCATAGAAAATCTATGGTTGACACTCATAGTATATGCATATAATGTTCGTGATTCTTACCAAGGAAAGAATCAGCAACGTGGTAGGAGCAAGAACAAGGAAAAGAATTGTCAACAAAATAAGAGTAGAAGTAAATCAAGGAAGAGGGATATTGAATGCCATTATTGTCATAAGAAAGGACATATGAAGAAAGACTGTTATGCATTAAAGAATGCTAAAGGTAAAGGATAGAATGTTGATGGGCATGTTAAATATTTACTTGCACCATCTACTTCGACTATAAAGATTGAAGAAATTAATGCTATTTGTGATGATGTTGAGTGTTGGCACTTGATAGTATTGTGCCATCTGAGGTGCTTATGGCTGATTCTCTTTCCCACACCTCGCTGCTAGATTCTGGTGCTTCTTTCCATGTGACACTACACAGAGAATGGTTCTCTAATTATGCAGCAAAGTCTCTTGGTACTGTGAGACTTGGTGACTCTTATCCGTGTGATGTTGTGGGGATTGGAGATGTGGTTGTGTAGTTCATTGATGGTTCAAAATTTACTATGCATAATGTACGCCATGTACCTAAGTTATCACGCAGTTTGATGTCAGTTGGTCAACTTGATGATCTTGGTTACAAGGTGGTCTTCTATGCTCAGTCCTTTTGCATATCAAAGGGCAATATGGTTATTGCAAAAGGAAGAAAAGTTGGCTCACTTTATCCTTTGTTTGTATCATAGAAAGAACACTTGTTAGTTGTTATTGATCAACATATGGCTTGTATTTGGCATGGTCGTTTAGGCCATATATCTCATAGTGGAATGGAAAATCTTTCTCGTTCTGGCTACTTACTTGTGTTATCTTTCTCTGATTTTTCATTTTGTGAGCATTGTCAATATGGAAAGCAAACTAGAAATATGCATAGAATGCACATTGACTCTTCAATTCTGCCTTTAGATCTCGTTCATACGGATGTGTGTGGTCCTATGCCCACTAGGTCCTTATGTGGTTCTCTCTATTTTGTCACTTTCATAGATGATGCTACTAGAAAAGTTTGGACATATCCTATCAAATCGAAGGATGAAGTATTCCCCACTTTCAGAAAATGGCATGCTTCAGTTGAGACTGAAAAAGGATCTAAGCTTAAGGCTTTACGTTCAGATAACGGGGGTGAGTATACCTCACATGACTTCAGCCATTTTTGTCAGTCTAGAGGGATTCATAGAGAGTTTACAACTCCTTATACCCTAGTACAGAATGGTGTAGCTGAGAGGATGAATAGAACTATTCAAGATAGAGTAGTCTCTATGTTGCATCATGCAAACCTCTTACAAGGCTTTTGTGCAAAAGCAATATTGACGGGAGTTCATGTGATTAACCTTTCACCCAGTACTGCCAAAGGTATGAAAGTGGCACAAGAGTTGTGGACACGGAAGCCACCATATTATGATAATCTTTGAGTTTTTGGGTGTGAAGCATATGTTCATATACCCAAGAATCCTAGACAAAAGTTGGATCCTTATGGGATTCTGAAACACGGACAGTGATTAGAAGTAGTGATGTCATTTTCAATGAGTCTAAGATGCATAAACAACCCATTAAGGAGGTTGAAATGAGAAGAGTGGTGTTTGAGGATACTAGTCCTCCGGCTAGCATGCATAAAACTGCTGCACATAGGGATGTTCAAGAAAATGTCTATTCAGATTAGTCTACATATGTTCCTGTTCAACAAACATTGAGATTTTCTACACATGTCTCATATCCACCTGATAGATATGTTCCAAGTTTAGATTTTGTTATGCTAATAGATGCTGTTGAGCCTTCTTGCTACAAAGAGGCTATGGAGACATAGGATCATGTCAAGTGGGAGCGTGCCATGAAGAGTGAGTTGGATTCTATTCACAAGAATGGTACTTGGGATTTAGTAACTTTGCCAAAGGGCAGGAAAGCTTTACCATGTAAATGGGTATATAAGCTGAAATTCACATCAGATAGTGCTTTTCCAAAGTATAAAGCACGACTCATTGCAAAGGGTTTTAAGCAACAATATGGTGTTGATTTCGAGGAAATCTTCTCTCCAGTGGTCAAGATGACTACCTTGCGCATGTTGCTTGGATTCATTGCAATGGAGGACTTAGAGCTAGTCCAAATGGATGTGAAAACTGCTTTCTTGCATGGAGATCTTACAGATGAGATCTATATGGAACAAGTAGAGGGTTATGTAATTCCTGGCAAGGAAAGTCTAGTTTGTAGGCTTAAGAAGAGCTTGTATGGACTTAAACAGTCCCCTAGACAATGGTACCAAAAGTTTGATGCTTTTATGAAATCTCAAGGCTATTTCGAAGCAATGAGGATCATTGTCTCTACACAAAGAGATGCTTAGATGGGAGCTTGATATGCTTGATACTTTATGTCGATGAGATGTTGATTGCTGGGAAGCCCTCTTACGATTTCTCAGTTCTCAAAAAGAAATCGAGTCAGACATTTGATATGAAAGATTTGGGGGATGCCAAACGTATTCTTGGCATGCACATTACTCTTGATAGGAGTAAAAGATGCATATACTTGTCTCAGAGTGAGTACATATCTCACCACCGGTTCAATATGCATGGTGGAAAGGCATTGAGTACACCTTTACCCACATATGTGAAATTGAGCAAGGATGATTGCCCCAAATCAGATGAGGAAAAGGAGTTCATGAACAAAATTCCCTATCGGTCTACTGTTGGTAGTCTCATGTATGCTATGGTAGATACAAGACCAGACATTGCATTTGCAGTGGGAGTTGTGAGTAGATATATGTCTAATCATGACAAGAAACATTGGGAAGCAATCAAGATGATTTTGAGATATCTAAGTGGCACTAAGGACACGTGTCTATGCTTAGGTTACACAAGACAAATGTCTAGAGGGAAAGCATCCATTATTGGTTACACAGATTCTGATTATGTTGGTTGTGTAGACAATCATAAGTCTACATCAAGGTACATTTTTCATTTTGTTGGAGGTGCTATCTCTTGGAGATCTCGTCTTCAAGAATGTACAACTGTTTTCACCACAGAAGCAGAGTATGTTGCAGCAAGTGAGGCATGTAAGGAAGCATTGTGGCTTTCTCATCTTGCTTGTGATATGGGTTTACCTCAGCATGTACCTCGCTTGCTTAGTGATAGTCATAGTTCCATTGCTTTGGCTAAGAATCCGGTCTATCATGCAAAGTCCAAGCACATTGAGGTGAGGTATCACTTCATCAGAGATTTCTTAGCCGTGGAGCGCATTATTCTTGAGAAGTTTCACACTCGAGATAATGCTGTAGATGCTTTGACTAAAGCTCTACCACACGATAGCTTTCGACATTGTCACTTGATGGGGGTTACTTGATTCTTGATCTTACACAGTCACTTGTATACTCTGTAACATGCCCATAAGGTGGGAGTTATAGTTTGTATACTTACACTCAGGTATTCTTTATCATTCTTTATTTTTCTCCCATGGTTACTTTGGCCATGTTGGCCTTTAGTGGGAGATTGTTACCGTTAGTGTCCATGTGAAAGGCCAAATGGCCACCGGACACTTCCTTGTATATGTTCTTTAATAAAATATATAGTGGCCTGGTCAGTCACAGATTGTAAGTTCGACCGCATTTGTGAGACCTAAGAAGTCTGTCTTCGTGCTCCTCTATGTACTGTGTTTTTTGTGTATTTTGTAGCGTCTCGTGCAAAGTACTGTGTGCGGCCTTAGGAGCTCGGTTTTCTACTTCGAGCATATCATCGTGGGGCTCTCGAGAAGGAGAGCGCACTATGGTGCATCGGCATTGAAATACTTCAATTCATGTAGAAATGAGTTTTGAATATTTTGATTACTCATGTCAAAGAAGATGGCCTATGGGGTTTCATGACTTGAACATCGATAGTAATTCTCATTAGACATCCTGTTGCACAAGGTGGCTATCCATGGAGTCTACGCTAGTGGAACATAGAAGATCTGAGCAAAGTCATCACTCATGAAAGAAAGTTACCGTAAATGAAGTTGTTCCATCGAACGAAGGTGAAGCAAAAACACTAGGAATGAGTATGAGTAGGTATGAAAAAGTGAAAAGGGTGGTTCGCATCTAGCATCGCATGCATGCATGCATCATTTAGGTGCTTGCATGGCGAGGAGTATTTTCTTCGGTTCTAATGTAAGAGCTCCTATTTTTGATAGAGAAGAGGTGTCATCCATTAGGAGTCCATCGTTGAAGTAGAAGCAATGGACTAGGTAAGTCCCTCGTTGATTCAATTTATTCACCTCATTAGTCAGCCTACACGTTTTTAGTTGCATCTATGACCAATAACTTACCTTGTTACATGGACATGGATCATCAGTTCCCAATCATGTCCCAAGATTTTAAGGTGGTGCATGAGCTCCCATCTACCATTGATGTCATGAAGAAAGGGGGCATCCATAAATATTTTGAATTACCAATCTACAAACCCGACTTTCAAAGATGCACACAAGTGATGAATACCTTACAGCCAACGCTACATGATCCATTGGTGCCAGAGGCCAGAGTCATGGATGCAATAGGTGAATGGGTTGTGATTCAGTTTACACATGAGTTAATCAAAGAAGCTTTTGGATGGGAGAAGGATGGAAATACAATATTAAAAGAGGAAAGTCGAGGGGCAGAGACAAGGACATTTACTGATATTAATCGCACTGACATTGAAGAAGAAGTAAGACTTATACATCAACACTTTTGTTTCCCTAACATGCATAGATACACTGCTCCTCAGAAGATCATAGTACAGATGCTCTCTCACGCTATTAAACAAATTGGGAATCAAATTAATCTGACTCCTTATATTCAAGAGAGGCTATTCGAAGCAAAGAAGCAGTGGAACCACAAGAAGTTCTTGAACGACAGTGTAGCTCTGACCATATTGATATATCATGCCTTGGGCATTAGAGAGCAGCTCCAAGAAATTCCATCGTCGACAGCCATGGCTAAATATGCCAAGGTCACCACAGTCCCAAGAAAGAAAAAAGGAGTAAAGATCATTGAGGAGGCAGAAACTAGCTCCCAACCCAAAATGAGAGGTACAAAGAAATTAAGGGAAGTAATGCAAGTAGAAGCAGAAGTCCGAAGCACAAAAAGAGTACATGTGCTCATGAAGTCAAGAATGGAAGATCAACAACCGATTACAGAAGAGGAATTAACAAGAGCATTGGAAGACACACATCAATATATGGAAGGTCAAGTTAATCTACCAGTGCAAGGGCACCATTACCAGCAAACCCACAAAGATACAGAAGCAAAAAAGAAGCTAACCAAAGTACATCGATACAGAGAAATAGGGTTGGATAACTCAAGCTCCTCTTCCAATGCACACGAAGAACCAGACACATCCTTGAATACTGATATTCGGAGTGAGTCGAGAGATGATGGACAATGGGAGGAATTAAATGAAGTGAACTACAATGCTGAAGAAGAGGACATAAAGGTAAATCAAACTACCATCAACCCTAATCCAAACACCATAGACAAAGAAGTAGCCCAGGAAAGTGTACATGTCATCAAAATAAATGACACATCTAACATTCAAATCCATGAGGCTCAACTTGGAGGAGAGGGTTTGTTCAAGAATCCCAAGGAAGAACCAAAAGAAGCTACGGGAGAAGACTCCGCACCATTCACACCAATAAGGGTTGTGGCAGAACCCTCCGATATGGATGTCACATTTCAAGGAAGTGCCATGAAAGTTATCAATATAGAAGAAGAAAGCAAAGAACCTGAAGCGCAGCTTCAAATCAGAAAACCACATAACGAGACTATCCATGTGGAGCACGGAAAGGATGTACAAACAAGAGAAGCTCCAAGCATTCCAAAAATGTGGTTGAATGTCGACGTCGCTCAGCTCAAGCCACTGGTGCAAGATATGATCAGAACTTCTATGGATACACAACAGTTGATGCTTGAGGCCGATGAGGACTATGACAAAGTGATGCAAGAAAAGCATGAACTTCATGAAATGGGTAAGAACCTTTTAGCACAATTAAGGCTAGCAAAAGAGCACATAACACACAAAGAAAATGAAGTTCAAGAGGTCAAGCAACAGTGCAAAATTTTAGAGACAGAAAATGAGAAATTAAAAGAACAACTACAGGAGTTACAGAAGAAATATGAGGTTAGTGAGACCGAGAAGACACGGATGAATGCAAGAAGCAAAATATTGGAATCACAAATCAAGATATACATGGATGAGGTAGAGAACTTAAGGAACAGAAACAAGGAGCTGATGACAGCTCTTCTAAGTAGTCAACCTATAGAGACTCAAGAAGTGCCAGAAAAGGACCTTAAGGCAATGGAGTAAAAGATACCCAGGTATGAAGATCAGCTCAAGCAGGAGCACACAGTCATTGCCGAATGGGAGAAGATGTACATGGATGGTACAAGGGCTCTAAAGACAAAGTGGAAAAAGGCTGAGAATAGATATATGGCGCAATGTAAAGAAGACATTGATCAAATCGCTGTCGTGGCAGAAGAAATCCAAAAGAATAAGGAAATGATTTCTAAGGCCAATGAAGAAATCAAGCAAAAGGATGAAATGATAAAGCAACTACAAGAGCGGCTAGAGCAGCAAGCAAGAGAGGGGACACCAGTAGTTCCAAAATCCACAGCAGCTACTAAGGAGATTGAGGTACGTCCTCTCTCTCCCCCCTTACATCATTCGCCGATAAGGGAGGAAATGGAGATCCAATCTCAACGTAATCATCAGGATATTGCAGAACTGAGCCGACATGAGAGGGCACTACTGGTGTCCTAGCTCACTGCAAAATTTGAAGATCAACTAATACAGATAATGAAAGAAGCTCAGATTGAAAGCAAAAATTTGGACCAAATATTGAAGCCATTTAATGTACCATATGGACTCCTTAAAGAGCAAACACGGCAATATATAAAGACCACCACAAATAAGGAGCTTGACAACAACCTCCAGTTCAACAATAATACTTTCCACTATACTCAAGAGGAATTCAAAAGGGTTGATCCTATATGGAGGTGAAAACTTTTGGAAAAGAACCCTACGCTGCGAGTACAATGGGAAGCATCACCATATGCACTTCAGGTGAATCCATATTTTTGCCCAGTACCCCACACACGCTCCTGGTCGCATTTTTGGGAAGGACAGCGCCAGGGTAGCATATATAATCAATGGCTCAATTATCTACTATTACCAACTCCACCGCATAATTACCTTCCAACGGAAGAATACATGGTGAAGCCCATGGAATTTTGGATTGCTCGATATGCCACTGTACCATATTTAGCATTCATAATGACTAATAAGATTTTTAGCATGCTACTTACAGTTATTAAAGTCTTCCAACATGCCAAATATACCTTTTTGAACTTCATCGGCATTACATAGGGATCCGAAGCACTTATTTTTTATCTTTCCACCATCCCGAGCTGATTAACCATTATGGCATACTATTCACAGCTTATGTTCTTGCCAAGCACGTATATGCAGACTTTTGAAGAAGTATTTTTTACTGGCTTCTTTGAAATTGATTCAGAAATTTTTGTAAAATTGACTTCAAATCTTAATGCAAGATTGGTGGCTTATGAAACAAGTTTCTTTGCGGATCATCGACAAGCACCAGAGGATGGAGTGAAGTCAAGCCAGTGGAAAGAATTCATGATATGTCACGCCAATTTGCTTAATCAACGAGAGCAAGCTGCCATACAAACGTACTCACGTCACCACAAAAAGCCTGTCAGGGACGACAAAGTTTAGGAGGAGGGACATGTGGAAGGGGAATCAAGCAAGAAGAAAAGAAGAAGAAAATCAAAGAACAAAACTGCTCACTAAAGAATGAAGAATTATAAAGCAAAAGAACCACCCTCTGCCCAAAGCCCCGCAGGGGCACGCATCAGGCAACAACGCCAAACATCCAGGTCTTGAGGAATGGAATTAAAGAATAACAACAACCAGGACATTTCATGGGAAGGACGAACCAGGGCCAGGAAGTATCCATGAAGAAGTGCAAGACAATACTTGGTAGGTAATAATCCTCCCACTGATAGCGTGCGATAACAGAAAATAAACAGGCTCAAAGCAATACAACAGGGTCAGATGTGTGAAGATAAAGACAAATCAGAAGACCAAAAGTTAGAAAGAGGTATAGGCTGAAAAGTTGAAGAGGGTGACTAAGAACCTCACATTCTTAGTCATTGATGGCGTGCGTGGCAGCCCGACTGAATACAACAAACCAGATTTGTGATGTACGGGATATCAAGGGGCAAACACAAGCAAAGGACATATTTCGGATAAGATAACCAATTGTTTGATAGTCCTTGTTGCTTCTTTGACCACTAGGTGCGTGTATTTAGACATCTTAGACCAGCTACAAACAAGAAGCAAAATCTTGTTAAGGGATGACAAAGACAAAGAGGGGGAGAGTGTTGCAGAGCAAAGAGGCACGAAAGGGGAGCCCCAAAATTTTCAAATTAATGGGCATATTTTTCTTCTTCAAGGTCTTAGGAAATTCCCTCAAGCCATGTAAATGCACTAGAGGAGTCCTCTAGATGCATAATCCCAAATCATTGTAATATATTTCTTGTAAAAATAGTAGGAAAATGGAGATTAGTTAATAAAGTGCCGGTCACTTGTGTGAAAGGACCATTTTTAGGGCACATGTATATAAGTCACTTTGTGACTCTTTGTAGAGACTTTTTGCCATTGTGAAGAAGGAGAGCTCCTGATTTTCGAAATTGCTTCTTTCTTGCAGATTTTCATCTTCTCTTTGATCTTCTATGTGTGTGTAATGCTTGGAATGTGTGTGTAGGACTGTTGTCTACCCCTCCCCACAGTTTTTGAGCTACTGTAGTGTGTATGTGAGCTAGTAGAAGTTGTGGAGTGAGTGTGGGTGTTTCCCACCATTCACTATTTTGGTCATAACTTGAAGCACGGTTGTCAGAATCGAGTGAAACTACCTTTAATAGATGCATCTCGTCGAGAGCTTCGAAAGCAACCTACTACTCACCATATTTACAGTTCACAGCTAGGAGAAATCCTCGATTTAGTGAAACTACTGTAAGTGGTATCGCGACATACACTTTCAGTATTTAAGTGAATTAGAGAGGTGGATTAATCTTTTCTCATGCATATAAGCTGAACCACTTCATTTTCCATCATGCGTGCACTTGTCCTCATACACTTGGTTAGGTCGGTTCATAGGATTGACAAATAAGCGTGTGTGAATTCACCACTATATGTACTTGTGTGCCAAATGAGATTTAGTCTCTTTGGCACAAGTCCCTAAGACTTCTTGACTTAGGTACACACTCATCATGTTGATTAATTATAGCTTCTTAATGCTTTTGAAGGACCAAACATATAAACAATATTGTTTTTATCCATGGCTGTGGCCTCTCATTTCTTTTTGAGTTAAAGTTATGTTTATTTGCAATTTTGTGAATGTCACTAATTAGCTAGCTAGATAGATAGATGGATATATATATATATATATATATATATATATATATATATATATATATATATATATATATATATATATATATATATATATATATATATATATATATATATATATATATATATATATATATATATATATATATATATATATATATATATATATATATAGACGGATAGATAGATACATAGATAGGTAGGTAGATACATAGATACTTATTAGCTATCCATCTATCTATCACATTACTAATTAGTTATTACTAAGTAGCTAGTCCTTGGTTACTTGTTTGTAATTAGTTATTATTAATTATCTTGTTACTAGTTAGCTATTACTAAGGAGCTGGCTCTTGGTTAGTTGTTTATAACAAATTATCTTGTTACTAGTTAGCTATTACTAAGTTTCTTATTCTAGGTTACTTGTTAGTAATTAGCTATTACTATTTAGCTTGTTACTAGTTAGTTTTTACTAAGTAGCTAGTCCTTGGTTATTTGTTTGTAATGAGTTATTATTGATTAGCTATTACTAATTAGCTTGTTACCAATTAGCTATTACTAAGAAGCTCGTTCTTGGTTAGCTATTTTTAATTAGATATTACTACTTAGCTTGTTACTAGTTAGCTATTAATAAGTAGCTACTTTTTGGTTAGTTGTTGTATAACTAATTAGATTGTTACTAGTTATTTACTTGTTAGTAATTAGCTAGTTACTCGTTACTAGTTGCTAATTTTGGGTTACTTGTTAGTAATTAGCTATTACTATTTAGCTTGTTACCAATTAGTTATTACTAAGTAGCTAGTCCTTGGTTAGTTGTTTGTACTTAGATTTTACTAATTAGCTTGTTATGAGTTAGCTATTTCTAAGTAGCTAGTTCTTGCTTAGTCATTAGCAATTAGTTATTATTAATTATCTTGTTAACAATTAGCTATAATTAAGTAGTGGGTTCCTAGTTAGTTGTTAGTAATTAGCTGTTACTATTTAGCTTGTTACCTATTAGTTATTACTAAGTAGCTAGTCCTTGGTTAGTTGTTTGTAATTAGTTATTACTAATTAGCTATTACTAATTAGCTTGTTACTAGTTAGCTATTACTAAGTAGCTGGTTGTTAGTTAGTTGTTAATAATTAGCTATTACTAAGTAGCTTTTTACTAGTTAGCTATTACTAAGTAGCTATTATGAATTACCTATTACTAATTAGCTATTATGGATTAGCTATTACTAATTAGCTATTATAAATTAGCTATTATGAATTAGCTATTACTGATTAGCCATTACTAATTAGCTATTATGAATTAGCTATTACAATTAGCTATTGCAAATTAGCTATTGCAAATTAGCTATTGCAAATTAGCTATTATTAATTAGCTATTACAAGTTAACTATTACGAATTAGTTATTACTAATTAGCTATTACAAATTAGCTATTACAAATTAGGTATTACAAATTAGCTATTACTAGTTAGCTATTATAAATTAGCTATTACAAATTAGCTATTACAAAATTAGCTATTACATGTTAGCTATTATTAATTAGTTATTACTAATTAGCTATTATGAATTAGCTAATATTAATTAGCCATTACTAAGTAGCTATTACTAATTAGCCATTACAAACTAGCTATTACTATTAGCTATTAATCAACTATTACTAATTGGCTAATAGTAATAGTTGATTAATAATTACCAACAATGTTGATGCTGCATACAATATGGATCTTGGGACAAGTGAGAATGTGGGATATACACCATTTGCTAAAAGTAAAACGTATGCCCAATCTTCAACATCAAAAGATAGAGCAATATTCCATCATTCCTCCAAACCCAATCTACAATGGATGTCAATGTCGATCCTTGTAGAGTTGACCACATGCATGATGCAGAATCCACATGAATTGACTTTGATAGTGGTCTAGACTGAATGATGGAGAATGTTATTGATCCAATTAGCAGCTCAGATATTCATCTAGCTAGTCACAACTCTATAGTTGATAAAGAGGTTCCTCTTTCTATCAAGATGTATGTCGCTTGTCCATTTGAATCTAGTATAGGGTTTGGCTTTAACCTAGATGACATCCCCAAGTGGGACCTTCCTCCATGGTCTGATCTAGATACCCATCCAAATCAAGCTCTTCCTTCATATACTAATCTTTCAAAGCAAGTTCCTCTACCAACTAATGATCTCATTGTTTGTTCAAATCATATGTAGAATCCAACTTTTGATCCTAATCAAAGTCCAAACAGAGATGTTCTTCAAACCAATGCTGCAAATCGAACCTCCTTGCAGAAAAACTATTGTAAGCCAGCCTTAGTTTTTGACATGTGTGGATCCCCAACAAAAGTTGTAGGTGATGTACAAGAAGATGCCACCCCAGCGCAGTTTATGGCAAATGCAAAAAGAAATTTGCAAGTACTTGTGAAATGATAGAGGAAGCCAAGACATTTGCACTCAATTACAAGGCAACAAAATACTTGTTCACACTTGAAAAGAGGCATTGTACCTGATATAGAGGATCTTTTGAAAGAATAGTACCAGTGTTCACCCTCTTACATCACTCTCCTTTGTAATGGGTACTATCCCCATGTGTGCATCATCCAAATCTATTAGCTATCATCGCATTTTATAATCAGCTTATTTTGTATCGATGTTATTGAAATATTTTTTTGTCTGTGCTTCATATTATGTACCCTGTATATATTTGATAGCTCAACTGTCATTGATTCTAATGATGTTTGGCTTTAGGTTGGATGAAGAACAAATATTTTCTCTTCTATGCTTCAATTTTCGATAGATTAACAATGTTATTGCTTTTAAATTGTAATGATGTTTGTCTTATAAGCGAGATAAAGAACAAAGTTCCATCCACAACTATCGCAAAAGATAATGATCCATCTTCAATAAGTCAATGTCAGACTGTAATAGAAGTTGAGCAAAAAGTAGTAGTTTTAACTCAAGCTGATCCTATTTCAACTCGAACATGTCCTATTTCAACTCAAACTCATCATATTGCAACAGAAGTTGAGCAAAAAGTGTTAGTTTCAGCTCAAAATGATCCTAATTCAACTCGAGCATGTCCTATTTCAACTCAAACTGATCCTACAGTTCAGCAAAAAGTACCAGTTTCAAGTCAAACTAATCTTATTCTAATGTTTAAAGTATAAGAGAATTAAGAGCCTAACAGCTACCATGCAAGTCAAGAAAACAAAAAAGGTTGGATCATGTGGTAGTATAACCTAAACTTATTGCGATAGAAAGGGATACCCCAAAGATTAGACATGGCTCGAGAGAGGAGGAGATACAAGAATTGAAATCTATTCACAAGGATGTACAACCTGGGGCTCTGATTTTGGAAGTTGATGTATTTATGGACATCCAAAGTAACCAAGATTTTCTTGGCAGTAAGCTTTCTCTACGATGGTGCCTTAAAAATTTCAATGTCTTGATTTGGAGTGCCTATGATCTAGATGAGGTCAACAAATATATTGTTACAATCTTCTTGAAGTTTATGAAGAAATTTATGGGTATTTGAGGGAAGGATCAATGTTTAGGGAATTTTTCAATCAATTTCAAGAGACTGGCTCATTTGTAGGACAGGAATGTAGAGTAGGGGCCTGAGGATACATTCAAAAATTGATATTGTTTCTTACATGTTATTTTACAACATTAGAAGATGTTGTCTCATGCTACCAAAGTTGAGAATCAATGAAAGATGTAACTATCTATCGGGAACTCTTTGTGGGTAACTTTGGAAATGGTTAATAGCTCCAAATCGTGTTGAGTATGCATATATTATTTCCAGAGCTATTCCTCTTCATGAAGAGAGCTTAGCTATATATCATGGAATACATCAAGAGCATAGTCGATATCATAGACAAAAACATTGAGTATGCAGATAGCAAAACATTGTGTACAATCGTTCTTATAGACTTATGTTAAATACTTTGATTTTAAAAAGTTTTTTTGCTAGGTTGATCCAATTGTTATCTATATCATTCAAGTGGTGGCTATTTACATGTTAACTACTTTAATTCTATAGGTGTATTCAAACTATTCTGGTGCTACATAGATGGATATTTTCTTCCAAACTCTTGCTTCCACCCTCTTGGCTAACACTTGTTCCACTGGAACTCAAATGCTAAATTATTGTGATCATTGGATTTAAAGAAAAAACCTTTACAACTATCAATTTCATATGTTTAAGGGGTGCATGTTTTGTTTCAAGGGGGCAGAGCTGCCACACCTTTTTTTTGAGAGAAAAAAATTTGAATAATAATAAAGAAGAGTTACAAAGTGTGCTAGGGGAAAGCCCTCACCAAATACAAATAAGTACTCCACCACTTGATTGAACTTCTTAGCACAGAAATGGTTACTTAAGAAACCAGTTTATAAATATCTAGTAGTCAATTTGTGTACTACATAGTGCCAAACAAAGAAGTTGTGCATCATCACATGGGTATTACAGATTCCAGGGCATACTATTGTACACGGACTCATAGACATCACCATTAATGGTAAACATGTTTGTACAATCCTGGACTAGTGACATGGGTGTTTTAATGTGTCTCATAAGATGGGAGTACATATAAGCTAGTAGTCTTTTTTCTAACAACTTGTAGAAATTTTCTTCTAGTCTCTCATAGAATAAACCCACCACATAATATGTTCCTAAAGCTATCAGGTTGCTCCAAGCATCCATTACACTCTTCGGAGTGAACTGTTTACCTTGTGTGCACTTTAATAAATAGAAATCGGCACCTTCATCATTGTCCTCTTCTTCGTTGACTATAAAGTTGTCATCCACTTCCAATGCATCTGATAGATAGTTGCAATCACCTTCAAATGTAAAATTGGAAAGGGAAGAGTCTTTCACTTCATCTAATTCACTGATAGGAGTCAAAATTGAAAGAAAAGTTGGAGAAGCTTGGAGAGGCTTGGAAAGATGAGCTGTCAAGTGGTGAAATTGGTCAAGCAAACCACCATGGGACTAGCCCTAGCTCTTTGGATATGTAGAATAGACCTTATAGGCTTGATTTTAGTATAATAAAATGTTAGTATATGATCAATGTCTACCCCTCATGATTGTATGCACATTTTGTAAGGCCCCCTTTATGAGGAGAAGCCAAGCATGCATTACCCAATTGATGGGAATCCCAACTTGAATGTTGGATGAAGGTCATGTTGGACCATGTAAGATATTATAAGGAAAGGGAGTTATCAGGGTCCCCAATTGTGGGGTCCGGGGCAGCGGTGAGCAGCCCCGGCTGGGGGGTCCAAGGGGGCCAGCGGGCCCCCTGGTGGGGGTCCGGGGGCAGCGCCCCCGGCGCGACGGTAAAGGGAATATTCCATGGAATATTCCCTGTCGGAGTCAGAAATCATTTATATTTGTTAGGTCGGTTCAACCAGTCTAAGCCGTGTATGGCAATTACGCGGGCGGTGGCCGCCCACGCTCTACCGCCCATGTATAGCCGTCCATGGCAGGCCACCCATGATCCTATATATACATGACTTCTGCACTACCTAAGACACCGAGTTGAGCCAGCATACCTCTACCTTGTATCTCCCTATCTAGAGTTGTCTAGATCACCA
Source organism: Ceratopteris richardii (assembly GCA_020310875.1). Classification (NCBI taxonomy): domain Eukaryota; kingdom Viridiplantae; phylum Streptophyta; class Polypodiopsida; order Polypodiales; family Pteridaceae; genus Ceratopteris; species Ceratopteris richardii. The sequence continues at coordinate 53,996,168 of CM035438.1, forward strand.
TTTAAGCTCTACCTTGAGAGCGCACGGGTGGACAACGCCATCATCTTTGTACTTGCTGCTAGTAGAAAATTGTTGAGATTCTCCTATATCTGTTATCTTCTCTGTTATTGCTCCTGTGTTATATTGCGTAACTATTGTCTTACATGGTATCAGAGCTGTAAGGTTCGAATAGCTTGAGAAGTATCATTATTTTAGCCTACTAGCAGACTAGAATATCAGTAGATTATTCGAGTGATTACATGATGGCTTCATCATCGAACAATAGTCTTGGTGCTTCAACTAATGTTAATGTTGCACCTATTCGAATTCGTCCACCTGCATTCACTGAAGGGAAGCTGGATGGAACCAACTTTACACTCTGGAAGTTCAAAATTTCTGCAATTTTGGACTCCTATGAATTACTTGACACTGTCATGGGACCGATGGGATTGGATCCAGAGCCTATACCAGTTGAAGATCCAGCAAATTCAAGATTGATGATTCAGCCAGATCCAGATCTTCTACGAGCTTGGAAGAGGCGGAATGCTGATGCATTATGTGCGATTGTCACTAGTGTAAGTGATTCTGTGCTTACTTTAGTTCAACATACTACTAAAGCACATGAGGCTTGGGGCATATTGGCTCGACAATATGAGACCAAGAACCACACTAGGATACAGAATTTAGAAAATCAGTTGGCAAATGAAAAACATTCTGATTCTGAAAAGGCTGAAGATTTTATCAAACGGATAAAGCATCTTCAAGATCAATTGGCTGCAGTTGGTGTTGTTATAACACCAGAAGAGCTGGCTCGAAGATCTGTACGTGTTCTTCCAGCAAAGTATGATGGATTAGTAACAGCCCTTAACACTCAGGTAAGGCCAACTCCTCTTACATTTGAAGAGTTTTGTGCCATGCTTTTAGAAGAAGAGATGCGGCTGAAGAATCGGCAAAGTACAACTGATGCTGCATTCTCAGCAAATGCAAAAGGTAAAGGCTCTTCAGAGGGATCAAAGAAGAAGCCAAAGAAGAAAAAGTTCATAGGAAGTTGCTTCTATTGTGAAAAGAAAGGCCATGCCATCAAGGATTGCAGAAAGAAGCAAGCTGATGAACGGAATGGGACTGTAAAATCATCATGGAAGAACAAAGAGTCTGCAAACAACACAGAGCTGGAACTTTGGGTAGCTATTGAAGAGGTATGTTCATCTGCTCAAGCTCGTGTTGATGAGCCATGGATTTTAGATAGTGGAGCTTCTCGCCATATGACTAGTAAAAAGGATTGGTATAGTTCCCTAGTGCCTCTGCGGGAATCCATCAATGTAGTGGTGGGAAATGACTCCAAGTGTCCAGCTGAAGGAACTGGAACCATCTCTTTTATCACTTCTCCAGGTGTTGAGAAAAAGTTATCCGATGTTCTCTATGTACCTACACTCAAAAGAAATTTGTTGTCAGTTTCTGCAATAACAGATCGTGGACTCGAAGTTCACTTCAATAAGAGTGGTGCGGAAATCATGGATTCATCAGGTAATGTTGTAGGTAAAGGCATACGACGGGATAACTTGTATGAGTTAAGTGCTTTAACTGCTACAGAAGATAAAGATGTAAGCAGGTTATGGCACCGACGATTTGGGCATCTCGGATTTGCAGTTTTGAAGGAGATGCAACGAACAGGGATGGTTGCTCATATGCCTGCATTTTCAGAGTTGCAGGAACCTTGTGAAGCTTGTATGATGGGCAAGCAACAACGAAAGGCATTTCCAAGAGAGACCAGCAATCGATCTCAAGCTCCTCTAGAGTTGGTACATGCTGATCTCTGCGGTAAAATGTCTACACCTGCTTTAGGAGGATCTTTCTACTTCTTGCTGTTAGTCGACGATTATAGTAGAAAGATGTGGGTTTATTTCATTCGAGAGAAGGCTGATGCTTTTGAAAAATTTAAAACGTGGCATAAGTATGTAGAAAATGAATCAGGAAGGAAATTGAAGAAATTTAGAACAGATAGAGGAGGTGAATTCTTGTCAACAGAATTCAACAATTACTGTAAGGAGCATGGTGTGAAAAGGCAACTTACCACAGCTCATACACCCCAACAAAATGGCGTTGTTGAGCGCAAGAACAGGACAGTAGTTGAAATGGCTCGTTGTATGTTGAAGGCTCAAGACATGCCTGATTCATTCTGGGTAGAAGCAGTCAATACAGCAGTCTACATCCTCAATCGAAGCTACACAAAAGCACTGAAGGGGATGACTCCTCAAGAAGCATATTCTGGTAAAAAGCCTTCAGTTTTGCATTTCAGAATTTTTGGTTGTTTCTGTTATGCACATATTCCTGATTCAACAAGATCAAAGTTGGATTCAAAAAGCAAAAAGTGTGTCTTCCTAGGATATAGTGAAGAGTCTAAAGCATACAGGTTATGGGATCCTGAAGCAAGGAAGATTTTTGTCAGCCGAGATGTGGTGTTTGATGAACGACCACACTTAGTAGAAGATAAAGGTAAATCTACTATCTCATCAAGCGGACAAATATCTCACCTTGTGCCTATCAAAAGACAGGTTAAAGTTGAGGAGGAGGAAACATCTGATGGAGAAATTTCCTCAATAAAAAGCCAACCAGTTGTAGCTGCACAGCGTAAGCCACTACCGAAGTGGGCACAACAGCTCTTTGATGATCTTAATCCACATGTAGATGTACCAGAATCATCATCGGATGGATTACGAAGATCAAAGAGAATAGAGGAGCAAAGAAGAGCCTCAGAACACATTGTTAACATGGCTCTAATGGCAGATATCATGGGTTCGATAAAGGAACCTACCACCATTGAAGAAGCCATTGATGATCCAGATTGGAGAGCAGCAATGCAGTCTGAGTATGATAGTATACTCAAAAATGATACATGGGATCTAGTCGACTTGCCGCCAAAGAAGAAGGTACTAGGTACTAAATGGATTTGGAAAGCTAAGTATAAAGCTGATGGAACATTAGAAAAGTATAAGGCACGATTAGTTGCACAGGGTTTTTCACAGATTGAAGGATTTGATGTTCAAGAAACTTTTGCACCAACAGCACGCATGACAACTATTCGGACGGTACTTGCAGTAGCTGCACAAAAGTCTTGGCCTATTTTCCAGATGGATGTCAAATCTGCATTTTTGAATGGTCACCTCAAGGAGGAGGTATATGTATCTCAACCACCAAGTTTTGAGGTGCCCAATTCAGAAAATAAAGTTTGCAGGTTGAAGAAAGCTTTGTATGGACTTAAGCAAGCTCCACGGGCTTGGTACCAACGAATAGATCATTTTTTCAAAAATATGGGTTTTGAAAGAAGTACTTCTGATGCTAACTTGTATGTAACGAAAAGGGATAGCAAGCTAGTTGTTGTCATTGTATATGTAGATGATTTGATCATTACAGGAGATCATCAGGAACTCATCAATCAAACTCGGATCAGCTTGGGAACTGAGTTTGAAATGACAGACTTAGGTCTACTCCATTTTTGTCTGGGAATTGAAGTATGGCAAAGGAAGGATGGCATTTTCATCTCACAACAAAAATATTCCAAAGAAATTCTCAAGGCATTTGGAATGATGGACTGCAAACCAACTAGCACACCTATGGAGGTAAATCATAAGCTATCTATGGATGATAACATGCCTGATGTAGATGCTAAGAAGTATAGGAAGCTCGTTGGAAGTCTTATTTTTCTGTGCAACACTAGACCAGACATTTGCTATGCTGTTGGAGTGTTAAGCAGGTTTTCCAACAAACCTAAGGAGAGTCACTGGAATGCTGGAATGCGAATTCTAAGGTACATTGCAGGAACCTTGGATTTTGGTATTTTGTATACCACAGGTGATACACTCCAAGGATATTGTGATTCAGATTGGGCTGGAGATTGTGATTCTAGAAAATCAGTTTCTGGATATTGTTTCTCACTTGGTTCAGGAATATTTTCTTGGGTAAGTAGGAAGCAACCAACTCTCGCACTCTCCTCCACTGAAGCAGAGTACAAAGCAGCTTGTTTTGCTTCTTGTGAGGTAGTCTGGTTAAGGAGAATTCTTGCAGATCTTGGCTTTCCATCAAATATGCCAACTGTACTCAAGTGTGATAATCAAAGTTGTATGGCTATTGCAAAGAACCCAGTATTTCATGCTCGCACCAAGCACATAGAAGTACAGTACCATTACATTCGTGAGCTAATTGAAGATGAAATTGTGGAGCTAGAATATTGCCCAACAGAGGCAAATTGTGCTGACATATTCACTAAAGCACTTGGAAGAGAGCAGCTCAACAAGCATCTTCAACAGATGGGCATAGGACCGAGACCTACTTGATTTATCATCGGTAAACATTGAGGGGGGGTGTTAGTATATGATCAATGTCTACCCCTCATGATTGTATGCACATTTTGTAAGGCCCCCTTTATGAGGAGAAGCCAAGCATGCATTACCCAATTGATGGGAATCCCAACTTGAATGTTGGATGAAGGTCATGTTGGACCATGTAAGATATTATAAGGAAAGGGAGTTATCAGGGTCCCCAATTGTGGGGTCCGGGGCAGCGGTGAGCAGCCCCGGCTGGGGGGTCCCAGGGGGCCAGCGGGCCCCCTGGTGGGGGTCCGGGGGCAGCGCCCCCGGCGCGACGGTAAAGGGAATATTCCATGGAATATTCCCTGTCGGAGTCAGAAATCATTTATATTTGTTAGGTCGGTTCAACCAGTCTAAGCCGTGTATGGCAATTACGCGGGCGGTGGCCGCCCACGCTCTACCGCCCATGTATAGCCGTCCATGGCAAGCCACCCATGATCCTATATATACATGACTTCTGCACTACCTAAGACACGGAGTTGAGCCAGCATACCTCTACCTTGTATCTCCCTATCTAGAGTTGTCTAGATCACCATTTAAGCTCTACCTTGAGAGCGCACGGGTGGACAACGCCATCATCTTTGTACTTGCTGCTAGTAGAAAATTGTTGAGATTCTCCTATATCTGTTATCTTCTCTGTTATTGCTCCTGTGTTATATTGCGTAACTATTGTCTTACATAAAACCCAATAGGTACTTTTGGAACATCAGTAAGAACAAGTTGATGCAAAACAAATAACTTGCACCATGAATAGCTCATAAAAATCTTCTAAAAATGGATGGAAGTTGAGACTTCAAACAATGAGAGCAGCCATCACAGTAACTATTGGAAAAATTCCTTTTAATGGAGTGTCATACATACAATTGTCTTGCTATAATGCATAAAAGCCCCAATTTATATGAACTATACAAGGAGCAATCACCTTAGCACTAAACTGGTGTAGTCTCGATATTTCAGGGAGTTGTAGAGAATGACCTTGAGACTAAAAAACTTGAACATTTGTGAAAATAATGAACCAAATGATCTGAAAATTTGTAGGCATAAACTAGATAGTGATATATTTCCAATGAGGCTTAAACTCTAGAGTTGAAGCTATGTAGAGAGAGCTACAATCTCTGCAAGCTTACTAAATCTAAGGAAGAAGGAGCAATAAACAGAAATTGACCAAGCAATGAACAAAGAGTATATGTATTGGTTCAAATCAACATGCTACGCAATGTACAATGATATGGGGTCTTTATATAGAATCTTGAGGATATGGCCACACCTTTTCTCCATGAATTTGAATTCAATATCAAGCGGATTTGGTAGCTTAGATTGATTGGTATCTTTTCCTACAATCTAGGAAAAGAGAAAGTTGAGATCAAATCTACCTCTTGATTGATTTATTGAGAATCAATCCCAAACACTTCTAACTCGTGGCTTCTAGGCCTTTTAATTTTATCTTTTACAAAGTTAAATGCTTTGCAACTTACGTAAGTGGGTGATTGTATGATCAAACTCTCAATACAATAAGTGAATGAAAATAAAAGTCTACAAAGAGTATATGTGGCATCATTCCAATGATGAGTTTGATGAAGATTATGTACACTTCAAGCACAATGAAAGCTTGTTGTTCCAACAACTCCCTCTCAAGCTAAAGTATGCTTGACTCTCCATTCTCTGATAGGTTGAATACCTACCATAGCTTTCAATCTACAATGCTTTATCCCATCAAGTGCCTTTTTCATCATGTGTGCTATTTGCTTCTTAGTAGTAACAAATGAAATGTCAATTTCCTTTGCCATAAGCTTTTCTCTCAAAAGTGGTAATGGACTTCTATGTGCTTTTTCCTTGCATGAAAAATTGGATTTGCAGCCAAATGCATAGAACTTACATTATCTCCATGTAAGTGAGGTTTGGAACTTACAAGTCCCAAATTTGAGTACAACTCTTTGAGCCATATTGCTTCTTGAGTTGCAATAGTTAGACTTCTATGTTCTGCTTCAGTTGAAGATAGAACAAATTTTGGTTGCTTCTTGGAACTCCATGAGACCAATTTTGAACATGCAAATGCTAAGTATCCAGAGGTACTTCTTCTATCATCCTTTGCTTTTGCCCAATCTGCATCTGAATAGATTTTGATATCTAAAATCGAAGAGTAAGGATAATAGATACCTTCATTAAGTGTCCCTTTGAGATACTTGAGTATTTTCTTTGTAGCATCCATGTGTGGCCTTCTAGGTGAGTGCATGAACTGACTAAGCACTGCCACACTATATGATATGTCTGGTCTTGTGTGCGTAGCATATATTAAGCTACCAACTAAGCTTTGATATGTCTAGTCTTGCAAGCTTTGTGTTCTCCATTCTAAACTTGAGAAATAGATCTTGAATATATCTTCTCTGAGCTAGATACATCCCTTCATTTGTATAAATCACTTGCATACCTAGGAAATATATGAGCTCAGCTAAGTCACTTATTTTGAACTCCTCTTGCATGTGTCTCTTGATCCTTTGAATGCCATTCAAATAATCACCTATCACAATAATGTCATCCACATATATTGAACTCCTCTTGCATGTGTCTCTTGATCCTTTGAATACCATTCAAATAATCACCTATCACAATAATGTCATCCACATATACACATAGATAGATAACCTCATTGTGATTGGTTTTGATGAATAGAGAAGGATTTGAGTTGCTAGGTTTGAACCCTTGATCGTGAAGCTATGTAACCAACCTGTAACTTCAAGCTCTAGGAGCTTGTTTCAATCCATACAATGCTTTCTTAAGTATTCAAACATAAGATCTATGATTAGGGTTTTCAAAACATGGTGGTTGTGATATGTATACCTCTTCACTTATCCAACCATTTAGAAATGCATTTTTCACATCAAGTTGGAGGAGTATCCGATTCCTTGCAGCAGCTAGTCTTATCAATGTTCTAATTATAATCATCTTTGCAACTAGTGAGAATGTTTCCTCATAGTTTGTACCACGAGTTTGTGAGCATCTGTTTTAGAGAGCTACGAGCCGAGAAGCAGAGAAAAGGAGCACAGAAAAGGAGCCCCAAAAATTTTCAATCATGGGCATCATTTTCTTCTTCAAATTTCTATGAAAACCTCACGAAGCCATGTAAATGCAATAGAGGAGTCCTCTAGATGCATAAATCTAAAACATTGTATCATAATCCTTGTAAAATAGTACGAATTTAGGCTTTCTTTAATAAAGTGCCAGTCTCTTGTGTAAAAGGACCATTTTTAGGGCACATGTATATAAGTCAATTTGTGACACTTTGTAAAGACTTTTCGCCATTGTGAGTAAAGGAGAACTCGGATTTACAAATTTTCCTCTTGTTCCTCTTGTATCTCCTTTTTTGTAAGATTGCATGTGTGATTGTAGCTTGAATTGAGTGCATGGGAGTGTTCATTGCTTTTCTAAAGTGTGTAATGTGTGTGTGAAGCTTGAGGAGGTGTGTGGTGAGACTAGGTGAGTTGCACAACTCAATTTTTTGCCCATAACTTGATGCAGGTTGGTCACAATCGGACTGCAAAATATTGGATTTGTCTCATCAAGAGCTTCAAAATGAACCCGCCATTGACCATATTCTGAGTTCGGAGCTAAGAGAAAAGTCTGTTTTTGTGCTTACTGATATTTCATGTATCACAACACCATTTCCACTTGTGTGAGTGATGAATCTGATTGATGGCACTCATCTGCATGCAATGATAGCTATTCCACTTCATTGAACATTGTGTAAGTGCACATGTTCATACACTCGATTAGGTTCAAGATTCTTTCTAGATTGATAATTTAAATGTGTGATCATCCTTAGTATATGTACTTGGTGGTGATAGAGGAATAGTCTCTTTCATCAAAAGTCCCTAAGTTATCACTTAGGTACACACAGTTTTTGGTGCTATTGTTGGGGAGGTACAAGTCCAACCGAGCTGATTGCATGATGGTAAGAGCTTGTAGGTGAAGGTACAATTTGTGAAGAGGTGAGTACTCTGCTTTGGTGAGTCATTTCGCATTGCACTTATTACTTCACACTTAGAAAGTGTGTGTAGTAAGTTGTTAGACCTAGGGAAGCGAGAGTGAGTAAGTAGGAGTAGAGAGTAGAGAGGAAGGAGTAGGAGAAGAGTAGGTAGGTAGATCCCGCAAAATCCCAAAAAGATTTCATTTCAGTATCCCTTCGCCTTGGGTTAGCCCAGGAGTATAAAAACCAAAAAAAGTCAGTCAACAATTTACTTGTGATCTACAAGTATCGTGGAGCTCTAATGAAAATATCATGGGTGTATTATCATGAGCTTTTATAGCCTTCTAGAGCAAAAAATCACAAGAGAGCCTTAGAGAGATCATCAGTGAGGTGAGATTAAGTGGATTCTCAAGTTGAAACCAAATCAAAAGGCACATAGGGATGGAGAGGAGTGCACAAGGAGCACATTCATGTATTTTTTTCTAAAAAACCCTTTCATTTGAGTGAGATAAATCCAAGGAGTGACCAATTGAGTTCAAGTATTGCGATGCTTGAATTCTTGTGTGTTGTGATACCTGGTAGGTATCGTGTATCGTGGATACCTATACTCCCCATGTATCGTGATACCTAGGTATCGTGTATCGTTAGGTGGAGTATCATAATACCTAAGTATCGTGTATCACGACATTTGAGTATCGTGTATTGTGACACTCAAGTATTGCATATCGTGACACTTAAGTATCATGTATCGTTTCATGCCAAGTATCATTTATACTCTAGGTATCATGTATCATTGCTCTTGTGTATCATGTATCATCCAAGAGACTAGTGTATCATGTCCCGTGTATTGTGACCTTGCCCAGTATCATGTATCGCGACATCCTAGTATTGTGTATGCACGATCTTCAAGTATCATGTATCGTGTATTGTCCCAATCCCAAGTATCGTGTATCATGTGTCCCTCGTGTATCGTGTATCATGACCTTGTCCAAGTATCATGTATCATCCTCGTCAACTATCATGTATAATTTTGATCTGAGTATCGTGTATCATTTGTGCTTTAGGTATCTTGTATCATGGAAACCTGTAAATTGTTGAAAAGCCTATTAAAGGAAAAACCAATCTAGGCCAAATAAACTCCTAGAATAAACACATATCAAGGAGACCCACTAACCTGAATTAGATAATCTATGAATGAACCTACACTCAGAACGTGTCCTAGAAGTCGACATAGCATAATCTCATTAGCAGGAAGTGTAAATCTACCTAGTCCCAATTCCCATTACTTTGACCTCTAGTGAGTTAGACGAAGAAGCTAGAATGGCTTCTCAAGACATGCATAGCTCTCTGCCCTTGGCAGGATTCATGTTCGTCATTGAAGGAGAACATAGGACCTGTCTCAAGTATGTGGACACCAATCAACATGATTTGCCAATCTACGTAGATGGGTTAAATAGATCAGTGGCACGAATGAAGAAAGTGAGTGAATATGAGATTGTTCCTTGACCTGCGGTAACGTATGAAGGAGGATTCTACATGGACAAAAGGGGAGTAATCTATGTAGTGAGAGACTGTTCTGAAACCATAAGTGAACAATGGGAAAGTGAGAACATAGATCACCCTAATGGGGAGAATAACAAAGATAGGATTTCTACACCCCGAGGTAAGTCTAAAGTGAACAGAGTTTGGAGAGGTGACAAGGTCCCTCAAGATGACACATTGACTGATGTGTATATGGTACCTGGGATGGAGAAACTACTACAAGCATCTTCATCTTTATGGGGAGAAAGTAGCAATCCTGTCACCATTTATGAGTTACAAGATCCAAAGGATCCCTCTCAAATTACCTATCTTGATAGGAATATGAGAAATTACTGGCCTATTTCAGACCTAGAAAGATCCTAATTAAGATATCAAGGCATTCCAGTGTTTCCCCCTAGAGTCCAGGGAACCACCTCCCAGAACCCTCAAGGAACTTACCAAAGTTATGCCTATCAGAACTTTGGGCAGGCTCAACAACAGATCATTCTTGTGAGGACTAATATTCAGTTTTCAATGCCATGAGCCAATCCCAACTATCAAACCCCATCTAGTGGAGAGCCAATAAACAGAAATCCTGTTCCAAAGAGACCATCCATAGGTAGGGGAATTGGCATTCAAGTGAGACATCCAGCCATTCCTCTTATGCACAGACCACCAAAACCTAGTAGAAGATTGCAACCAATTCGAGTGGCCAAATGTATGAGGAGCCACTATGATGGGTTGGGCAAACCTTATAACCACATAACCAAATTCAAGCAAGTGATTCGTGCGACACGTGGAAGATTTCCTGGTTCAATATGAGTCATTCGGTTTGACCCTTACAGATACTGCCTTAGCCTAGTTCCAACCATTTGAAGCCAATAGTTTCCTAAATATGGAACAAGTATTTCAAGAAATGATTGAAGAATTCACAAAGATTGGCATTAAGAATAACTCTTTATCTTTGATTCACAACTTCAAATAGTCTCCTATGGAGTCAGTTCCTCTTGCAGCTAGAAGGTTTAAACAAAATGCGGATAGATGCCCCACAGAAGAAAGGCCTACATAGCAAAAAATGATCTCATTATTTTTGGAAGGATTAGTAAATGGATCCTTGAGAGCACTAGTCTACATAAAGAGATTCCAAACATGGAGTGAAGAACTGAAGGAGTGTATAGACTGGGACGAAAACTTTTCAGAAGACTTGAAGATCCCCGAAACTAAGAATAAGAGTGAGGATAATTCTAGCAACATCTCTAGTTCAAACAACAATGTGGAAGGGATTGCTGACTTAGTGGCCAAGAAATTAGGTGTGCACAGACAAAAGAATTACCCCAATCCCCCAATGAGGATACCGATGCTTAGGAGATGTGTACATAGTGGAGGGGATCATCCTTCTCATGTGTGCAATAGAGGAATTGTTGCACCACCCCCATATGTTTACAACCGACCATTAGCACAGAATCAAGCTCAGTACTGCAGTATTGAACAAAAATAAACAAATCATAATATTGAAAATTGTCCTTACAATAGACAACCTAGACCTATCCATCACCGTAATTCAGACCATATGGATATCCAACTAGAGACCAAGGAAGGGAATTTCCTAGATATCCTCAGTACCAAAACCCACCTCCAATTCATCATCCATACAAATACCCAGGATACAATCCACCAGAGCTGGTGTTAGGACAACAACCACGTCACCCACAGAATGTTATTCGAGTGAAATTTTTCCAAGCAAAAGAGAACACTGAGAGGGCCCTAGTACCAACCACTTCATTAATTGGCCCTAACAACCATAATCAATTCTATGATCAAAATTAGGGAGAATACTATGCATATGAAGCTGAATCGGTGAACTATGAGCAAACCAATGAGCAACAGGCTTATGGACAAGAGGCCTATGACAACTCACACGAATATGGAGCTGAATACACTACATTAATGTACACGACTCCAAGAGCCCAAGCGCCTTCTAGAACCATGATTAGACCTCCAATCCCTACAGGACCCTGTTATTGCTGTGGAGGAGACCATTTCATTAGGGAATGCACTTTGCCTTAACAACCATGCCTAAGGTTTGGGAAGGGTATTTGTAATGATTGTGGAAAGGAGCATTTGTTTAGGGATTGTCCTAAAAACCCTAACAAGATGAACCAAAGGACTCAGGTGAACATAGTGGAAGTGGTAGAGTCTTCTAGAAGTGATAAGGAATATACGATACCATTGAAGGCGATTACGAGAGCAAGAGCTAAAGACACTCTGGAAAGGTAAGATTCAATAATGCAAGAAACCAACAAACCAAAAACATCTATGCCTCAAATAGTGGTAGACTTGGAAGAGTCTGAAGAAAACTCCAAGGTAAAAAGAAGTCAAAGATCGAAAGCTCCACGAGAGAAATTGAGAAACAAGTGGACTCAAAAGAAGGAGGAAGAGAAGACCAAAGAAGAGCCAAATAAATCTAAGAATCCTACAACTATTAATAATTCTATTAAAGAGAAGAAATAGCAGTCGAAACAACAACCTCGATCAGTTCTAACTGGTCTAATGCTGAAGATCTAGCCATGTGGATAAATGCATATCAATGTAGGGTCAAAGTAGGACCAAGTTTGGAACAACATGAATTAAGTTACTCGAGTAGAGATCTGGAAAAAGAAAGGCTAGAGATCTGCAAAAATTTGATTGAAATTGCTCAATATACACTAGAGAAACCTATCCAAAGTCTCCCAAAGACAAGAATATCTAATAGAGAATTTCAAGAATGTTTAGGAGCACATGACCCTTTGGAAGACAGGAGGATTGTAGAGAAAGCCGAAAGTGTAGCCACTGAAAACCATGAAAAAAGTTTTATGATCCTGAAAGTTGAAGCTAGTTGGCTTGAGGATCTATGGGCTAGAGTCGAGGAAGAAAGATGGAGGAAAACTGAGGAAATTGATCCACCTTTCAAAGAGTTAGATGCATCCAAGAACCTAGGGATGATGAATCAAGAGATAAATCGTGAGGAATGTTCAGAACTAGATAAAGAGGAGTTGGAAATCATAAACATTCTATCTAATTACATGGGAGAGTATGAGTAGAATTCAGAGCTTTATCATGCCCCAACTATTAGAATGAAAGGATGAGAAACCTCAAGCAAAACATCGGATATAGCATAGAAGTTGAAGGAGACAAAAGTGCAGTGCTCCATAACTTTGGAAGAATTATTCAAAATCAAACCACAAGTATGGACTAAATTGGCTAAGCAAATGGGGCAAAAGGAAGTAAAGATAGTCAACAAGGAGGCCAATGAAGGTGCGCATATAGTCCAAATCTCGGTAGCCAAAGTAGGAGATTTCAGCAAAGGAGATGAAGGTAATACATTTCTACCCATTACTTTTCGAGGTTACATCACGAAAGCAATCCTAGACATAGGAGCTGGGGTAGGAATAGCCACAAAAGAAATATGGGAGAAGTGGGGAAAAACAGCTTTATGACCTACAAGATGAAATTACAATTAACTGATGGTCATATAAAAAAACCTCTGCGATTGTCATAGAATGTTATGCTTATGATATGTGGAGTAGACTTTGAGCACACGTTAGTCATTTGTCAATTTGAGAGAGCACGTAACTGTGAAATGATCTTGGGAAGACCTTTTATGAGACAACTAAGGGTAGTGCAAGACTGGGGAAGAGACGTAGTGTACCTGCAACACAGGGGCACAACCATGAGGATAAATCTCCATACATATGCTTACCAATATGTCTCACCTCTACAATGGAACTTAGTACATAAAGAAGAGGAAGAACTATCAATCCATAGTGCGGGATCCAAAGACCAATCATGGATGCATGAAGACACCCAACTATGGATGTGTAAGGCAACCAAGAGAGAAGAAGAAAGAAGAGGAACATGGCAACTAGGTTGTATAATCTCTAGACTAGTAGATGATCCAGCATATATGCCACAAGTGTTTCCCCATGAAGAGTTTGAGCCCCACGAATGGATGGAGATATTGGTCACATTGGATGTGTGTGGAAATGAGGAATTCCTAACCCTAAATGAGTGCGTAGACAAGGATGGATATGATGTGAGTCTATACATTGTTGTACTACAAGAGGCAAAGGAAGGAGAATCAATAGAGAAAGAATGGAAAAACGATTATGAAAGTATAGAAACGGAGGTTGAGAACTAGGAGGAAGGACATCACTCGGAGGGAGAACATAAAGAAACCCTCGAACCAAAAGGAAGACAAGAAAACAAAAATTTAGGGGAGACTAGCAGGGAAGAGAATACACCACAAGAATATTTCAAAGTTCCTGAACATTTTAGAAAATATGAAGTAGAGGAAAGAAAAATTGCCATTCAAATGCCTAAACGACAAGCACAAGAAGGAATAATATACAATAATAAGGAACAGACTAAGAAAGTCACTATGACTATAGAAGGGGAGGAGGAGAGATGCACCTACATTGGAAAAGATGTGTCAGAAAATGAAGAACGAGAACTAATAGAGTTGATTTAAAACTATAGGGTTGTATTTAGTTGGACATACAAGGACTTAAAAGGAGTGGATCCCTCTATTTGTTCACACTGTATTCCCATGACTCCTGATGCAAAACCATCAAAACAACAACCATACACTTACAATGATGTATACTCAGCCAAAATCAAGGAAGAAATAGATAAATTATTGGCAGCAAGGTTTATATATGAAATCGAACACATAGAGTGGGTGTTAGCCTTGGTAATTGTACCCAAGAAAAATGGTAAATTAAGGGTTTGCATTAACCTCAAAAAAGTTAACGCAACCACTATTCGTGATAGTTACCCCTTACCCATTATGGATGACCTCTTGGAGAGAGTGGTAGGCAAAGAAGTGTAAAGCTTCCTCGATGGATTCTCTAGTTACAACGAAGTTGCAATTCCCCTGAGGATCAACACAAAACTGCATTTTCCATGGAATGGGGTGTATATGCTTTTAGGGTTATGCCATTTGGCATAACCAATGCTCCAACCACTTTTAGAGATTAATGTGTCATGTCTTTAAGGAATTCCTTAGGAAAAGCATGGAACTATATGTGGATGATTTATGCACTTATTCCTCTCAAAGAATGGATCACATACACGAGTTGAGGAGAATTTTTGAAAAGTGTAGACAATACAGAGTCTGTTTAAACCCAGAAAAATGTGTCTTCATGGTATGCCAAGGAAACATTTTAGGACATATAGTGTCTAAGAATATCCACAGATGAAGACAAGATCAAAGTTATTCTAGAACTACCCCGACCTAAAAATGCAAAAGAAGTACAAGCATTTATGGGACATTGTGGATACTATCATAGATTTATCCACATGTACGACATAATTTTTTGACCTCTATATGGCTTACTGGCTCAGTTCAATTGGATTGAAGATTATGAGAAGGCATTCAATGAGTTGAAAAGCAGACTGAGTTCAACACCCATTCTAAAAGTACCGAATTGGAACAAGCCATTCCATATCCATATGGATGCTTCTAAATTTTCCATAGGATGCATCTTAGCATAGCTTGCAGATGAAGGGAAACTAGATCACCCCATAGCCTATGCTAATAAGTAGCTCAACCAAGACAAACATAAATACACCACCACTGAATGAGAGGGATTAGGAATGGTTTATGTTGTAAAGAAATTCGGACACTACTTACTGGCAAACAAATTCAAATTCTTTATTGATGACCAGGCTCTGTTATACCTAGTGAATCAACCCTGTAACACTAGAAGATTAGTGAGATGGTTTTTGCTCTTAATGGAATTTGATTTTGAAGTAGTGGTCAAGAAAGGAAACACACATGTCAAATCCGATCATCTATCTCCAATGACTCATGGAGAACCCCCAACGAGTCGCGAATGATCTGCCTGACACCTATCTTTTTAACTTGGAAGTTTGTCCATAGTGAGCTGAATAATTAATACCTATACTCACGCATGGACCTAGTCATAGGATTAATTCATATAAAACCCAACAATTATGGAAGACTAGGAATCTTCACATTGTGGCGGGAAGCCTATATAATCAAGATTCTAGTGGAATTCTTCTGAGGTGTGTAGATGAGGAGGAATAAGAGAATTGGTTAAGAAACACCCACGTAAATCCATGGAAGAAACATACAAGTATTAGTGGTACATTACAAGAACTAAAAAGTTTAGGACTGTATTGGCTAGAGATGCACAAAGATGTTCATTCACATGCAACAAATTGTCCCACATGTCAAGAGGAATAACGAGAGGAAAACTCTACGCTATGCTATTCCACAATAACACTTAGATGGAGTTTACCCTCAGTGAACTTTTTAAAGACACAACAATACTATGAAGGGGCAAGCTTAGCAAGAAAATGGGCTTTAGAGGAGCAAAGTAAAGATTATAACCTTATAGGAAGACAACTATTTAAACATGGACAGGACAATCAATTACGATTATGTGTACATGAAGATGAGTATATGCATGTTTTGGAGATGGCCCATACTGGAGTAGCAGAGGTCATTTTTCAGCCAACAAAACTACAAAAATGATTGTTTTTGCTAGATTATGGTGGCCAACTTTGTTCAAGATATCACAACATATGTCTAGAGGTGTGATGTGTGTCAAAGAATGAAATACCCCATTTGAAGAGATGAAATGCCACTGCGACCTATGATGAGTGCTAGAGCCTTCACTAAGTGGGGTATAGTTTTTGTTGGACAGATTAGGCCACCTTTTAAAGCTTATCATGCTCAGTACATAATAGTAGCCACATATTATTTGACCAAATGGGTGGAAGCAAGGGCCACAAAGAAGAACGATGCAAGAATCACTTCCAAGTTTCTCTTCAAAAACATATTTACAAGGTTCGGGTTATCGATTAAAAATGTGAATGATCAAGGCACACACTTCATTAAAGAAGTAATAGAAACTTTAATGAATGAATTCCTAGTAATTCATAAGAAATCATCCCCGTATCACCCACGAGCCAATGGACATGCAGAAAGTTCCAATAAGGTGTTATGTACCATTTTAACTAAGATTGTGAATAATAGATGATCACATTGGGATAAACACTTACATCATGCCGTTTGGGCCTTTCCAATTGCATACAAGACTGTTATAGGCACAACACCATTCAATCTAGTGTATGGTTAGAATGCGATCTTACCAATTGATTTCTTGATTCCTACTCTTCGAGTAGATGAGAAATATGAGTAAACTCAACAGGAGTTGTCCCAACAATTGGATCAAATTGAAAGATTGCATGAGACTATATTAGAGGTAGTAGTAGGTATTTATGCAGCTAAGAAGTGACAAAAGGCATATTATGATGCGCATATTAAAGATAAGGGGCTCAAGGAAGGTGATTTAGTCTTGGTATACACTTTAAAGCAACATGAAAATAAATTGCAAAAGTGAGGACATGGACCGTTGGTAATCAACCGTATTTGAACCAGTGGAGTAGTGAACCTAGCCACCTTAGATGGAGAAATTCTACCTAATTATATAAGTGGTTGTTGCATGAAGAAATATTTAGAACCCTTGACAGATGAGATGATGACTAGACTTCTAAATGCAAAGAACCAAAGGGAAGAAGATGAGAGAATTAGAGAAGAATTGAGACTTGAAGCATTAGAACAAATATAGAAGCAAAAAGAATGGATGAGAGAGAGAGATGAAAGATATCGACAAGGAGAGAAGCCATTACCTATGGCCAACTATAGGGCATCAGAAACAAAAGCTATAGGATGATAAGTTAGACACCCTACCTAAATCTAGGAGTAGGAACTAAGGAGTACCACTTAGTGGATGCATTGATTGATACCGGGGCAACATTAAGTTGCATATGTTTTCATTAGCTCGGCAATTAAATGCATCACTTAACCCAACTAAAGCATATATGATGGGCATAGGAGGAAACACCATTGAATGTTTAGGAGAAGTGATCCTATCCTTGCATTTGGGTAATAATTAAATGCATCAAAAGCTTCTAGTCTATGAGGATGAGGATTTGTTGGAGGAATTAGTGTCAGGCCAAGACTCGATATATGAATTTGAGGTGACAATCTAGTTTGTCTTAGGCTACATATCCGCTAAGATTGGACAGAGAGAAGTCTTTAGCCTACTAGATGAGAAACCTCTAAAGACGGTCAACCTAAAGTTCTATGATAGCGAATATATGCCTGCATGTGAATCTATACCATTGTCAAGCCCTAATCAACTAGCTTCCAAATCTGAACAAAACCCAAAAACCTCCAATCTTCTTACACATGATACTCAACTAAGCCCTTCATCTCAGTCTAGCCAACCTGAGGGAACAAGTAACGTTCTTATTACTAGTGAGAGACAGAGAGCCCCAATATCAAAAATAGAATTGCCACCAATTAATCTAGTGGCAAGAAAACAAATGCCACAAATATGGATTCGCAAGGATCACTTAGACAACTACAAAAATCAGGTGAAATAGAACCAAAGGGAATTCAATCGAAGGCAAAAATGACCTAACCAACCGATTATATATTGGTCCACACAAATGGTGCAAGTGTGGATACCAAAGAGACTGAGGGCACCTCAACCCTCAAGAAACAAAATATGGATACCCAAGACAACAATCAAGACCACCAAGGAGCAGCTACAAACTCTACTTGGAGATCAAAGTCAATACAAGAAACCTTCTAGGAGACCAAGAACCCATATGAAGAAAATACTCCCAGGCAAACAAAGAAGAGTTCCTACCATGTGACGATACGAGTGGAGAGTGAAAGTACACAGAAACCAAATAACTCCAGAAAACACAAGGAGATTATGGAAGGACATTCAAGGCACCAAAACTAGGAAGATGTGGATCCCAAAGCCGGGAATGGCATTACCATGGATGAAGGCAGAAAATTCCTCTTGCAGTAATGTTGAGTCCAATGCACCTCGAGTAAGCATAATAGGGCCATATTATAAGGCCATGCATTTGACAGAGCAGCATCTCAGCATCAATAAGAGAGCACATTTGCCTATATGGGAATAGGAAACAACTTGTACTATAAAATAATAATGACAAAAAGAAAATTGCCTCAGCTATGTCACTAATTTTTTCTACTTTCATTTCAGCTAAAGAAATAAATTTTGTAAAAAGATCAAGTACTATGTTCCTTGTATAGTTTGTCAGTGGGGATGTGACACACAGAGTGACGATCGTAATACAAAAACAAATCACTTCCAAGCTTGACAATAATCATTTGAATCATTCAAATGCAGATGGCTTTCTCTAACTCAGAAGCTATGAAGGCGGCATCCTTTGATTCTAAAGCTACTCAGGATGCTGAAATACTGGAGTTTCCTCTTGAATCGGTCACTAAGGCTCGTCAAAACTGGTTCGAGGATGATAAAATAGCGAGCAAACATCTGTTCCTCATCACCATTAAAATCATGGATAGAGAGCATCAATTTCTAGTGATGACTCAAGACTTTAGAATCTTGCATGATATGCCAAGGATAGTGGATGTATGGACACAAGCTGGAATAGAAGCATATTTGAAGCTTCCTATCTACAAACCAGACTTCTAAAGATGCACCCAAGTAATGAATACTCTACATCCAGTGCTTGACACACTCTCCATCCTAGAAGCTATGGTATTAAATAGAAATGGAGAGTCACAGACTATTATATTCACTCATGAGCTTATCAAGAAAACATTTGGCTGGACCAAGGATAGTCTCACTGATCTGAAGGATGAATGCCATGAGGCTAAAAAAAGGACCTTCTTGGACATTAATAGAGTTGACATTGAAGAAGAAGTAGGGCTCGTGCATCAACATTTTTGTTTTCCAAATATACATCGATACAAAGCCCCACAAAAAGTGGCAATGCAATTGTTGTCCCATGCAGTCAAGCAAATTGGTAACCAAACCAATTTGACCCCGTATGTCCAAGAGAAGATCTTCAAAGCCAAAAGGCAACGGGGACATACGAAGTTTTTAAATGGTAGATTTTCTTTAACTTTTCTTATCTATCTGGCCTTAGACATGAAAGAATGCTTGCGACCTATGATTTTGATGGCTGAAATGTAAAAATATGTAAAGACTGCCAGTGTACCCAAGAAAAAGAAAGGTATTATCATTGTGAAAGAGGTTGGCACTAGCTTGCGGACCACCATGAGAGGTGCAAAATGAGCTTGAGCCATGGAGGCATTAGGGACTTCGCAATCAAAGAGAATGCATGAACTTCCAAATGTACCATTAACAACAACACCAATTATTACTAGGAGGGATCTCCCCACAACATTAGAAGAAACCGATGCTTATACAAGAGGGCACTCAAACCTTATTGCACAAGGCCACCACTATTACCAGTCAAGTAAACAACAAAGATCCTCACAAGTAGGCAAAAATATATCACAAGAAGAATGGTATAAAGAACTAACCTACAACGATTCAAGCTCAGAAGATGAATCATCCCAAGACCATGATACACTCAATACTGATATACACATGGATGAGAATGTGGGAGAGGAATGGAATGAGTTGAATCAAGTACAGCATCAAGTGGAAAAGGAAATTGAGCAAAGGGAACAATTCCAACCTATGATTCAAGAACAACTGAACAGGATGCACACCATCCAATTGAATGAACAAACAAGGATATCGCTCAAGGAAATGTCGCCTCCCAAGCCCGGAACAATCATACATCCCAAGAAATCACAAGACATTGACAAGGTACAAGAAGAGCAAGAACTTACCATGCCAATCTAAGTGGTTGCTAAACCATCACCCTTGGATGTGCTAGTTGATTCTCAAAAGGTACAATCTCCAGAACTCGAAGCACAAGATACCACAACCACAACCAAAAGGGCTGACCCAAGAGTGCAACTACATATCAGGGAGCCAAATCAAGAGATGCTACATGTTGTGCAAGGAAAAGATGTGTGAACATGTGAAGAACCCATTATATTAGAGACATGGCTTAATGTAGATGTGTATAAGCTAAAGCCAATCGTCAGAAATATGATTGACACAACCATGAATTCCCAAAACATATTGATGGATGAAGATAAAGCAAAAGCAGAACCATTTGAAGCCAAAAGTTGATTCCAAACCATAAGCGAGGAGCTCTCAGCCAAGGATATAAGTACTCAACAGGAACTTGCACATAAAACAACTAAACTAGTGACAGAGATGGAGGAATTAAGTCATAAAAGAGGAGAACATGTTGCTCAAAGAAAAACTAAAAGAGGTAACTATATCTATTTCAGAACTTCAAAGTGAGGTAAATACATTGAGAAAACAACAAGAAACATATGAAGCGGAGAAAGTATGAATGACAAACTGCACCAAGTGTACACAACATCCGTTGGCAACTAATCTTGCCTTGTACCTGCAAATTGATCCATATGAGTTTCTTGTATCTGCAACCAATTACCTTTTGATTGTGTGACATTGGAACCAAATCCCAAGTGTCCATCATCTTCAATGCATCTATTTCTTCTTTCATGGCCTTTTCACAATTAGGGTTTCCCTTTGCCTCTTCATAGGTTGAGGGTTCCTTTGAAATTGAGTCTTTTGCCAAGTAGATTGAATGTTTCGTAATAAATGTGGAATTATATCCATACCTTTTTGGTTGTCTTTTCTCCCTTGTTGACCTTCTAGGTGCTTGCTTGGAGAATTCTCCAGAATCTTGCATCTTTGCTTTGCCTCTTTACGTCCATAACTTATAATCCACTTCCTTTTAATATTGGTCATCATCTATATCACTTCTTGGATCCTGAACCTATATATCATGCTTGCTTCCTAATTGATGAGAATGAACATCAAGATCATATGGTAGAATTATGTTTTGTTTGTCTTCATCGTACAAAGACCTGTGTTCTTCAAACACAACATCTCTACTTGTAGTGAATTTCTTGGTTGAAGGATTACAAAACCTGTAACCCATGTGAGTTGATTCATACCCAATAAACACTACCTTTGTTGCCCTTTCATCTAGCTTACCTCTTATTTGTGAAGATACAGGAACATAAGCTAAGCAACTAAACACCTTGCAATGTCCAAGACTAGGTTTCCTTCCATACCATACTTCATAAGGAGTCATACCTTGAAGTGATTTGGATGGTAGTCTATTGGCAAGGTACACAACATTTGAAATAGCCTCTACCCATAGATAATGTGGCAACCTCTTTTCTTCAAGCATTGTTCTAGCTGATCCAACCAATTTTTTGTTTCTTCTCTCTACAATTCCATTCAGTTGAGGAGAGTACATGCTAGTCACTTCCCTTTTGATACCTTTATCCTACAAGAACTCATCAAAATCTTTGGAGAAGTATTCTCCCCCTCCATCAGATTTGAGCTTCTTGAGTGATCTACCTATATGGTTCTCCACATGTACTGGATACTTTTTGAAGCAATCAAACACTTCATTCTTAGTTTTGATAAAGTACATAATAGTCCATCTACTATGGTCATCAATAAATGAGACATAATACCTTGATCTTACCAATGAAGGTTCTTGACTCGATCCCCATACATCTATATGTACTATGTCCAATAAGTTGATGTGGATGTAGCCTTTGTGGTTGAATGGATTTCTTTGTGCCTTCCCAATCTGACATGCATCACATCTATTGATCATGTGTTGCTTTGATATGTTTGGTAATCCAAGATCACTTTGATCCCTGCATATATCCTTTAAGGTTCTTTCATTCACATGAGCTAGCCTGTTATGCCACACTTCAAGCTCACTTAGGGTTTGAGACCCAAAGTTTAATAGAGAAATTAAGAGGGATCAATTTGTAACTCCAAAGCCAGATTGGTTACTAAAGGATATGTTCAATCCTAGTTAAAAATTAGGTTCCTAAGATTATTTGAGGGCTCAAACAAAATCTAAAAATTATGAAACTTAGGACATAGGTACTTCTAACACTCCTCAAGCTTGAGAACTCCTTGATATCAACAAAATGGAGTTGGAGTTATAAAAAATGATATTTACAATGTAGTGTAGTGATGGCAATCATTGTTGTTTGAAAAGAAATTATGGAACTTTTAGTTAGGATTACTTGTGGGATCTTCTTTGGCTACTTTACCTGCTTGGTCCTACTATGCCCTCTCTCTGCCCTTGCCTCCTCTGGCTCCCTTGCTTCATGCTGCTTTGATGCGTAAGTCCTTTTGGGCTGCTAACAACAGTTTATGTGTCAAAGACATAACTTACTACTTAGTGAGTTTTAAATATATTAGTTAGTCAACCATTACTTTTTGAAATAGAAATATCATGATCTTAATCTTTATGTTTTTACATCATATTATTTTTTTGCATGGTCCATTCTTTGGAGAAAAAGAACACTTGCCACATGGAGCACTCAAAGAATGGAAAAGTCTCATTATTAAGGAATAACAAGATATTTTAGATGCACAAGAAAAGAAGGAGGAGTGAAAAAAAGTAATCCACTCAAAGAACTTTTTAATTGGTTCTTTAGAAGACAAATACAGAGGACCACATGCCAAATACTATCAAAAAATTGAAACTATACACATCATGGCATTTAAATATCAATGCTAGGAGAAAAATGCTTTTAGGACAGAAGATGAATTAAATAGAAGAAGAATGACATCTCATACTAATGTGAAGCTGAAGGAACAAAGGTGATATCAACTAGGATTTGGAATATTGTTTGGTATTTTTGTGACCAAAAATTACATATGGATGTACACTTTTTGAAACCATGCAATTGATGAAGTAAAAGGGCATTATTCATTTTTTATTCTTTTGAATGAGCTTGATTGTGGTAAATATCCTCTGTATCTGAGATACTATTTAATTGAATGTATGTCCACTTGCTTTTTCTTTATTCTCTAAAGCTTTCCTTGTGCCCTTCTCTTGCTTAGAAAATTGTCTTCATCTTATATAGCTAGTTACAAGAAAAGAAATAATAGTAAGATTGTATATGTGATGGGAAAATGACAAAAAACTCAAGTTATGATATGAATCAGTGACACAACCAATTTAAGTGATTAGGATCATACAAAAATCTTGGATGGGCTTATCGCTTGAATCGGTTGTTTCTCAAAGTCATGAAAAACCAAAGATATGTGGCCTATTTCTTTTGCAAATACTTATAAATGATTAGGGACAAGGGAGTTGTATATGGGAAAAAAATGAAAAAAGTGCAAGTTTTCATACGTCGGATACAACCAATTTGATGGAACTAATTCCTTGAATTGATCGAATGTAAAAATCATTACAAAGAGAGATTAATTTTTCTATTTCTTATGTCAATTTTTATATATGATGATGCATAAGAGGATCTAGTGAGAAAAAAAAAATGCCAAGTAATTGAATGGAACTGGGACACCATCAATTCAAGCGATTAGGCTCATTGAAAAATCTTGGATGTGTCTAATTGCTTGAATCTATCATGTCCCGAAATCATTACAAACAGAGGTTAATTTGCCTATTTCGTTTTTTCATTATCAATGAATGATGATGAAAAGGAGATTTCATAAGGAGGAAACCAAAAAATCAATTAATGGAATGAATCTAGGACATGAAAAA
This sequence comes from Ceratopteris richardii, assembly GCA_020310875.1. Classification (NCBI taxonomy): domain Eukaryota; kingdom Viridiplantae; phylum Streptophyta; class Polypodiopsida; order Polypodiales; family Pteridaceae; genus Ceratopteris; species Ceratopteris richardii. The sequence continues at coordinate 54,020,519 of CM035438.1, forward strand.
TTCAAGCGATTACGCGCATCAAAAAATCTTGAATGGGCATAATCGCTTGAATTCGTTGCGTCTCAAAGATGAGTCACAATTGAAATGGAAGTGATTTTGAACATACCTTAACCTCGTCCTCATCTTGAAACAATTCATCACCATCAATTCTTATTGTCCCTTTGTCCTCAACAACTTCCATGAATGATTATCCTCATCCAAACAAGTACAATCCAAGCTATTCCTGTTGCTTATTAAAATCTTTGTTTGGAAGTGTTGTTAACTTGGTCATATCCAAGCTTTTGGTGAAGATATTTGCAGCTTGCTCCTTTGTACCTACAAAATGAACATTAACGTCCCCACTTGCAACCTTTTCCCTTACATAATGGTAATGCACCTCAATGTGCTTCCTCCTTGCACGATACATGAGATTGTTAACAAGATGTAGGCTTGACATGTTATCTCCATAGATTGGAATTAGTCCAAGTTGTATACCAAAATCTTTGAACAGCTTCTTAAGCCACATTGCTTTACATGTAGTGAGGGCTAAAGCTCTATATTCAACATCTATTGAACTCAATGCAATCGTGGGAGGCTTTTTGCTCATCCATGAAATTGCCTTTGTACCTAGCATGAAAACATAGCCAAAAGTTGACGTTCTATGATCAACACTCCATGCCCAATCTACATCACTCCATGCTCTTATTTGAAGTTCTTCATTGTACCTATATAGCAACCCATGATTAACTGTACTCTTCACATACCATAACACTCTCTTTGCATGATTGAGATGTGCATCACTGGCTGCATGTGTGAACTAAGATAGAACTCCAAATATGTAGCACAAGTCACACCTTGTGAGTATAGCATAGATCAATGATCCCACAATGCTCTTGTATAGTGTAAGGTCTTCTAGCTTCTTACCATCTTCCATGCTTGACTTGACATTTGAATCCATAGGTGGAGCTATTGGTTTGCAGTGTGTCATGCCAAACCTAAACAACACACATAGAAGATACTTCTTTTGAGAGAGATAGATACATTCTTTCCCATAGATCACCTCAATGCCAAGAAAGTACTTTGGCACACCTAAATATGAGATTTGAACTCTCTTCCAAGCTTCTATTTGATGGTTCTTATCCTTGCATCATCATCAATTGTCACAAGCAGATCATCTACATATATGGATATAAAACATATCTTGTCATTTGTTCTCTTCATATACAAGGGTGGATATGCATCACTTGGAGATAAACCACATCTCTTCAAGAAATCCACTAGCCTCTTATTCCAAGCCCTTGGGAATCGCTTTAGGCCATACAAGGCCTTCTTCAACCTGCAAACATAGGTAGGATGCTATGGATCTACATACCCTTGAGGTTTTTCCATGAACACCTCTTCTTGTAACTCACCATTGAAGAAAGCATTCTTTATGTCCATCTGGTAGATAGGCCACCTCCTTGCTACACATAGGGCTATGAGAGCTCTAATGGTGGCCTTGCTTGCCATATGGCTAAAAGTCTCCTCATAATCCTTGCATCTGTGTGAAGCCTTTGGCTACTAGTCTAGCCTTGTACCTTGCCAAGCTGCCATCTACATTCCTCTTGGTCTTGTACACCCACCTGTTTTGGACTATCATCATACCTTCCTTCTTGTGTATTAGTTCCCAGGTTTTGTTCTCCTTAAGATCTTTGAACTCTTCATACATAGCCTTCACTCTGGTTTGGTCTTTGCCTCCTCATAAGAATCTGGCTCTTGATTTGCAATGACATTCATCATGTATGCATAACGCTTTTCCATGAAACAAACATGTGTATAACTTTGTGGGGGTTCCTTCTTCCTTGTAGACCTCCTCTCTTGACCTTTGGGATCTTTCTTTTTGAGTCTATTGAAATTTACATTAGGAGTAATGACATCTCAAGATCTTGCGCTTTTGATTCCTCTTGAGCTTCCCTAGTGTCATAGTCTATCTCTTGGAGCCTTCATAATCATAAGTGTAAGAGTGATCACATGAGTGTACCTTAGATGTAGAAACCTCTGATTCACTATTTTGATTGACTCTTGAGGTTGAATCTGCACATCAAAGTTTGCATACTCCTCTTGATCCTCTTCATCCAACTTTGCCTTGCCCTTGTCTCCATACCATGACCTTGACTCATCAAATGCAACATCTCTTGACACATATAGCTTCTTTGAGAGAGGGTTGTAGCACATATAGCCTTTTTGCTCATTTGAGTAGCCAATGAACACACATTTCTCACTCTTTGGCTCTAATTTTGTTCTCACTTGACTAGAAACATGAGCAAAGACTCTACACATGCAAGTACCTTCACCTATTGGAACCCTGCTTATCAAGTAACAAGCTGTATTCATAGCCTTAACCTAATAAGAGAATGGTAACATACCTTCATTTATGAAACATCTAGCTATCTCAACCAGATGCTTGTTCTTCCTCTCTACAACACCATTTTGTTGAGGGGTGTATCTACATGTAAAGTGCCTCTTTATGCCATTTTCTTGCAAATACTTTGTGAATTCCTTGGAGAAATACCCTCCCTCTCCATCTGACATCAACGTCTTGATAGGTGCATGATATTGTTTTTCAACAAGGGACCTAAAATTTTGAAAGCATGAAAACACTTCTCATTTTTCTTTGATAACATATAGCCATACCTTTGAAAGTGAAAAAGTACCTAGCTCCTCCCAATGAAGCCTCTTTGCTAGGGCCCCATACATCTGAGTGTATAAGTTCCAAGTGCTTAGAGGATCTATATTCACTCTTTGGAAATGGCTTCATTGCTTGCTTACCTAGTTGACAAGCATCACAAAACTCATGCAGACCTTGGCCTTCAAGATTTGGTCGTCCTTACACTAAACATGCTCTGCTCATGCTTTTTATGGGAATATTGGTATGTCCTATCCTCTTGTGCCAAAGATCAATCTCTACAATCCTTTTGTTGCCAATCATCACATAACATACTTTCTTGCGTGCAGGAGCAACATCTAATGTGAAAAATCTACCTTCTTTCCTTCCCTTGGCAATGACCTTGCCTCCTTGCTTCACCATGCACACTTTTGCATCAAATATAACTTGCATACCTCTCTCTACCATCTTCCCTATAGAGATAAGGTTCTTTGCAATAGATAGAACATGGAGCACATCTTTAAGAGTCTTGAAAGATTTACCTTCACCTAGATTCACATCTCCCACATGTGTAATGGGATGCTTAGTGTTATCTCATGTCTCCACACAAACTTTTGAGCTTTGCATTATGGGCCTCCATACATGGCATGTGAGTAGAGCTTCCAGAATCTATGTACCACTTTGTGTCCTTGGGATCACTAGTCTAGCCATGTCTCATGGCTAAGAGGGTCTCCTTCTCATCATCCTTCTTGGAATTGTTAACATAATTCGATTGATCCTTCTTCTTCTTGCCTTTTTCATCCTTGAACCAACAATTTGAAGAAATATGATTCTGTTTGCCACCTATAAAAAAACCTTTATCTAGATGAGGGTTGTTCTTCCCTTTGCTATGCTTGCCCTTCCTTGAAGATGATGGCTTGCTATCTCCTTCTGAATCTGAATCTTCTTCCTGGGACTGCTTCCACTTGTGTTTTCCTACTTTCCCCTTCTTTCCACTCTTGCCTTTGCCTTTGCTAGCATATAGGACACGTGAGTGACCATCCTTCTTGGATGTGTCTCCTATGGCAACCTCTTCTACCACTAGGTGCGGGATCAACTCCTCAAGAGTTGGTAGAGGATCTCTATACACGATGGTGTAATGAGGGGTTTCCACTTGTCTTCCCCTCTTAGCCCAGTGAGAGTAATCTGCATAGAGTCTTCCTCATCTATTTTGGAGCCAATGGATGCCAATTTCTCCATCAAGGCCTTCAGCCTCAAGGTGTAGTGAATAATAGATTGACCACTACCCTTCTTCAAAGAATGGAGTTCATTGTTAAGGTGCATCTTTTTGCCTATTGTGGTAGTGGCATATATCTTCTCTAAAGCCTCCCAAACATCTCTAGCATGATCAAAATCTAATATATGACCAATCATAGTGTTAGAGATTACATATGATATGTAGAAGATAGCTCTCCTATTCCTTTCCTCCCAATCCTTCAACATCTTCAACTCTTGATTAGCAAACTTTGGATCTTTGGGATCCACATCAGACTTATCTTCAACTCCACACACAATAGTTTTACAATCGATCGATTGTCTTTTACTTGCTTGTATGTTCACAGACGATCATCTACAATGTAGAGAATGTACTTCTTCGAACCTCCTAGCCGGGGAGCTCTTCCTATATTATCATATGAGATAATATCCTCTTCATTCTTCTACCATAAGACATAATTCCAAATAGGTGCCATGTGGCATCTTTGCCACCTCACCCCAAGAGGTGTTCTCATACAACCTCTAAGATGTGACATTTCCTTCCCCTTAGAAGCATTTTCGTCCTCGAAAATGTAAATGAAATGTCCATAATGGTAGTAGAAAGTGCTAGGACTCCCCTGAACCCCATGTACTCTATGTACATGGCCATCTCTATGTGTTGTTTCCTCGTATCCTTCCCCTTAAGAAGTCTCATATGAGATCATCTCAAAGGTGGGAAACCATCTGAGTGGTGCCTACTATCTCCCATGTACACTCCACCTCCAAACTATCACTCCCATAACATACAACATCATCCAAGTGACCTAAGTCCATATGATGTATACTCTTTGGAGTAATAATATGTAAAGCAAGTGTGAAAGTGCCAAACTTATAAGCTTGACCGTATCACAATGGAGATAATAAACCATAGAATCCTCTGAAGTATAGAACAAAGTCCCATAAAAAGTGACTTCAAACCCATCTAGGAGTACATGATAGATTGCCCTCATACCACTCTAGGTCTCCCTAACCTTGAGTGTACTCACAAGTAATAGTTTAATCTAAAATACCTTGTGATCTATGCAAATCCATCATCTATTTCATATATAAGAATTTCTTGGTAGTAAAATATAATCTATACATTTCACCTACCACGAACTCTATGGTTTGTCATCTTTTACCATTGGACTAAGTTCTATTGGAAGAGCATCCATTGGCACTAGTGCAAACTCTAAAGTATTCTCTTCCCTGTAGTTTGCCATATGAATGCAAAAAGCATTCCTTTTGAGATTCGGATAATCCCTAAGTACCCATTCTCCTAACTGATGTTTACACATCATGCTAATGATGTAACACCAACTAAGAGTTTGGTATCCTAATAGGTTAGATATATCTCTATCTCCTAGAAACTCTAAAAAGAGAAGTCATAACTCTATTCCTAGTCTCAGTAATGTAAATAACTAGATCATCTCATCTAGTCAAAGACCATCACTGAAAATAGCAGAACTAGTTCTCTCTAAAGTCTATAGGTGAGACAGAATCTAACCATCATGATTAACTGAACTCCCTCTTGTCTTTGATAGAAGAGTGCCACTTCTATCCAGACAACCACAATGAGAGAGTGAAACTCTCTCCATGTCTCTCTCTGTATAATCTCCTCTAAGGAATTCCACTCTCGCTTTCCCTTTGGAAGAGACTTCTTTGAATCCATTTGCTCTACTCATCCATAACTGAGAACACATATATAAAGCTCTCCATACTTTTCCTCCCAAAATAGTGGAGAATCATACTCCCATGTGAAGGAAAATTACATTGAAAAGTAGAGGAAATGAATTTCTTCTGAAATATAGACTAAGAGATGTTTCCTAAACATCTCTTCTCGTTAAAGGACAACATACTATATTCTTCTCCTAAGAAGAAATCATGTTTTCCTTTCCTTCTTTCTCTCTCAAAGAGCAGGAGCTAAAGTGAGACCACTGAGCTAAAGTGAGATCCCTCCTTGATCTCTAAGCTAATTCCCACTTTCTCCTTTCCTTAAGAGAGAAATTTATGAATTCATTTGCCCCTCTCTTCCATGACTGATGCATAATCCCTCATTATAGACATTACTATGAAGATGGAGAACAAATCTCCCATAACTAATGAAGGTGTATGTAGTGAAGAGTGGAGGAAGTAAATTCCTAATAAGGGTCAAAGCCCTCTGCTAAAATGGTCAACAATGATATGACATGATATCATAAGCACATGTGTATCCATACTAAAGAGCTATCTCTGCCAACCATCCTCTATGCATGGATCTATACGATCCAATCAAACTGATGGAATTATCCTTCCTAAAAACTCATAATGAGTATGTGATACCAATGGTGATAAAATCACCTATCACATTCTCTACTGGAAGAATAAGTCTTCCCTAAACTATGAAGGATAACTCCCAATCCTAAGGAGATGTCTACTAAGAGCTCTCCTCTGATCTAGTGAGACATGACGCCATGAATGATGAGTCCTTTTCTCCCTGGCCATAGAAGAAGAGTGCTCAAAGGGAAGTCATTTCCATCGTCCCACACCAGTGAAAACTTCTTCCAATTCACGGTGTCATACCTACACTAAACTGAATATATATTGCATATATATGTAATGGAATATATAGGTGGACTCTAGTGAATCCCATATCCTAAAATCATGTAGGTGGACTCAAGTGAGTCCCATGTCATCGAACTAGTTAGTTTGGTTCTAGTCAGTATGTGACAATGGATATCTCTTTCTGTTCCAAACCAACAAAGATTAGGTCTAAGTACCTCTATGTAGATCCCGATATACATATATATGTATTGGGTACCCCAACTATTCCTGACTAAGGGATCTATGCTCTATACCATAGAGCTAGTGCCATGCATGTGGCCTTCCTAACCATCACTCGAATCACATAAACACCCGTCGATGTCATCTCATGAAACCCATCTCTGTGATCCCGTCTATTTGGTTTCCTTAGTAGTGTAGCAGAAAAGCTTCACTACTTGCTCAAGTGATGTGTATGAGTGAAACTAGTCACTCTTTGGGTATCCATCATGATACCCCATAGTCTCCTAATCATCATGTGAGACTCTGGTGAAGATAACTAAATCTTCACTAACTTGGAGATTATCATAAATGTATCTCCCGTGTCTGTATGCAACTTCCTAAAACCTATAGGATTGCTTGTGCACATTACTAATGGTGAAGGTGTAGCTCCTTCCATTAGCAATCCTATGGTGTAAATCCATAAGGATTATATTTAGGGATCCTATTACTACTGAAGTTGCCTTATGTATACTACTATGATAGTCCTAAGTCCATCAAATACATGCTTACAAGCATACTTAGGTCTTATTGATGTTTGTAGAAAGGCATGTTACCATGCCATAACATTCTTACCTAAAGGCAAGTGCGTATATAATGCCATGTGGTAGGAAAAATTTCGACAGCATTTCCCCAAGAAATGGAATCCCAAAAAAAATTAACCGTAAGCTCAGTGGCACACAGGCCACCCAACAACATAGGGCTTGGCAGGCCCATGGCATGCACGCCATAAACTTATATATGAATTCCATAACCTGCAAAAACATAAGAGCAACTGCTAGCAACAATTCCCTGTGTTGCATAGCCATATGGTTTCTGTAATCCTCTTTCCTGCAAACAATCAAAAGTATACTTCTTGCCTGTCGATACATACTTTAAGAATTTGAACAATGATCAACATTTGATGTATGCAATCCAATTTATGCATGTAGATACCAAACATGCCATAACATAAAATAAGATGCCTGAAAGCATAAAGCATACGTCCCTGAGTAGTTTTGTATTGAAATTGCATGCATCCAATCCTTCTCGACAAGCTTCGAGACCTCTGCACCTTCCTCCTTAGGTCCTAACATAAACTTTGAAGTGTCCAAAAACATCGGATCACGTCCAAAATCATAAGGCATGGTTAGGTGATTACTAAAATAATGCAAATTTAGTAAAAAAAATGCACTAGTAATCCTTCTTTAGACCTACAAAAACCATTTTAGGACCTGCAAATGTTCATAAACTGAAATATATAGCATGTGCAAAGAAATCCAAGTGAAATTACTCAAATTGCCTTCCCAGTTTGTAAGATATGGCTCCCGAAAGGTAATTGCCAAAAACTGTTCAAAATTTGCAGGCCTGTTCAGACCTACAAAAATTCTTATTTTCCAAAATTTCTTTTAGCACGTCCAATTTGGAGTTTTCTAGCCCAAGATATGGCAATTCCAAGCGGGACATGCCAAACTAGTGGACTGTTGGAGGGGCTGGAAAAAGTGTGAAAATGTGATTTTTGGGATGCCCAAAAGCATTCTTCCATCAAGCAAATCCTAAAATTCTCTCCATAATCTCAGAGAGAAAATATGAAGATGCTTTGGCCTATTTTCAACTTTCCAAATCCTCCCTTCGTGCATGCTAATTCGCTCCCCAAAAGAGGCCTAAAACAAGATTTTTACCTTTATGCAAAAACTTAAATGGGAGGTTTTAGCAAGCTTCTAATCCACTCTAAATGTGGATTTTTCTTGGGTTTTCTTTTTCTCCATGGTAATATATACACATACTTCATGTATGTATGCAATAATCCATGGGAAGCCTCCTAAATGGTCTTTTTTCCTACTCCCAAAAGTGGAGTTTGGCAAAAATTAACATCTAAATTTTTTTCCAAAAAGTACGGGAAGGGGGTTTTTGAGGAAGTAGAATTCCTCCTTAACTTATTTTTTGATGAATCTAATGACTCACCTATGAAGTGCATACACCATACTCTCAGTATATATACTTTGTCCCATCCATCCATACATATTGCACCTCTTTTTCCCTCTTCCAAAATGGGAATTTCTTAGATTCAGGTGCTGAAATTTTTTCTCAAACTGTGCTGGAAGGGGGTTTTGTGGAGCTTAAAACTTCCATCATACTGAGGTATATTTTGGATTTCTTGATTGTATATGGAAGTCAATACACTAGACTATAAGTGTGCATGGTTTTTTCCATAAATCTACGAAAAATACCTCCTCTTTTCCCCTTCCCAACATGGCTACTTATCCAAAATAGCTCCTAAAATTTATGTAAAAATCATAAAAAATAGGGTACTTTGGAGGTACCTAAAGCTTACCCTTTGTTATATTTTGAGGGAATCCTTGATTCAAGATGAAATTATATATCGCAAACTCTCCATACACATGATTTCCCTCCTAATACTTAGCCCGTAACCCTTTGTTGTCCTTCTCTCAAAGTGGAATTTTATCTTTTAGTTCCTGGAAATAACAAAAATTTTCATACCTTTGCTTGAGATGATACCTGCTCTTCTCTACATTCCACTTCTCCCTTGATCATGTCAACTTTAGCTCCGCACTTGTTGAGGACTTCAAGTGGTCGAAATGCTTCTCTATAGTAGGGAAGACGTATGTTTGATTCCTCTATCCATGATGGATTCCTCTTCAAATGGCTGCTTCGGATTTCCTTTACCATCACTAAGGAGCTCTCTTCCAAGTGGCCAAGAGGAACAACTTAAGGGCTTGCCCACCTCTCCCTTTTCAATATGAAATATGGTACATCCAAGCTTATGGGGTCACCCACCTTTTGCTCTCCATTATGCACGCTGCTATAATGTTTCTGTAGAGAAGTTGAAGCTTTATTGTCATCAAATGTGACTGGGCAGCTTGGATAGGGCAGTGTCTTTGTCTCCATGAGATCACGGGTTCAATCCCTACGCCTCCCACTCCCATGCGTGCACGAAAATGAAGTAGATCGCATGCTCTGATACCAAATTTTACAATCGATCGATTGTCTTTTACTTGCTTGTATGTTCACGGACGATCATCTACAACACAGAGAATGTACTTCTTCGAACCTCCCAGCCGGCGAGCTCTTCCTATATTATCATATGAGATAATATCCTCTTCATTCTTCTACCATAAGACATAATTCCAAATAGGTGCCATGTGGCATCTTTGACACCTCACCCCAAGAGGTGTTCTTATACAACCTCTAAGATGTGACAATAGGCCATAAACATTTGCTCATGCGGTAGTTCATGATTCTGAACCTCCATGGTTGATAGTTGTCTTTGTCAAGAAACTCCACTTTTTGACCTAGATTTTCCATAATGAATGGGAAATAAGGGTTGCATTGAAATGTACCTCTTAGCCTTAATGTCCAAGATTTTGTGTCCTTCTCCTAGATTCTTCAAAGGATGTTTCCTGATCTAATACCAACTGATGGAATTTAATCCCTCAGATTTGCAGTGACTAGAAGTGAAATGAACCCAATACTTAGGTCCCTTCATACACCTTTTTTGCTACCCTACAAAAAAACTATGATTTCAATACCTTATACGGATCCAAATCACCTAATATTTTAGCCACACTTAGTATCATTCATAAGATTTCCAACATGTTATAGAACACTTCAAATGGATCTGTTTAGGTCAATCAACAACTTTGTACAAGATAGACTATGTAGAGATTTAGGACATGCAAAAATTAGGGTTAAAGAGATACACCAATTTCTATGCACACAAAAAAAATTTCAAGAATCCCTCTAAGGGAAAGTAAGACACATATGCACTTTAAATCGCATGAACTAGATATGTACTTAAGGAGTTACAAAAATTATAAGCAGACTATGTCTATACCTACAAGAGACTAGAGGGGGTGTGGGTTTGATAGCTCCTCCATACTCCTCCTCTATACATATAACACCCTCGTTTGCATTTTTCCTAGCTTGTACCATTGTATTTCAGCTCCTTGAGCCTTGGATGACTCTCTTCTTGAGCCTCCTTGAGGATATGTCTCTTGGTCTTCAATGAACTACAAGACTTCCATGCATTTGGTGCCTCTTCACCTCCTTTTATAGCTTTCGGATGCCTTTCTTAACTTTTCTAGCACCTTAGGATTGCCTTGCCCAACCTTGCCCAACCTTGAGGCTACCCCAAGTGATTTGAGTCATGAGTTTTGTCCACGTTAGGGTCTTTTGACCCCTTTGTCCACCTAGAGCTTGCATAGTTCACACTTTGGACAAGGATCACCCATGGCTCCAAGACCATATGAGCATCAAGGATACATCCAACCTCAACCCATGCTAGGGCAACGACCCCCACATCCTGCTAATGCATTAACTGTCAAGTACACATAGCTAGAAAACCTTGAGAGAGAAATAGTACCTGTGCCACCATTGATTAGTATGGAAAATCCAATTCAAGAACATGAACATAGCTATGGAGATCACTACTCCTATGATTAAAATCTCATAGAGTATGAATCTTCTTATGAACATCAATATTATGAACACAAGACCTATGGAAGCACTTATGGATCTGAATGTACTAACCCTCATGTATGCAACTCCTAGAGTTCAAGCTCCTAGTAGACTTGCAACAAGACCACCTGCACCTAGGGGACCTTGCTATAGATACAGAGGAGATAATTTTATCAGAAAATGCACAATCCCATACCACACCCAAGGTTTTGGGAAGGCTATTGCAATGATTGTGGCAAAGAGCATCTAGTTAGAGATTTCCCCAAAATCCGTAATAAAATTTCTGTGACTACACAGATCAATATGATCAAGGTAATCAAATATTTTGGAATTGATAAAGGATATAAATTCTCATTGAAGGCCATCACTAGAGCCGAAGCCGAGGACAACTTAGAGAGCTAGAAAGAAAATAGCCACAAGAGTGAACATGAGGTAGAATTCTCGCCTTAAAGGATAGAAGACTTGGAAGACCCAACAAACATCTCAAGTCTTCCTCAAGATCGACTTTGACAAAGCCTATGATAGGCTAGAATGGGACTATATTCTGCAGTCGCTCCAAGACCTCGGATGTAGTCAGAAATTCACCAAGATGATCGCGACCCTTCTCGGCAACGCAACGACCCAAATTAACGTTAACGGCAAACTTTCGAAGGCGATCCAGCTTAAAAGATCTATTAGGCAAGGGTGCCCCCTTGCCCCCCTTCTCTTTGCCATCGCCACTGAGGGGCTGAGCGGACTTGTCGCTCATCATGTGGAGGCTGGCAATATCAAAGGCCTCCAGCTACCTCACGACCAGAGTCAAATCATCATGAGACTTTTTGCTGACGATATGAACGCGTTCGTTCACAATGATAATACCAGCTTGGAGACTTTCTGGAGGTGTCTTGATACCTTTTGTGAGGCCTCTGGATCCAAAATCAACCACAACAAGACCGCCTTTAGGGCCATTGTGGGACGTCAACCTGGCCTTCTCATTGATCATGGCTGTCAAATCATTCCGCAGGGCCAAATCTTTCGGCTGCTTGGAATCCCCTTGGGGTTTGGCGTCTCTATGGAGCAGCGATGGAACTGGGTGCTGGCCAGACTTGAAAACAAGCTCAATTACTGGAGAGGCATGCAAATCAATCTCGCTGGACGGGCGATGGTTATCAACACGTTCCTCCTCTCGTCTACCATCTATTTCCTTTCTTGCTGGAGACCGAATGAGCAAGGCCTGTCCAAACTGAACAGCATCTGCAGAAACTTTCTTTGGACGGGTGATCATAACAGAAGGGGGGTGCCTAAAATCAAATGGGCCATCTGCACCAGCCCTAGAGATAGCGGGGGGCTTGGCATCCTGGATATTGGGTGTATGGCTAACAAACTGGCAGCCAAATGGATGATTAAAGCTTGGTGCAATCAGGAGACCTCGTGGGCCAAGCTGATCTTCAGAAACAAAAGTGAGTTGGCCCTCACGGGATCCCCGAACTGGAAGAACCTTGACATCATGACCCTGCTATTCTCCCCGATACCTGTCTTCCCGAAAGGCTCCAATCTCGTATGCTCTCTTTGGAAGGGCTGGAATAAAGTCAAAAGCTTCACAAGAATTAGTGAGGACTGGAAGTGGGCGGCCGGAATCAGACAAAACGACTCTATCTGGTTTCCGATACATGGCATTCGGAGTGTGGAGTCGTGGAACATTCAAAATGCCAAGAAGTTATGGAACAAAGGATTCAAAAAATGGAAACACCTCTGGAAACATGACACCAACAGCTGGATCAACTTCGAGGATATCGACCCTCGCACAAACATCTCCTACGAAGAATGGAACACCTTGCAAAGCAGATGCCTCGCTTGGGATCGTCACAAAACTCGCCTGCTCATGGGACATGATGCTCCGAACGCGCGTGGTCTCAAATGGCACAATGGAAATAGCCTACTCAAAATCCCGAACATCAAAGAAACGACTGACCTCCAGATCAGCCTCAACAAGAAGTGGTGCCTGTCTTGGACGCGGCTTCGGTGGGACATGAAATTCATGGGTATCTGGCACCCACTTATAGAGATTAAGAAGTCTGTCCTCTTATGGCAAATTCTTCATCGGGGAATTTGGACTAACCATAAGGCAAGCAAAATTTGTGGGATCCCTCCGTGGTGCAAACGCTGCCACCGTGCAATCGAAGATGTCCCACACATCTTCCTTACTTGCCCCAACTCCTACAGAATCTGGCATACGGTTGGACTGAAAATCAGAGTTCAGAAACAGTTTAGTTGGAAACAAGTCCTTTTGGGGGAAGCGATTGGTTGCTCTGCGACTCTCTGGAACGCAATCAGAGGGGAAGTCCTGTGGAAAATTTGGCGAGAGCGGTGTGCTCTCAACTTCGGCGACCCCCCCAGGGAGTGGTCGATTGAAAAATCTCTTTTCCTCCTTGGCAAAAAGGATTGTCAACAGTAAGAAATCCCCACCCTTCAGGCACCATCAAGTCCTCCTTTTGATCAACAACAAGCTCAAACCCAAGTGGGTCCCGCATGAGGGCGACGAGAGGGTGATCAACCTTCTTTGTAATGCAACCTAGGAATCAACCAAGCTTCCCCTGCTTTGTGGGATTGGGGGGGTCCCGTGGGCACTAGTCCCCTTCTATTGTACCTTTGTTTCTTAATTTAATTCAAGTCCGGGAGATTAGGCTATTGCCGAACTTCCTTTATAAAGAAAAAAAAACAAACATCTCAAGAATGAAAAAGGCTCAAAGATGGAAAGCAAGAAGAGAAAATTTTAGAACAAGTGGATTAAAAGGATGGTATAGGAGAAGGAGAAATTTGTAAGAGACTATGAACCTAAACCCAACAGTCCAACCAATCAACATAAGAATGTGGTGAAGGAAAACCAAAAGAAGGAATAGGTAAGATCAATTCAAGTGGATCCTATGCCTGAAGACCTAAAAAAGTGCCTAAAAGCCTATCATTCTAGAATAGAGATAGGACCTGGTCCAAAACAATATGATAAAATTTATCCAAGAGGAGATCTTGAGAAAGAAACACTTGAGATATGTAAGAAATTAATTGAAATTGCTCAAATCACGTTAGAATAATCAATACCAAGCCTTGTCAAGATGATAATTCCAAAAGAGAATTTCCAAGGATGTGTAGGAACTATCAACTCAAAGCAAAAGAAACTTGAGAAAATTAAAGAGATTGAAAAAGAATTAGGTTATGAGATCAAGGAAAGGTATTCAATGATTTTTTAAGTATGAGAAAATTGGCCACATGACTTGTGGGCCAAAGTTCAAGAAGAGAGATGGAATAAAATGGAAGAAGATGCCCTGAAGCAATTAGTATGACCAAACTTCCAAACTATACGAGTGAATATGAAAAAAAAATCCAAATTTTTTGGTGCCCCAACAATAAGAGGGGAGGAAAAGAAATTCTATGAGGAAAATCAACCACATTGCAAGAGTTGAAGAGAACTAAAGTTCAATGTTCATCAACCATAGAAGAATGTTTGCAAGCCAAGCCTCATGTATGGAAGAGACTGGCTAATTAGTTAAATTTGGATAAACAAAACATATCTATCCAAGAAGAAAAGTTGGAGAAAGCAACAACAATCAAGATACTGGTAGACAAAGTTGGAGATTTTAGTGAGGGAGATGAAGGAAATACGTGCCTTCAAATTACATTTTGAGGATATATAACCAAAGCCATTCTAGATACAAGAGCTGGAGTAGAGATAGCAACCAAGGAAATCCAAGAAAAATGGGTAAAACTAGCTCTATGACCAACTAGAATGAAGATACAACTAGAATTCATGTACAACAACCTTTAGGACTCCTTGCAAATGCAATTTTGACTACATGTGGATTAGAATTTGAACACACGTTAGCCATATGCCAATTTTGAAAAGCAAGTAATTATGAGATGGTCCTAAGACGACCATTCATGTAACAACTAAAAGTAGTGCAAGATTGGGGACGAGATGCCTTGTATCTGCAACAACAAGGTAGAACTACTAAAATAAATCTCCAAAATTTTGCATATCAAGATGTTCCACCTCTTCAATGCAACCTTGTACATAAAGAGGAAGATGATGTATCAATCCATAGTGCTGGATCTAGTGACCAATCATGGATGAATGAAGATACTCAACTATGGATTTGTAAGGTAGCACAATGAGAGGAGAAAAGATTACAATAGTGGTATTTAAGACTAGAAGAAGAAAGAACAATACAAGAGTTGAATTACATGCCTCAAATATTTCCTGATGAAGCATTTGAACCACATGGATGGATGGGAATATTAAACACCTTGGATGTGTGTGTAAACAAAGAAGTACTAACAATGAGTGAGTGTGTGGATGAGGAAGGATATAATTTGAGTTTGTACATGGTAGTACTCCAAGAGGATGAAGAAGGAGAAATGATAGGAAAGGAGTGAAAAGAAGAATACAAAAGCATAGAAATGGACTATGAGTTTTATTTAGAAGAGCAATGCCTAAAAGAATTATAATGGGAAGATGTCAATATCAAGAAAACCCTAAGAGGGAGAGAGATGAAATAGAGGAAGACAATTTAAACATGAACATTTTGAAGTACTAGACCATTTTAAGAGATATGAAGTGGAGGAAAGAAAAGTAGCTATTCAAATGCCTAAGAGAGAGGCACAAGAGGGAATAACATATGATAACAAAGAACAAACCAAAAAAGTAATGGTAACCCTAGAAGGAGATGAGGAAAGATGCACTTACATAGGTAAGGATGTGTCTGTAGAAGATGAACAGGAACTCATGGAATTAATTTGAGAATATAGGGATGTATTTGCTTGAACCTAAAAAGACCCAAAAGGTGTAGATCCCGCAATATCTTGATGCAAAACCATTTAAGCAAAGGCCTTACACTTACAATGAGATGTATATTCTACCAAAATTAAAGAAGATATAGAAAAATTTTTGGCAGTTGTATTTATATATGAGATTGAACACACCAAATGAGTTTTGCCTTTAGTGGCCGTACCAAAGAAGAATGGAAAGCTGAGAGTTTTTATTAACCTCAAGAAGCTTGATGCTACCACCACTGGAGATAGCCATCCATTACCCATTACAAAACATCTTTTGGAAAGGGTAGCAAGTAAGGAATTGTACAACTTTCTTGATGGGTTTTCATGATATAATCAACTAGTTTTCTATTGAAGACCAACATAGACCACTTTTTCTATAGAATGGGGAGTATACACATTTAGGATTATGCCATTTGGTTTAAATAATGCCCCAACAAATTACTAAAGACCAATGTGTCATGTGTTCAAAGGATTCCTCACAAAAAGTATGGAAGTCTATGTAGATGATTTATGTACATACTCTTCTCAATGCACAACCCACATACCTGAATTGAGAAAAATATTTGACAAATGTAGGTAGTAAAGAGTATGTATGAACTTGGAGAAATGTGTCTTCATGGTGAGACAGGGAAAGATATTGGGAGATATAGTGTCCAATAATGGTATCTCTATGGATGATGATAAGATCAAAGTTATTCTTGATTAGCCGAGACCTAAGAACGTAAAGGAAGTAGAAAACTTTTGAAACAACATGCAAAAAATCTACAACAAAGAGGATATGGTCCTTTGATCATCAATTGTATCTCCGCAAATGGAGCTACTAATTTCACTACATTGGATGGAGACATGCTACCCAATCACATAAGTGGTTGCAGAGTGAAAAAGTACATGGAGCCCTTGATGGACCAAATGTTAAGTAGACTCCTAGGGGCACAAAATAGAAAAAAAGAGGAGGAGAGAATAAGAGAACAACCGAGAATAGAAGCTCTAGAGAGAATTAGAAAACATAAGGAACGGATAAGAGAACATGATGAGAGATACTTACGAGGCGAAGAACCCATTCCCATGGCAAACTATCACACCAATAATATGACAAGCCTAGGAAGCTAGATATGAAAACCATACCTAAACCTCAGAGTTGGTAAGGAAGAATACCAATTAGTAGATTCTGAGTAGTGCACATGCTTCTTTAATTGGAAAATTAAATATTCCACTCACTCCAACAAAAGCCTACATGGTAGGGATTAGAGGTAATATCATTGAATGCCTAGGAGAAGTAAGCCTATCATTACACCTAGGAAATAACACCATGCAACAAAGACTCTTGGTTTGTAAAGACTCCAATCTACTAGAAGAAATAGTTCTAGGACAAGATTGGATTTATGAACGCGAGGTTACAATACATTTGGCCCAAGGATGTATTTCAACCAAGGTAGGACATAGAGAAGTTTTTAGTCTCCTAGACAAGAAACCACTAAAGACAATGGACTTGGAAAACCTTAAGGTAACAAATCTACTTATGTATGACTTAAAATTCCAACCGAACTTGTTAGCTAAGGATTCTATTCCTTAGCCTATCTTAAGTGTCAATGAAACTTCTTGTTCTACTACATGTAATAAAAAAGGTCCTCCTTCTCAAGAGATCATATCAGAGAGCCTTAGTGAGGTCATTCATTCTAGAGAGGAATGTGGAGAATTTTCAACAAGGCCAACACATGGAAGAATAGACAACAAACAAATAGGAAAATCAAGTAGATATGGATTCATAAAGATCAGCTTCAAGAGTATAGTTGCAAAAGACGAGAAGCACAATTGACCCACCATAGATGAAGGTCAATCAAGAAAGATAGCGCATAACAAGTCAATTCAAGGAAATTCAGGTATGACTATGCAAAAAACTCATTGAAGCTCAAAGAAAAATCAAGAAAATTTGGATACAAAAGCAGACATTGGAAGAAGACAAGAAAGATATCAAAACGTGTTCAAAGAAGACCAATCTACAAAAGCAAACTCCTATGAAATCTCAAGCTAATCCAAGACGATGAAGACCAGCGAAACCAAGGATGACACAAAAGCAAGACAAATACATATGGAAGATCAAAACAAACGAAGTAACACTAGAATCGAGGAAAACAATAGTAAAGAGGAATCGGCATCAAGTGACAAGGAAACATCAAACATGGAGACCCAAAAACAATAAAACAAAGCAAAAATTAGAGAAGCAATGTCAAAATTGCACTCATGCTAAGCTAAATACACATAGAATATACACAATAGGGCCACCCTACAAGGCCTCGCATTTGGTACATGACTTCTTTCAACTATTTAGTGGTGCAAATTTCCCTCAATGGAAATAGGGCTGCACTTGTACTATAGTAATGTAAGACTTCTCCTAACTATTACTAACATTTTCCTATGCTATGACTAACCATTTTATATTTCTTTTTCACAAATGCAATATAAAAAAAGATGGAAAAATATGTCTTCAAATATCATGATTCACTCACCTACGTGAGAGTGGACCTAATTAAAAGAAGAACAACGAATGCTTGAGCACTATGAAAAAAGGAAGCTGTCCTAATTTCTCATATTAATCACATATTGAATTTCAAGTGCATATGACTTACGAGGACTCTGAAGCAACCCAACAAATGGAGGTCAATGAATTTTCTTTGGAGTGTGTAGCCAAGGGAAGAGGTCAATGGTTCCAATATTATCAACCATTAGGTGAACACCTCTTTCTCAATACTATCAAAATAATGAATCGTGACCATGAGTTTCGAGTGATGAGTCAAGATTTTCGTATTCTTCATGAAATGCCTAGAATGATTGAAATATGGAAAAAAGTAGGAACTAATGCCTACTTGAGGCTTCCAATCTGTAAACCGGATTATGAACACTAAAAGCAAGTCATGAATACATTGCATCTGACATCAGACAAGCCTTGTATACTAGAAGCTAAAGTCATGGATTTAGGGGATTGGAGAACAATTCGCTTCACTTATGAGTTAATCAAAGAAGCATTTGGATGGGTAAAGGATAGTATCACTGATCTCAAGGATGAGATTCATGAAGCTAGAAAGAGGAACTTTGTTTATCAATCTATCGGATATAGAAGAAGAAGTGTGCTTGGTACATCAACATTTCTACTTTCCAAACATGCACAAATATACAACCCCTCAAAAGATTGTAGTCCAACTACTATCTTGTGCAATAAAACAGATTGGCATTCAAATCAATCTCATCCCTTATGTTCAATGAAGACATTTTGAAGCCAAGACACAATGGGGAATCAAAAATTTTTTGAATGGAAGTACAAATTTAACTATTCTAATCTATCATGCATTGAATATTCGTGAATACCTATGAGAAATGCCATCCACTTTAGAAATGGAAAAGTTCATTAAATCAATCATTGTACCATAAAAGAAACGTGGCTTGTTCCATCTCAATCTCTTTTTCGTGGACTTTGAGTATAGCCCATGTAGACCCATCCATGTTAGAAGGATCACTTAAAGTCCCCATAGTGTTCATGTATTCCACTTCATCAAAGTAATGCCCTTCCATATAGAGATTGGATAGTCACTAATGTGTGATCTTGTGTCACTTTATGAGTATGGTATCACTTCACATGGCATAGTAGCTCCATTACATGATGCGACACCATAGATCCAAGTCATAGCCTTCTTTGTCGCAATGATATGTTAGTTTTTGTTCATTCATAGCGACTTTGATTGCACTTGGGATGTGAGGCAAACCAAATGGATAAAACACATCCTCTTGTAGATAAGATGTTGGTATGCAATGTAGATCTAAAACTGATCTGTCTAGTGGTTGACTTGGTTCTTGTTGTCCTCCATCACACAACCAAAAACCTCAATCTTCATGCATCGAGGATGGCTTACCTGAAGTTGCGATCTTTACAAAGATCTTGTCCTCATCATCATGAATTGCATGCCAATGGAGATGTGGCACATCTATTTTAAGTGTTATTCTGTAGATGATCTTTGTAGTTGTGCCATTATGCTGAATGTAGATTGCATTACCTCCTAAGTCTTGAACCACTTCCAGCTATCTAGAAATGGTTTTCCTAAGAGAAATTTATAATTGGTTGGAACCATCAAATTCAAGGGGTTGGGACTTTTGGGACCCCAAGTCGGAATGACCATTATCCTTGGATTCCATTCATGAAAACAATAAGGGCATGGTGTGTAAAGTGTTGTTGACCATTTGTATCAATAAAAACATATGGTATCTTCCTATCATCTTCAAACATAGGAAGTAGAGTTGGATTTGCATACTTATACTCACGAATAAGAAAATGGTAGGAACTCTTTTTTTAGGAAGTGGAAGAGTTTAAAATGATTGTTTGGAATTTTCCATAAAGTAAACTTGAGAACATAATCCATCATGAATTACCTTGCTCACATGTATGGTCCTTGCTAACCATGGTAGATCACTAGGATCAATTCTACTTTGATCTTTATGTGGCTTTGGATTGGAAATCATATTTTTCGAGACTTCTATCCTTCTACTTTATTTGTAAGCATGTAATAGGATCTCATCTTACCCTTTAGCAATTCTACCTGTAGTTTAACCATTATGATGTTTTCTAGAACAAGATCCCTCAGCTCATCGATTCCAACAATAAATTTTTTACAATCATCTTGATAGATGGCAGCCTCTAGTGTATTACTATGTGTGAGGTGAGTTAGATATGGAATTCGCTTAGACATCCAATCTAGTTGAGTGTTGGGATCCAAGTTTTGCATATCCTTTGAGCTTGATGAGGCCATTACTTCTATCTCACTTTCTAAATCACTATATGTGTAACAAGACATTCTTCTATTGGATCCTATCACACTCTCAATAGTGGATATGCTACTACGTGTTGACCTATTGGCTCCTAGTAATCTTCCTAATCTAAGAATTATGCATGTAAACTCTCAAGTGAACAATCATGCACATTTTGCATTCTAGTGATTCTTTATCCTCTTTCAATTGAACTCAAAAGTAAGAGCTATACCTAGATAATTCAATCCTTACTTGGATCTTGTGGTCTCTCTTCAAATTGAATTAACAAACGAGACTATACACCTACAAAGAATAATATCACAATTTTATATACAAACCTAGAAGGAAAGAATAGTTGAGCCTAGATCTATGTATAGTGAAGAAGGAGAGGGATTGATTGGGAAATCTTCAATGGTCTCTGGAATGGAGAAAAAAAAATTAATTCTCCCTCCCTAGAGTTGTTCTATTTCTCAAAGCCCCTTTTTGGTTGTTACCAAGCTCTAGTTCTCTCTTGGTGTTCTTTTTTCCTCCCTCTCTATGGTGGAACGTCTCAATAGGCTTACCAGACTTCCCATCCTCACCTAAAGGTCAACTTCAAAATCACATATCTTAAAATCAATGTCAATTCAAGCTCCTAGGGGTTCAAAACAGTCTAATAGGACCTCTTGCCATAGATAGTTTCTAGAGCAATTGTGATTTTCACTTATGCTTAAAGCTTGTTTTTTAACTAACCTATGTTCAATAAAACCTTATGCCAAACATAGTTTCTTGTATAGTATGTCACATGCCCATCGAATCGGATGTAAAAGACGTATACTTAGATATTCTTTATCATTCTTTCTCATTTGTCTTATTTTTCCTCCTGTACATATTGGAACTTAATGAGAAATTATTAGCGTTATTTTTGATATGAAATCTCAAATGGTCATTGGAAACATTTGTATATGCACGCTTCAATAAAGTTTCTAGAGGGTTGGAAGGAGGGAAAATGGGGGTAAAGCATGTACAAGTGATGAAGAAAATGGGAAAAAATGCTACCCAAAATTCTATATGAGCATGAGCATGATGGCTAAGAGTTCATCTCTATGAGAATTAAGCACCACCACCAAAGTACAAGTACCACCACCACCAAAAAGATCACCAAACGCACCATCAAGAACCTAGCATTTTCATACCATGTAGAGAGTACACACAGAGAAGCAAAATGAAAAGAAGAGTGCACTCACAAAATAAAGAGTGTGAGAGACTAAAATGAGTAGACCAAGAAATGGGTAAACTCACATGGATTAGAAATGAGCTTGCCAAGAGCATGGAGTAGACTTCTCAAGCTTCTAACCAAGTACAAATGGGGGCAGAGGCCCTCCTTATATAGATTTGGGAGGAGCTTTCCAAAGTATATCTCATGTGGAATGATTCCCTTAAAGGAGAATGAATACGATGGTAAAAGAAAATGGAAAGGTACTCAAATACAAAAGAGATACAATATAAAATGGAAATAAACAAGAAATGGAGTGGCTCATAGATACAAAATGGATATGCACTCATGAAGTTACAAATGTAGATGATGTAGGAGCAATCATGTCATCAAGAAGAGGCACCAAAGGTATTCTCAACAATCAACATATTAAATACAACATTTCTTTCAACCATGGGCAATGATTGAACCTTGATGCAAAAAATTGATTATTTCTTATAAGAACTGAATAGAAATACATGATTGAGCTATTCGAGACCTATAGTAATATTTGAGGTGCTTGTACTTGTGAAACAAAAATTGTATATATGTTTGGTACAAAAGGATGAAATTGAATGCATACTTACTGAAATTATGTATTTGGTTGCCAAAATGAGCTTAAATCATTTTTTGAACCCGCAAAATGAAATAATTTTGAAGTACTAATGACCCCAAGTATGCTCACCAATTTTTTTGTGATTCTAAGATAGTGTATGAAAGGGTGTCAACAATACTTTGTAAAAAGCAAAAACTTGCTCTCATACTAATTTTTGGATACTGAGGACTAGGGAAGCATGCAATTAGCATGCAGAAGAAGTAGAAGCTTAGAGAATAACACTATGTATTATTGAGTGAATATACAAAAGATAAGTAGCCAACTAGGGTTATTTTCATGTATACAAGCCCAAAGAAAAAACATCCTAAAGAGGGGAATTTAATTATGACAATCCTATGTGTGTTCACACACATCAATACCAGTATATATGAAGCTTCCAAAGGTTGATACCTAGATACTCTAATATAGATATATGTAGGGTGATGATCATTGCAATTTTGGCACCTTCTAATGATTCTTTTTCATCGTTTCTTGTATAGTATATCACATACCCATCGAGTCGGATGTAAAAGACATATACTTGGATATTCTTTATCAGTCTTTCTCATTTGTCTTATTGTTTTTTAATATAAAGGAAGTTCGGCAATAGCCTACTCTCCCGGACTTGAATTAAATTAAGAAACAAAGGTGCTACCGAGAGGGAGGGCATCAATGACCTCAATGATTTCTGCTTCCGAGATCGGGGCATGAAGCAGGGAGTGGAGGTTGGGCGGTATTCTCCGGGGGGAAACCCTAGAAATGGCAGCCATGCAGTCCCTTCTGTGGTGGGAGAGGGGGTTTGAAGTTCCCAGGAGTCTCGTGAAGTGCCCTTCGATGATGCCAACATTATCTTCTTCCGACTTGCATACATTGCCATGTGGGTCTAGCAGTACGGGAATCGTCTCTCTGTTGTGTTTCCTTTTAAGGATATTGCACATCTCCTTGGTGGGTTTGTCGGCTTTTCTAGCCCACCACTCCTTGAAGAAGATTTGCAAGTTTTTCCTTTGAATTTCTTCTTCGTATCTCAGCGCCGCTCTGATTTTTCGGAGACCTTTCTGGGTTTGGTGTTTTCCTTTGTTTACTTCCTCCTCGAGTCGCCAGAGTCTGTGGTAAAGCGCTTCCCTACGAGCCCGCCGCACTGCCTCGAGCGTCTTCTTAGTTCTGATCATGATCTTGCGAGACTTGTCGACCGCACTTCTCCAGCACTTGGCTGGGGCCAAGCCAGAAGCGAACGCCTCCTTCCACACATCTGCAATCTCTTGATGAACGGAGGGGAGAGAGAAGGTGGAAGCGTTGGCATGGAACCACGGAGCCTTGTGGGTCAAGTTGGAAGGTCGAAAAGTGATAACGATCGGGTAGTGATCAGAGATGGTGAGGTCAGTACGTTGCGTGATGGAGGGGTGGCCCCACCGATGAGTAAAACTCTGGGAGATGTAGCATCTATCAAGTCTAGCTCTCCTCAGATCCTCGCCCGCTTGGAGATTCGACCAGGAAAAGCCATTCGAGTCTTTGAATTCGACCAGATCTAAGTGGAGTTTGGTCATGTCCCACGTTTCTTTCTCCCGACTATCGATGACCCTGCCCTTGCCCATCCATCTGTCCGAAGGGTCCTCCACCATGTTGAAGTCTCCACAAATAAGCACATTGTGGGGAAGCGAGTCAAGAGAAGCCCAAGTGTTCAGCCTCTCCCAATCCCCGTTAGGGGCGTACAAAGAAACCATAGTAGCACAGAGGGGAGCGCCAAAAGAAACCGCGATCCAGCGGTGATTTACATCTTCAATGGAGATCTCAAGCTTTTCAAGCCAGGGTTGTTTAACACCGATAGCCGTTCCACCGGATCCCCGCTGGTGCTTTGTTGGGATCCACTCGTGGGCCGAGGAAATCTGCCTGAGCCGTTTCAGAAGGTCTTCTCCGTCAATTTTAATCTCTTGAATGCATATAATGTCTGGTTTTAAGCTAATGTCGCGGAGCCATTGACCAATGATGGCCGCTCTTGAGGGGTCGGTTAGCCCCCTAGCATTTAACGAAATGACAATCATTTTTGTGTTGATCCCTCTTTGCGGGAGGGAGCCTTGTCCTTTCTTCTCTTGGCTTCATCTTTCTTTTTCGCTGGGATCTGATCCCGACTTAGAAATCGATTCTTATGAGGGCTTTTCCAGGGTAACTCCAAAGGCTGTTTCCCTTTGCGGGATGCCTCCCGCTGAGGAGAATTGGGCCCCGTGCTCAGCATCGTTTCCGGGATCGTCGATCCAATGATGGAACTTTCACTATCCATGTTGTCTTCATTATTAGTAGTGAAACCATCTTCTTTGCTTGTAGTGTAGCCCTCCTGGGGGGTTTCTTTGTTGTCAGGGATCTCTAGGGCTTCGTCGTAGTTGTCTACCTCAGGTGGCTTCCCTCCTGGGTAGTTGAGCTCGTTGATCTCCTTTCCTAGATTGCAATACAAATTGTTGCGTGGGGAAATTGGCAGGTTGTTCCTCTCGTCGTTGGCCCTCGGACTTCTTTTCCTTCTTCTTCTAACTTCAGTAAATCCTTCGGCGTCAGCTTGTGGTTTGAGGGGGCCCTTGCCTTCCCCATCCTTGGTCAAGTGGGTCAAGTCATCAGAGTTGTCTTGAGCGGTTTTGGAGGCTTCTTGCCATCGCTTGTTTTTTTGCCTGAGAGGGCATTCTTTAATCCTGTGACCTTGCTGGCCACAACGAAAGCACGCGTTGGGGAGGTTTTTGTAAGTGATATCCTGCTCCCAAAAATCTCCTTCTCCCATGTCCACTTTGATCGTTGTTGGAAGCGGCGAGCTGAGGTCGGCCTCGACGCAGATTTGTGGGTGCCATCTAGCATTGAACGAGTGTCTTGCACCCTCATATATGAGACCACCAATGTCTTCGCGTGAAGCCAGCGGCTTGCCGATGGGTGAGACTATGTCCCACACGAAGTTGTACAGGAAGTATGGGAGGTTGGGGAGCTCAACCCAAAGAGGGTACCGGAGTGAATTCGATTTGTCGGGGGTAAAGTCCGGGGACCATCTGAATAAGCACAGGGTCGTCCGGCCGAGCTGCCAGGTTCCAACGCTTAGGGCTTGGAACGCCATCTCTTCATTTTCAAAGACAAGCAGCATGTGGTTTGCTGGTAAGAACTGACATTTGCTGACTATTAGTCCTCGAGGGAACCACTCTTTTCGAAGCCATTGTCGCACGATTTCGAGCGGTGGCCTAGGGCCAAACACTTGGCCGACGAGGCAGACTTTCTTGAGCTCCTCCTGAGCAGACAGAACCGCGGGTCTACTGAGGGATACAATGGGGGATTCAGCACTTTCGGATGCCCTAGGGGCGGCACACGACCCCCCCTCCAGCAGAGCGGCCAGGAAATTGGTCTCCCCAGGGGGAGGGACCCGATTGCTTTTCACGAGGGAGGAAGAAGCCACCTCCATGGCCAAAGGTGCACCACTATAACTTTCTAAACCCCAAGGCAGGCCCCGCCAATAGGGGAGGATCTGACCACAGACCAGGTAGATATCGAAGCCAGCCCCCCCAAAAACCAAGAAGCCCAAGTCCCCTTTTCGACCGCTTCCCTTTTTTCTTTTTCTCTCTCTCTTTTTTTCTTTCTTTCTTCTTTTTTTTTCTCTCTCTTTTTTTTTCTTTTTTTTTTTTCTTTTCTTTTTTTTTTTTTCTTCTCTTCTTTTCTCTTTTTTTTTCTTCTTCTCTTTTTTTGAGAAAAAAGGCTCCCTTACGACCTCAGAGCTGCGGTTGGCGGGTTTCGAGGGGGGCCAGAGCGCGGGCAGCAGTAAATGTCGCCTCCCCCCATTATGGTAGAAGCCACGTGGCCGGCAGTCGCGCGCAAGACGTGGGACCAACGCGCCAATCAAGCAGGTATCGCCGATCGCAGGATCCTTGTCTTAAAATGGAGGGGTGAGCCCGCGTGGCCTGTCACGTCCGAGTGTCGCCGGAGCCGCAGGTGTCGCCGGGCACGAGGCTGATCGGGTGTCGCCGGCCGTCACAAACAACGCCGCAGGTATCGCCGGAATCGCCGCAGGTATCGCCGGATTCGCAAGTATCGCCGGAGCCGCAGGTATCGCCGGGCACGAGGCCGATCGAGTGTCGCCGATCGTTACAAACAACGCCGCAGGTATCGCCGGATTCGCCACAGGTATCGCCGGGTTCGCAAGTATCGCCGGATTCGCCGCAGGTATCGCCAGATCCGCAGGTATCGCCGCAGGTATCGCCGCAGGTATCGCCCTTGAGCTCGTGATACCGGAAACCCGATACTTGGCTTGGAGCCGATCGCAAGGAGCACGATCGAGGGTTCCGGTCGTGTCGACACCTCACCCCTCAACCCAAAGGGAGGGGGAGGAGGTCACGATGAAACCCGATCGCGATGCTCGAAATCCGAGGGTGACTCGATGCAGTACCTCCCGGAACACGATACCTGGAGCCGAAAGAGCACGAGCCCTGGAGTCCGCGATACCGGGAGCCCGCCCGTCCGACACTTGGCTTGGAGCCTATCGCAGGAACACGCTACTGAAGATTGAGGCGGCAGGCAGACGTCAAATCGCTGTAATCATCGGGCCCAAGAGTTCACTGTAGCCGCGTCGCCATTCCCTGTGTTCCGCCATAGCTGTCCTTCTCAGTTCGATTGCCTTGATCTCTCACTCCTACCTCTCGCTGTGTTCACTGTAGCCGCGTCGCCATTCCCTGTGTTCCGCCATAGCTGTCCTACCTTTCATGCAAAACTTATTTGTCTTATTTTTCCTCGTGCACATATTGGAACTTAATAAGAAATTATTATCGTTATTTGTATATGCATGTTCCAATAAAGTTTCTACTAGCTTGGTGAGCCCCAATTTGTAATTTAGATGTCCCTTTTCATTGATTTCTTATTCTTTCATTTAATATAACAATGTCTAACCTGTCTCTCTCTCTCTTTGCTTTATGGATGATACAAAGGGTCCAAAGGGTCCTAAGCCTATCTTCATCTGTACTTTCAATTAATTCAAACATATCTAGAAGATTAGGTCATAGGCCGAACTTTTTTTAAAGGAAAAACAACATGTTTAATAACAGTTGTCCTTGTAAATATCAAAGTTTATTGATGAATGCGGTTTTTGTCTTGTGTTTTATGATTTGTCATTGTCATCTTTATTTTGTACCTAATTCTTTGAATTGACTATGTTTATTTTTTCAGTTTGATATCCATACGATTTCTAAAATGCATTCGTGTGTGTGTGTGTATGTGTGATGTGGATTGCGAAGCTACTCACATGGATATGGGAAAACACCCAATCTTCTTTCCAAGAATAATATTCCACAATATATTTTTATATTTTTCATTGCTAACATGGATCCATGATTGTTTCATTTGACTATAGGAAATTAGAGTTAAATTATCAACCAACCAGGCTTTTTGTATATTATGCTTTAATAAAATATTGGACGTAAGGAAAATGAATAGGGTCATTCATCAAACTCCACGTATTACAAGATTTAATATTGTCAAAGCACTGTTGGCACCACTATCAAAGTTAAAGCTCAAGCAAGTAGGTGCTGGCTGAACCTCCATTAAAAAAAAATCATCCTACAAAATTATTTTACTTTTATGTATATTTATTATGCTGCATTTGTTCTTTTTTTCATGTTGTCTTGCTTTTGTAATTATTCTAAGGCATTGCAAACTCTTTTTTATTCAAACATTCTTCAAAAGTGCATAAGTTCCAGGCCATCATATGAGGCGGAAGATTTAAACAGCTATTTGTCTCACATGCGCAAAATTTAAAGAACTCTTTTTCTTTTTTCATTATATGTTTTATGTACTTCTTTTATTTTTGTTTTGATTCTCTTCTTTATCTTTTTCTTGCTAGATTCTCCCTCCACATGTCCCTCCTCCCGAACTTTGTCATCCCCGATAGGTTTTTGTTGGTGACATGAGTAGGTCGGGAACATGGCTTTTTCTATCTAATTGAGCAGGTTGGCTTCACGAATCATCAGCTCTTGCCATTGACCTGACTTTATTCCATCATGTGGCCCTTATCGATGATCAACAAAAAGAATCAATTCATATGCAACTAATCTAGCATTTAAGTTTGATGATATTTTCAGAAGATTTCTAAGTCTATTTCAAACACCTTGATAAAAAAAGATTTTCAAATGTTTGCGTATATGGGCTTGGCAAAAACATTAACCTAGAGTATATTTCCCTTATTGTTAGTTTCTTGGCATGATAGAGAGATAGAAAACTAAGGTGTCAGTGCCTTGATTAATATCGATAAAATTCAAAAATGTGTACTTAGCATGTTTAAAACATTTAGTACTGTGAGAAGCATATTGAGCACTTTATTTGTCATGTTTATTGCTATTTCTAGTACACAGGCATATCTAGATAACCAAAGTTCTATGGTTTGGACCATGTACTCTTTAGCTGGTAGATAATTGTGTGGGGGGCTTGGTAGTAAAGGAAAATTGAGCCACTTATTATTGAGCTTGCCACAATGTTTTTCTTCCCAAAATTGTGGTCATGGTCTACATCTCAGTACCATACAAAATGAAGGATTTACTTGTAATAGATATGGTGCGTCTTGCCAATGCACCCGCAAGGTAGGATTCTTCTCCAAAAATTTTCTTCTCCAGATAGGATTGGCCTTTTTAAACTTTTCTTGAGTGTAAGAGAATGTAGGTGCCTTGAAGTTCAAGTCTTGGTCTAGATCCTTCTAGGTTGCTTGTTTGATGTAACTGCACCTCTCTTCTTTTATAATCTTGTATAGGACACTAAAGGGCTTTATAATGCTTTTTAAGTCTTTTCTCTTGATCTTGGCCTCTTTCATCACTCTCACCATTACATCTTCAAAAATTTGTGTGACTTGGAAAACCAATAGTGATCACTCTCTCTAGCTTATTTATGTAGTGTAGGGCACTGGATGTTTATCAATTTCTAGCTCCTCTTCATTGTGTATCTGTGAATGAATGATGGGGGTAGAAAGGGGGCGTACCTCAGTCTCCTTAGTAGCCATATGAGAGCTTGGAACTACTGGTGTCCCCATGTTCATTTGTTGTGATAATTGAGCCTATAGACTTGCAATAATTGCATCTTTTTCTTTATTTTGTTACTGGGCCACTTTGAGCTCTTCATCACTTTTGATTTTGCTTTCACATACTCTAGATAGTTGATCGGCATCCTATGTGCATTTTTTTGTGTACTTAGACATCCGTGTTTTCCATTTATTGCGAAGCTTATTTGTATCTTGCATCTATTTAGATTCCCATTAAACACACAATGTTTGCTCTTGTTGGAGTTGATCAGCATACCTTTCAATTTTTGCTCGTAGCTCAACGATGTCTTCACTTGTAGTTTTTGAAGCTTCCACAGGTTGATTAAATAAAATTGAAGTCATCAGATCTTTATTTCTTCTGTGAAACATGTTAGCTTCATCCATATACACTTTGATTTGCATCTTGAGAAGCTTGCTATAATTAGTGAGATGTGTTTTCTTTGTTTCACCTGCCTCATATTTCTGTTTGACTTCATCTAGTTTGCTTCTCAATTGGGCAGTCTCTTCTTTTAATTTATTGATCTTTCTAGTAGCCTGTTGGCAGCAGTCAAGGCACCGAAGGACTCACAAGGCAAGGAAGCCAAAGAAGGGAGCCAGAGCGGAGAGAAGGCACAAGTAGACTAAGCAGTCAACGAAGATCTGGCAAGTAGGCCATTCAAATTTTTCCAAAACAACATCTTCATAACAGTGATTCTCATCACTACAAATCATTGTAAAATACCATTTCACCTTTTTGTAACTCCATTTTGTGCAAGCCGAGGAGTCCTCGAGCTTGAGGAGTATTAGAAGTAGCATCGTACCAATTTTCATAATTTTTAGACTTCGTTTGAGCCTCCAAATAGGCCATAGAACCTAATTTTTAACTATGCCGGACACTAGGTCTGGACAGGGCCAAAAGCTAGTCAAAAACTATAAATAGAGCTAGAGAGCTCATTTTTGAGGTTAGTTTGTAATAGATTTGAACTTGTATGAGCATTTTGGAAGTAATCTAAAAGAACTCCATTGTCTTTCTCTTTGTCTTGCCGTGTGTGCGCGTGTGTGTGTATGTGTGTGCATGTTGGTGTGCTTGTCACTCGCGCACTTGTGCCTTCACTTGCTCGAGGTCATCATACCATCCTCACGTCTTCCCGGATTGACATTAAAGGAGGTGCTACTCATCATTGAGCTACATAGCCTCAATGAATTCTTCCTCTTTTTTAGTGAGTGCCAATTGAGATTTCACTAGTTGTTCAGACAATTGCTCACTTAAAGTTTTGAATTGACATTGCTTGTGCATATTATTTTTCAGCTTCAATCAATTGTTGTGTGTCTAGTCCATGGCCGTTTGTATCATATTTTTCACTACTGCTTCAATTGGGCCACGTCCACATTGAGCCATGTCTATGGTATTATGGGCTCTTCTCCTATCAGTACATTCTTGCCTTCATTTATATATAGAGTTTCTTGAAGGGTTACCTGATTTAAAATTGAACTTTTGGCTTTGCCTCTTTACCTTTGTCCATTTTGGAACAACTTCCTTCATAATTCACATCCCAAATGGACATCTCTACTGCTACCCTCATAGGTTCAAAAGCCATGTTTGCCTCTAGCTCCTCTTCTTGAACTTGTTCTTTTGGATGCACCATTATCTTTTGCCCTTCGGTGATGATCTCTTTGAATTGTAATCAAGTGGTATCATTCATACATAGTTTATATATATATATTCTCCTATATGAGTGCCTTTCGATTGTTATTCATATACCATGTTTTTATCTTTATCTTTCTCTTCACTTACCACCTCTTGCTGGTCGACCAACTGATCCAACTCATCCCATTTTCCATCATCATTTGTTTGTGTGCGGAGATCCACATTCATAGTGGATTGTTCTTTGTCTTCGTAAGATTCCAAAGATGAGGTTGAGTTCCTCAAACCCAACCCTTTGTATCAATCCATTTGGGATAACCTTTTACCTACTTGAGTGTTCTTTACTTCAGTTATATGGAAATAGTGGATATCCTATATTCTAAGGCTCACCTACCCTACCTTGTATGCGTGTGTTGCTTGTAGGGCTTCTTGTAATTCTACTTTTTTAATGGGTGTTGGTTGCACTAGAGTTGATTTTGGAATGAGGTGTGTTCTTTTTGATGAAGGAGTTACATCCATTGCTATTTCTTCTCGCATCCTTTTTGCACCTCTTATCATTGATTTCAAGCTCATGCCAGCTTCTTCTACTATTACATCACCTTGTTCCTTCTTTGGAATGGTGGCTAACTTGATGTATCTCACCATTTCGATTATTGATAGCATTTCCTTCATATAATCACGAATGTTCAATGCATGGTATATTAATACTATCAAAGTCACACTACCATTTAGGAAATTTTTGTTTCCCCATTGTTTCTTTGCTTCGAACAGTCATTCTTGCACATATGGTGTCAGGTTTATTTGATTCCTAGCTAGTTTCACCGTGTGCAAAAGTAATTATACTTCTATTTTTTGTGGAGTTGTGTATCTGTGCATATTTGGGAAGAAAAAATGTTGATGTACCAGCTCCACTGATTCTTGTATATCCATTTTGTTGATATCCTAAAATGTTATTTTCTTTGCTTCATGAAGTTCATCCTTCAGGACTGTAAGTCCATCCTTTGTCCAACCAAAGGGGTCTTTGATCAATTCATGTGTGAACTTGATCATCTACCAATCAACTTGTAAATTCATTACTTTGGCTTTAGGCATTGTTGTCATATCCACTAGAGGGTGTAGGGTATTCATTACTTGGGTACAACTTTCAAAATATAGATTATAGATTGGCATCATTAAGTATCCCTCACTGCCACCTTTTTTCCATGTCTCTATTGTCGATGGAAGCTCATGCAATACTTTGGAATCTTGAGACATCACAGGGAACTAGTGATCCCCATCCATGATTCTGATCGTCACAAAGAATAAATGATCACCTATTGGTTGATCTTCTCAAGATCAATGTCCTCTCGCTTTGATTACACTTTCCAAAAGGAATTCCAAGATCTCCTCTTGATGGATTCCTTTGGAGTCATCAAAAGCCAACTGCACTTGAATCAGCATTTGTAATTAATCTCATATCTATGTGATAATACTTCTTCCTTATGTGCATAGTCAATCACCATTCTTCACTTACCCACTCCCCTCTCATAGGCTAGAGTTGAGCATGATGGCTAATGAGATTTTTCATTTTTTATTATTTTTAAAATTTTTTGATCTATGAAAGGAAACATAAAAGTTAGTCAAATCCAAAGCAATTGTTAATATTTTTTAGTGAAATAACTTTAAGTCATATTCCTTGCAAGGAAATGTGCACAATTAAACAAGTTGAAGAAGTTGCGTGCCAAATGTGAGGCCTTGTAGTGTGGCCCTATAGTGCATACTCTAGGTGCATTTAGCTCAACATAAGTGCAAGATTGATCCTTCTTGTTGGGTTGGCAGGTTCTTTGTTGTCCCTTCAGTCTCCCCACTAATGTTGTACTCTGATTCTTCTTTGTTATATTTTGTTGTGATGTAGAATTTTTGTCCTTTGCTTTAATCCTCCATACGTACTTGTCTTTCCTCTAGAGCTTCTTTTTCTTTGCTGGTTGTCTTCTTCTTTTTTCTTGATAAGAGACTTTGATGGATTTGGTAACAATGTAAGTTACTTTGTCTAAAGCCTTATTCCCTCCTTAGTTCATTCAATTGTCTTCCTTGGGATCCACATCTACCTTAGTGATTTTTAAGCATCCACCAATCGTTTGGGTCCCCACACTTGTAGTATCTTCAATCCATCATGTCATAGGATTTGATCTTTGTTAGCTCCTTGCCCTTTGGGTTTTCTTTTTGGTTCCTAATTCTCCTTGCATTTGTATTGTTGAAGTTGATCCTTCTGAATCCATACTTATTTTATACTTTTGACATACCTCTTTTGAGTGGGTCTCAAGGATGGATATGAGGTTATTTTCTCACATTTTTCTTTTGGATGAATGATCTCACAATGTTGCTTAGGATTAGTCTTTGGAGAAGAAAGGCTGGTTTGATCACATGGAAGAGGACAACGCATTTCATTGTTTTTGTGTTTGAGTAGAAGAATAAAATTGGTCAAAGTTTTGGATGGGGTTTTGTTTGTATATTCATTTAGAATATTTTGCTAGGATTTTCCTTACATGTTTTTAGTGGGTTCTTGTCCAGTTGGCTAAATACCTCTCTACGACCTATTTTTTTGATGTATATCCTTGGGCTAGGTGGATAGTGACTTCAAATTCAAAACTCCAATCTTGAATTAGGAATAATTCTTCTAGAAGGTCTGAGTCTTTATAGACTAAGAGCTTTTGCTAGATGGTATTATTTATTGTGTAAAATCATGGATACTTCCCCTAGGCACTCAATGATATTACCTCCAATTCCTATCATGTGCATCTTTGTTGGAATGAGTTGTGACTTTAGCTTCTCCACTAAGGAATCTTGTATACTGCTTAGAGTTTCTTCCATGTCAATTAATGAATCCACTAGTTGATACTCTTCTTTACCAATCCCTAGGTTTTAAGTATGGTTGTCATCTGAGATTTCCTAGGGTTTTTATTTGGTTGATGTGGTAGTTTTCCATGGGTATAGGCTCTTCTCCATGAAAAAACCTTTGATCACATTATCGTATCCATTCCTTTGATTTTTGTATCTATTCCAGGGCTTCTACTCTGCGTTCTTCTCATATTCTCTCCTCTTCTCTCTTTTGGTTTTGTGCTCTTAAGAGTCTTGCTAGCATCTGTTCTATGAATGGGTCCATATTCTTTTTGACCCTACAACCACTTATGTAGTTGGGTAAGATGTCTCCATCGAGTGTGGCTAGGTTAATGGATCCACTTGAGGAGATTCTATTTATAAGCAATGGTCCATACCCTCATTGTTTTAGTTTCTTTGCATGTTGTTTCAGTGTGTACACCAACACTACATCTCCTTCTCTAAGTCCGTTATCCTTGATATGAGCATTGTAATAAGCTTTTTACCTTCTCTTCGCTCCATAGATGCCAACTATAGCTTGTCATCAAGGCTCGTGCAATTTCTCTATTTGATCCATTTGTCTTAATAATTCGTGTCCCATCCACTCATACTCCTTGAAAACTCATAGAGTAGGAATTAAGAAATCAATTGGTAGTATTGCATTTTGTCCATAGACTAGATTGAAAGATGTTGTTCCAATTGCCATTTTATAAGCCACTCAAAAGGCCCATATTGCATGATGCACTTGTTTATCCCAATAGGACCTTCCATTATTGACTATATTGGTTAGAATCATGCATAATACCTTATTTGAACTCTCAACCTGACCATTAGCCTATGTGTGATAGGGTGCTGACTTTTTATGAATCATTAGGAATTCATTCATGAGTGACTCAATGACTTTGTTAATGAAGTATGTATCTCTATCACTTACAATTTCAATATGTAGTCCAAATCAAGCGAAAATGTTTTCAAACAAGAACTTGGTTGTAGTGTGCGCATCATTTTTCCTAGTGGCTTTTGCTTCTACCCATTTCATCAAATAGTCAGTAGCCACTATGATGTATTCTGCATGTGATTCATGAAGCCTTTCTAATCTTCTTTGATTCATGATCGAAGATCACTTTCATGGAAAGCACCTTCGCAAAGCCTCTTTTGTGCACAAGATTTTTCCATATACCCATTATCTTGTGCATTTGCAATATAACAAATTGTTTCCAAGCAAAGTCTCATGATTGTTCTTAGTTGTAACCATTTGTTTTGTCACGCTTCTTTCATTGCTCCTCAAAGATGATGTGTTGTTGTAAACTCTTATAAATCTACTAAATTTTGTAGAAGATGTAGAATTATTGTTTTGAAATTGTGTCTAAATTGTACTTTTTTCTTGTTGCATCTATTCTTATCTTCCTCATATTTTTCTATCCATTTTTCAATTGGGTCTTAATTTAAAAGGATGAAATTCATTATATTTTGTTGAAAAGATGCATCTACCCTTCTCTTCACACCATTTCCTTGTGCGTTCAAGCTGATCACTGTTTTTTCCTCCTCAATAGACCATAAATATGACATGTGTGGGTCCAAAACTGATATAATTTATTAAATGGTACAAGTGATTTATGTACTAACGAACTCACTATCATACTTCCTTCAAGTTGATGTCTTTGGAAAATAAAGCTTTTGAAGGTTTTCATAAATCTTTCAAAGAAGAATATCCATTTAGATTGGACATTGCCAATAGCTATAACCTAATTGACTAGGTATAGAAGAAAATGTACTTGGATGGTGATCAAGTCTATATACAAATACCTATCCATCACACATAAAGTTTCAATGGAATTCATTAGAGAAATTTCTATGGATTGTTCATGTATCTCTTTTGAAGAAATCCATTTAATTAATCAGATAACTTAAAAATTTGGATATGTGCATTTAAACTTCCTTTTATTGCAATGGGAAAATTAAGTTGTACA
>CM035438.1:54061582-54249082 GCA_020310875.1 Ceratopteris richardii
ACTTTGCTTGATGCGTAACAATTCCCCCCTCAACAGATACAAACTGGATGCCAAGATAGTAGCTCAAAAGACCAAGATAAGTGACATCAAAAGTATGCTGCAAATCAGCCATAAGATTGTCAAGTTTTGCATCACATGACCCAGTCAAGAGTATGTCATCGACATAAAGAACAAGCACTATAAGATCAGCCCCATTTTTGCGTACATAGAGTGT
The DNA here is from genome assembly GCA_020310875.1 of Ceratopteris richardii. Classification (NCBI taxonomy): domain Eukaryota; kingdom Viridiplantae; phylum Streptophyta; class Polypodiopsida; order Polypodiales; family Pteridaceae; genus Ceratopteris; species Ceratopteris richardii. The sequence continues at coordinate 54,061,797 of CM035438.1, forward strand.
GCTTTCAATCGGACTACATGTGAAGCCAAGAGCAATCAAGTGCTTATGTATTTTGTCATACCATGCACGTGGAGCTTGCTTAAGACCATACAAGGCTTTATGTAAGCGACAAACCATATGCTCTTTCCCTTTCATAGCAAATCCAGGAGGTTGCTTCACATAAACCTCTTCTTGCAAATCTCCATTCAAGAAGGCTGTTTTTATGTCCAACTGATGCACTTTCCAACCTCGATGGGCAGCCAATGCAACCACGGTACGAATGGTAGTCATGCGTGAAGTAGGTGCAAAATTTTCCTCATAGTCAATGCCATATTGTTGCGCATATCCTTTGGCAAACAATCTAGCTTTGTAGCGATCAATGCTACCATCAGATTTTCTCTTAATCTTCTAAACCCACTTTGTACCAATGGCATTCTTTCCTTTTGGCAATTCACATAACTCCCAAGTACCATTCCTATGTATGGAATCCATTTCTGATTGCATAGCACTCATCCATTGTGGATAATCACATGCATCTGGAAAAGAAAGTGGCTCTTCATTACATGTTGTAGCAATAAGAGAATAATCCACAAAATTACTTGATGTATGGTGAGAGCTTGATCTTGTTCTACCAAGTAAAGGTTCACTCAATTTGCTGTCCTGCAAAGTTTGTTTCAACCACTTTGGCATAGATTGTGCACTCTTGATAGACATGCGTTCATTATGTAAAACATCTTCAATATGTACATCATGCGTGGGCTGAATTTCGTGCTCAGTTTCAGCCATGTTTGGATGCAAATGTTCAGCCATATGTGGCTGAAAATTTCCAACAGTTTTGGCAATTTTTGGCTGAATTTTTTCAGCCATGTTTGGCTGGAAATTCTCTGCATTTTCAGCCCTATTTGGCTGGAATTTTTCAGCCCTTTGAACCTCACTTGGCTAGTCTACATGGCCATAGTCAAGCACACCATTTTGGAACAAAGGCATGAGTGTATTGAACACATCTTGTGAGCTAACTGTTGGCAGTTTTTTGCATTCAAGTAGAGGGAAAACTGAATTTTCAACAAATACCACATCTCGACTCACAATAATTTTGTTCGTCAATGGATGGTACAACCGATATCCCTTACTTTCAGCACTATAACCAACAAATATACATTTCTTTGCCTTGTCATCAAGAGCATATGCCAAACAACCAAACACACGCATATGACTAACCATAGGCTTATGACCATTCCAAGCTTCATAAGGAGTGATGACTCTCAATGCTTTTGTAGGGCAGCGATTCAACACATAATTTGCACACATGACCGCTTCCAACCAAAACTTATGAGGAAGATGCTTTCCTTTAACCATACATCGTGCCATTTCAAGTAGAGTTCTATTTTTACGCTCGGCAACACCATTTTGTTGAGGTGTATATGGCACCGTACATTGGTGTGAAATACCTCTTTCACAAAGAAAAGCATTAAACTCATGTGACATGTATTCACCACCACGATCTGTGCGTAGAGTCAAAAGCTTTTGTGAAGAAAAATTTTCAGCCATAGCAAAAAATGCTTTGAAGCAAGAAAATACCTCATTCTTTGCTTTCATAGGATACACCCATGTATGGCGAGTAGCATCATCAATGAAGGTAACAAAATATACATGCTTTCCAAAAGATGGAGTCTTGACGGGACCACATACATCACTATGAACAAGTTGCAATTTTCTTGTAGTGTGTGTGTGACTATCTTTTGGAAAAGAAGCACGATGCATTTTTCCAAGAATGAAACCTTCACATGCATGCTTTTCAATGGACTCAAGTGTAGGCAAGCCAATAACCATGTCCTTCTTTTGCAAGTAGAGCAAACTATTGAAGTTTAAATGACCAAAATGAGCATGCCAAAGCTCCATTTCAGCCATGGAAGAAGTATGAGCAACTAAGGCATTCGAGGCAGCCCTCTTGTATGTATCCATGCGATACAAACCATTACATAATGTACCAGACATCACGATAACATTGCCATTGATGAAATCATGAACCATACACTTATCATCAACAAAGTGTACATGAAGTCCAGCTTTGGCAATGAACCGAACTGAAATTAAGTTTTTCTTGATACCGGGCACATACAATGCATTTTTCAAGAGAATCACACCTCCATTTGCAGCCGTAAGCTCAATTTCTCCTACTCCAATGATAGGATAAGAGGCATTGTTTGCACAAACCACATGTCCTCCTTTAGGTGCATCTTTCAAAGAGGCAAAAAATCTTTTGCATGATGTTATGTGCTTTGAAGCACCACTATCAAAGAACCAATCCGAATCAGTCTCACTCACAACCATACATTTAGAATGTAAAGAAGCATCATAATGACATGTAACAACACATGTCCAAAAATCTTGAGCCATGTTTGCTTCATCATTCTTTGCATTTGCTGAATTTTCAGCAATAGACATGCCGGATTCCTTCTTCTTTTCATTGCGTTTAGCAAGCTTTCTACACTCATCAATAGTATGACCAGCCTTCCGGTAATATTTGCATCTCTTCTTCTTTTGCAAATCACCATCATTAGAGGAATGAGTGGAAGAGGAAGCTTGAGGCTTTGGTTTTGATGAACCAAAAGCTGAACCATACTTGCTTTTCCACTTTTGTGAGATAGCAAGTGCTTGTGTTCCTTCAATCAAACCACTCCTATTCACTCTAGATTGCTCTTTTTGCAAAAGAAGAGACACAACCTCATCAAATGCATACATATTATGATTTCCTTTTGCAACCAAACGAAGTGTAGTAGCAAAGCTTTGAAAAGATTCCGGTAATCCTTTCAACAATGTAGAAATGAGTGATGCATCTGGAATGATCTCATCTATGTTTGCCAATTGCTCTTTCAAGTCCTTGATGCATGTCACATACACATCCACTGACTCATTTTCAGCCATACATACATCCTCAAGTTGCTTCTTCAAGTATGCAACACGTGCTTCATTACGCATGGCATACAAAGAAGCAAGAGTGTCCCATGCTTGTCGTGATGTAGAACATGACCGAATGTGTGGAACTATATGACGCTTCACTGAAAGCACAATCAAAGCATGAGCTTGAGCATCTTTTCCATCCCATCTAAGCTGCTCCTGTGTAGGTGGAGAAGGAGAAACCATTGTACTCGAAGAAGAAGCTCCATCTGTGATAGTAGACTGTGAAGTAGAAGCACTTGCTGGTCTTCGATCTACATCTGCCAGACCACATCGTATAGTTGGTCCCATCAAGCTTATCTTCAGCTTGAAGCATGCCAAACAAGTCATTGCTGCCCGCCATTTCACTAAGGAACAAGAATGTGACAAAATCTTCACTTCGACGAAAACTGAAATGAGTGCTGAAATTTCAGCTCACAAACCGTCACTCTGATGGAGATTCTGACTGCACGAATGGCTTCGAAATGGGGGTAAAACCCCAGCACACCTGCTGGAAATGTTTCCGGGCTGCTGAAATTCACACTTCTATGCTCCGAAGTCGATTTGCACTGTTAAAGTGCGCGCGCGCCGCAACACGAAAAACCGAAACTCGAGAAGAAGCTGAACCTACTCTGATACCACTGTTGGGTGTGTGTAGAAGTGCGAGAGACACACAAGAAGCACACACAAGGAGCACAAACGCAACAAGACACACAAAGAAGACGATGGCTGGAATAGCTCTCTCTATTGATCGATGAACTGAATTGAAGTAGGAGTTGAATAATATCCCTAAGTACAAAGTACCACCACATATGAGAGTATCAAGTATGTGGTAACATGGGGAAAAAACCTCTAGCCAGCACTAGAGTAAAAAGTGCCCATGTATAGGGAAAAGGTTCACATCAAAGCTACTCGAGGAACACATAAATGTAACAAATTTCTCCTAGATGGCTGCACCAAATGCCTTGTAGCTTTGATAGTATATAATAGACTTTGAGCTTGTTCCAACAAGATATAGATCATGCAAAATAGTTGAGAAATCACTAAGATATGATCAAGCAAAGATCACTATTCTGAGTAGTGATAGCAGAGAAGTAGACAGAGATACTCAATGAAGTATATGTATTATAGCACATGATTATACAGGGTCATTGGCATTGCAATGATGCTCAATGATAGTGGGATGAGTGAGCTTTGGTGTAAGCTACTCAACCTCTACAAATGTTCAGGAAATGAGCTCCACAATGAGGCCACAAGGCTGCGAGATTTACAAAGCCTTTTATAAAATGTTTTCCTCCAATTTTGAATTTGAATTCAAGTTTGGCTATAACTTAAAGTGATCCCTATGATTGAGGAGTTATTCCCTCATTGAATATCATAGCAATTTGTTCTTCCTAACTCCACACCATTTTGGCTTTAGAAGATTCTCAATGATTTAACCTTTTACAAATGGTAAATGATCCAATATTACAAGCAATGGTTCACATGATTCATCAAGTAGTTGTACATATTTGCTTCCATGCCTAGCCAAATGTGAAGGCTTGGACGTTTGCACCAATAGCTCCCCCTCATGCCAAACATCTTAGCTTGCACTTCTTCATGAATCTACTTGAATGTCCTGCAATCCAATCATGGTTTTGAACCTACAAAGCTTAGTACCATCAAGTGCTTTGGTTGAAAAATCTACACATTGCATATTTGTAGATACATATGCCAATTGAATCTCTTTCCTCAGAAGTTTCTCTCTAACATAGTGATAGTGTACTTCTATATGCTTGGTTCTTGCATTATAAATGGGATTGGCTACAAGATGCAAAGAACTTGTGTTATCACCAAAGATCATAAGTGAATGAGTGTGAAGTCCCAAATTTGAGTAGAGCAATCTAATCCAAATAGCGTCTTGTGTAGCATTTGCTAATCCCCTGTATTCAACCTCTATCGAAGATAGAGCAACAATAGGTTGCTTCTTAGAAGACCATGAGATGGGTTTAGCACCTCCAAAAGATAAATATCCAGAAGTACTTCTTATTTCATTCTTACAGCCTGCCCAATGTGCATGTGAGTATAGTTTTATATCCAAATCTGATGTGTATGGAAAGTAAAGTCCTTGATTTTGAGTACCTTTGAGATATTTAAAATCCTTTTAGCAGCTTCCAAGTGAGGTGCTCTAGGTTTATGCATGAATTGACTTAGAACACTTACTCCATAACATATATCAATCCTGGTTAATCTTGCATAGGTAAGATTTCCAACTATGCTTTGGTAACCTGCAATGTCTTCAAGCAAATCACCTTCATGCGCACTCAATTTATAATTTACCTCCATAGGGGTGTTAGTTACCTTTGCATTCTCCAAGTGGAACTTGTTCAACATGTCTTGCACATATTTCCTGAGTGATATAAATTCTAGAGTTTGTGTATACTAACTCAAGTTCAAGAAAATATTTCAAAAATCCTAGGTCACTGATTTTGAACCCCTGTATCATCTAATTTTTGATTTTTTTGATGCCAGTGGCATCACGACCTGTGAGAATGATGTCATCAACATACACACATAGATATATCATTTCTAAATTACTTCTCTTGAAAAATAGAGAAGAAACTTCTTTGCTCATCATGAATCCTTGATCTTGAAGATAGGTTGTTAACCTATGGTTCCATGCCCTAGGTGCCTGCTTCCAACCATAAAGAGCTTTGTTCAATTTGCATACATGATTTACCTTACTTGGGTCTTCATAACCAGGAGCTTGATCCATGTAAACCCCCTCTAAAATTCAGCCATTGAGAAAAACATTTTTCACATCTAATTGATACATATTCCAATTTCTTGATGCTGCTACACTTACCAAGGCTTTGATGGTTGGCATCTTAGCCAGAGGTGAGAAAGTCTCTTCATAATCTACTTCTTGGGTTTGTGCACCTGTCTTCCATGCTCGCACTAAGCATGTTGAGGTGCATTATCATTATGTCAGGGAGAGGTTCTCTGGTACATAGATCATCTTGGCATATGTGCCCACACAAGAGAACATTGCAGAACTTTTCACGAAGGCTCTCCCTAGGAAGAAGTTTGAAACTTTCCGCAAAGCTTTGGGCTTACTTCCTTTTCTGGATTTATTCCACATAGCTTGGCACTTCCTTATACATAAGTGCCAGCTCCTTGTTCACTACATCCCTCTCAGGGGGAGTTTTTGATATATTTAGGTAGTGATGTGTGTGAACACACTAGGTCCTCCCAGACACTTTTTTCCCTCTTTAGGAGGTTTTTTTTCCTTGGCTTGTATATAAACCTATAGCCCTAACGGGCTACTTATCTTTGTACATTCTAGTGGTAATACATTCAACATTGTGTGTTGCACTCCAAGCTTCTTATTCTTCCTTGTGTTGTTTGTGTGCTTCTGTAGACCTCAAACTCCAACAAGTGTGTCCATAACAACACTTAGAAAAACGTGCATCAAGGAACCTTGTTTTAAATCTTCTTGAAGGCAATACATTGGCCTAAGGTCCACAACTATCATGTAGTAGAGAGGGGTTGAACCTTTTCCCCCACCTCAAAATGCAAAGGGCCCAAGTAGACATCCTAACATGCATCGACCACCACCACTTATTAATAGAGTACAAGGATTTCTAAATCAATGTACAATAGGTACGAAACATTACATAGCATTTGATGGTATGATCACATTCATTTATGTCCATGATAAAAACTATAATGGCTTAACATAACACTACTTACATCAAAATATAAAAATACATTGCCATTTAGCGACTCTAACACTAGCATGCACAGTGGGCTCAAACACTCAATAGAGCACTAAAAGAGAATTTTGAGACATGTTGTCACTATACTACTGACCGGCTTATTCTACATTTTTTTAGAACCCAATTTGTATTCTTTTATTATTTACTTATATTGTTTCCTTTAACATCTCAACACATGTCATCTCAACAGATTACCATACTTGCAGGAATCTCAGCTCAGTAGATTGCCAATTCCAGCACACATGGCGATTCGAACATCCATTTCCTTTTTTAATGAATTTCGAACATGCTGTATTTTTTCTTCTGTTTTTAATTCTAAAGTGGTCAATGAATTGCTCATAGAATTAGTATATTTGATACTTTAATTCGAGCATCCATTTCCTTTTCCTCACAACATGTGTGCTGCAATTTTTATCTTCTTTTTTTAATTCTAAACTAGACAATGAATTGCTTATAGAATTAGTATATTTTAATAGCCATACACTTTAAAAGTCTGAAAAATCAACAATCAAATCTAAAGCAACAAAATACTCAGAGTTATAAATTTCTGTCTTTTGCATTATAAAAATATGAACAACAACTTCACATGACTTTCCAACGGCAAACAGATTTTAAATTGTGTGTATCCTTATGTTTGTGAAGTTCCAATTTCAAAAATACATTTTATAACTCATGAATTTCGATATTTATTTCTTCGTCTCAAGGAAAACACGTTAAAAGAAATAAATCATTTCCTCATATAACTACCAGATGTGAAGACTTAAATCGTGCTTTTCAAAAACAAAAGGGGGAAACACATGTGAAGAATCACTCCTCTCGAGGTGCTTGCATGAATGCTCTAGCCATATGCACATCTCTCTCTCTCTCTCATCCTCCCGTCTACACTTCTGAATCTTCTCCTTCTACTAGCCTTCAAGTCAAACTTGAAACGTTGTCAAAGTATTAACTTTAAAGAGCAATAATATGAAATCCATGTGCTAAGAACTATGAATGTATATTCTCATACCAAGCACATGTTACTCGATTTAATCCATATAATACCTTATTTAAGATGCATACTTTACTTTCATACCCATTTTTTGAGAAAAAAACATAGGGTTAAAAAAACATACACTTCATGCAAGTCGTCATTCAAGACTATAGTTTTCATGTTCAATTGACATAAATTTCAACCATTATGACCTACAAGTAAAGGGATGCTATGAATAGCTATCATACGACATGTATGCACAAAGGTGATTCGGAAAATCCACTCCAAACTACAATATAAGTATGCTGAACCCTTTCTAGGACCTCATAGTTGGCCACCATAATCAGTCAAAAACTCAATTTCTTTGTGTTCTTGAGGAATAAACCTTGGATATTTTGTACACACAAAGTAGAGCTTTAAAGGTTTGGAACGTGTACTATATCACTTCAATTGGACTCTAAAGGTGTTTCAATCATCCCACACGAGATAGATTATTCATAGTATAAACAGGTTACTTGCACATATGTGTACTCACTTTACTCATAAAACTCAGAGTATATAATTAATAGACTAGTTAGGTGTCTAGCTCTACGCACACAAGAGCAATGAGTACTAAATGGTAATATTATGATGAAAAAAATCCCTACATTGCTAGCAACAAGATAAACTATCTTGGCTATCAATCAAAGCAACATACAAAGAGATACAGACAATGGAAATTCTCTATCTAGCAGAGAAGAAACTATCAAGGGGCTAGCTTAGATAGGGGCTATCTTAGAACTATAATAATTTCTAAAAATCAGAGCTTAACCACATGTGGAAGATGCCCTCAACTCCCTTCAAGCATCTTGTTATATAATCATATAAGTTTGACGTATATTTTAATTCAAAAAGGAACCTACAAAAGGGATCACATCTTTCTTCCATTGAGTTAGCTAAGCCAAATCAGTTATTTAGATGGGTGGAAGAGCTTGTTAACCTCTGCAAGAAGCCCTTTGGTTGTACTTCATCTCCATATGGGTAATATAGACCTTGGTTGAGTGTGTACTTGATGTACTCTTGGCTACATTCAAGTGAAGGTTAGTTGGTGCATTTAAAAACTGACAAAGTACTCCTACAACATTAGTCAAAGTAGGCCTTGTAATTAATGCCTAACATAGGCTTCCAAATATGCTTGTATATGATGTAAGGTTTTCAATTGGTTTTCTTTCACCTGCACATAGGTTAGTATTTGAATCCATAGGTTGTGTGAGTGTCTTACATCCACTCATGCCATACTTATGTAGGACTATTGGCACTCAAGGTCAAGTGCAAGGCATGGGAATGCATCAAAGAAGTGGACACACAAGAAGAAGGAGCATGTAGGGAGCTCCAACAAGTACATGTCAAATTTTCAAAAGAAACCCCTATAAAAACATTCCTTCTGATCACTTAAAGACATTCTAAATATCATTTCATATTAACATTGTAAATACCATTTCACATGTTTGAAACTCCATTTTGTGTGAGCCGAGGAGTCCTTGAGCTTGATGAGTGTTAGATCCAAGCACGTACTAGTTTTCATATTTTTTTAGAGACCGTATGAGCCTTCAAATAAGCCCTAGAACTTAATTTTTAACTAGGTGAGACACTAGGTCTCGATAGGGCCAAAACCTAGACAAAAACTATAAAAGTAGCTAGAGAGCTCATTTTTGTGGTTAGCAAATTGGGAATTTAAGCGAAAAAGAGCTCATAATCATGTTATTGGTTAATTAACGATTCCATTGCTCCATCTCATGTCTTGTCCTGTGTGCACATGTGTGTGTGTATGTGTGTGCATGTTTGTGTGCTTCTCACTTATGTACTTGTGACTTCAGATCTCCTCACATTGGTACTTGCATTTGTGCTAGAGTGACATCGAATTTGGCATGGTTGCTAAGGATCAAGCTTTGAGGATGAGCGTGTGATGGAAAGACGTAGAGACATGATATTGGATTCATAAGCAATCTCTTAATTTTTAATTTTCTACCTCCTTCATCATCACCACCACCATCCCTACTCTCCATCTATTTCCACCATCATCTTCATCATTTTGAACATATCCCCACATTCCATCTCCATTTTCTCATTTCACTAGTGTGTGCGAGGGAGAGAGAGAGAGAGAGAGATAGAGAGAGAGAGAGAGAGAGACAGAGAGAGAGAGAGAGCAATTTTGTGTGCCTTGTTTTTGCATGTTTCTTGAGCGTTCTTGTAGGTATGAGCATCCATAGTGGTTGTAGCGACTCCAGCAGGTATAGAAAATCTTTGCACAAGTCCTGGGCATTGATCTTTGTCAATCATGACAGACAGAAAAATACGTCCTTTGGTAAAACTAAGTGCACTATCATAGAGTAGAGGCCTTGCACATTAAAAATCCACAAAAAGTACAAAAGGAATTTTCATTTTTTCTATCCATCCAATCCACAAACGAGGAGAAATTTAGAGGAATGTCTCATGGGGCATTGTAGTTATTATCGATGTTTCATTCATATATATGTGATCATTGCAAAGCCTCTGTACCCCCTTTTGACTAACTTTAAGTGGATATACAAATGTGAAAAATCCTTTAATGAGCTTAAGCAATGGCTATGTTCAACACCAATCTTGACTACACCATATTGGAACAAGCAATTTCATGTTCATGTGGATGCATCCAATTATGCTATTGGGTGTGTATTAGCACAACCTACTTATCAAGGCAACATGGATCTTCCCATCGCTTATGGTAGTACACAATTGAATGCAGCTGAATGAAATTATATAACAAATAAAAGAGAGGGTTTAGGCATGTTATACACTATGAAAAAGTTTAGACACTATCTATTGGCCAACAAGTTCAAGTTTTTCACTAATCATCATACTTTATTACATTTGGTCAATAAACCTTGCAATACAAGATAGTTAGTAAGATGGTTCCTCTTACCAATGGAATACAACTTCGAAGTGGTTAGGACCCACCTCAAGGTAGATCACCTTTCTTGCATCACTTCAAGAGAGTCATCGTAAGGAGTGTATGATAAGTTGCTTGATGCTTATCTATTCAATTTAGAAGTTGTTCCTAAATGGGCAAATAAGTTGGTACTTTTGGACTCATAAGTACGAATGTGAAAATAGACAAAGATGAAATTGTAAAAATCACAAAAATATAAAATATTGGCAGGAAGTATGTATAAACAAGATACAGAGGGTGTATTAGCTTGCTATGTGGAGGAGGATGAACATACCAGTTGGTTGCAACAAGCCTATGAAGGATTGCTAGGAAATCACTATTCTAAACAACGAACATTGTAGAATTTGAAACATTTAGGAGTGTATTAGCCTACTATGGACAAAGAAATGCAAGCGAAGATTAAGAAGTGTCTAGTGTGCCACAAAAGACCCCTGGTGGAGTATGCTACCCTTTATCACATGTTGTTAATTCCATATTGGGGTGCTCATTGGTAGAACTTATGGAATCCAAAACACTACCCAACGAGGCCAGTCTTGCAAGAAAACGACGCATGGAACAAGAGGCTGAGGACTACACCTTAGTAGGTGAAAACCTATACCAAAGAGGCAAAGATGGTTACTTAAGATTGTGCATTCACGAATTAGACTATTTGACAATCTTAGAAACTGCACATAATGGTGTTGCAAGTGGAACATCGAGTAATTACGACCATTCTATTCTCAAGACTTTGGTGACCCACTCTTCATATGGATGCACATACCTATGTAAAGAGATGTGACACATGTCAACATGCACAATATCTGATGAGAAAAGACGAGATGCCTTTGAGGCCAATGATGGGAGGATGCACATTCTTGAAGTGGGGTATAGACTTTGTAGGTCCTATTAACCCCCCAACTAGAAACTTTAATGCAGAGTACATCATTATAGCCACATATTACCTTACAAAGTGGGTAGACGTAAAAGCCACGACAAAGAATGACACTCAAACAATTGCTAAGTTCTTATTTGAGAATGTGTTCACCAAGTACGGGTTACCAATAGAGTTAGTAAGTGATAGAGGCACACACTTCTTGAACGAAGTCATTGAAAACCTTCTCCAAGAATTCATTGTGATACATAAGAAGTTAGCCCCTATCATCCACAAGCTAACGGAAAAGCCAAAAGTACAAATACGATCCTATGTAATGTATTGACAAAATTGGTAAATAATAAACACTAATTGGGATAAACAACTTCATCGTGTTGTGTGGGCTTGCACAGTTGCCTACAAAATGGTAGTCAATGCCACCCCATTTCAGATGTTCTTCGAATAGAATGATGTGTTACCATTAGACTTCTTGATCCCAACTTTAAAAGTAGCACATGAGCATGAGTGAAATGGACATGAGTTGTCCCGTAGGATATTTGACCTAGAATACTTAGGTGAGACCAAGTTACGAGTGACACTAGGCATCTACACTGCAAAGAAAAGACAAAAGGCATACTTTGATGCACACATCAAGGATAAGGGATTGAAAGAGGGAGACCTAGTGTTGGTTTATACACTAAAGCAGCATGCCCATACACTAGAAAAACAAGGAATGGACATGAGTTGTCCCGTAGGGTATTTGATCTAGAACACTTAGGTGAGACCAAGTTACGAGGGATAGCATGCATCTACACTGCAAACAAAAGACAAAAGGCATACTTTGATGCACACATCAAGGATAAGGGATTGAAAGAGGGAGACCTAGTGTTGGTTTATACACTAAAGTAGCATGCCCGTAAACTAGAAAAACAAGGATATGGACCCATGGTCATGAATAGTATTTCCACTAGGGGCACAATTCAATTGGCCACTCTAGAAGGTGACATCTTGCCAAACTATATTAGTGGATGTCGAGTCAAGCTATATCAAGAACCTCTTAGAGAGGATATGCTCATGAGATAGAGGATATGCTCATAAGACTCAGCAAAGAGAAGAAGAGTTAAGGGGTTAGAGAAGAAACACTGCGAAGAAGCAAAGAGAAGAAGAGTTAAGGGGTTAGAGAAGAAGCACAGGCAGAGGCTAGAGAGAAAATTAGGCAAAATAAGTTAAGGTGACAAGGCCTAGATGTCCATCCTAATGACCCAAGATATCCTATGCCCATGTGCCAAACATTAGGTGCAATTATTTCTTGAATAATCAACTGAATTCCCTTTGTGACTATAGGGGTAGGACGAGGAAAGAGTGTAAGGACTGTGAGAGCCTTGATTGACTCAGGTGCAGCAACTAGTGTAGTTAAACTCTCATATTGCCAAGATCTACAATTGAATATCAAATCCATAGGAGCTTATCTCATAGGATTTGGAGGTGTGGAAACCCCTTTTTTTGGCGAGCTGGACCTTCCTATCTACCTTCAACATTTCCCAATGACAATGAAAATGCTAGTGTGTCAAGATGGGGACCTTACAAGACCACTTGTCTTGGGTGAAGATTGGATCTATGACCATGCACTCAACTTAAACCTAAGAAGTCAACTTCTTCAAGCTTGGGTACATGAACAATGCATCACATTAGAATTAGAGAATTGCATGATCATAAATCCATATATCACGCATTCTCTTAGTTCTTCTAAGGCTAATCTTAGAGAAGAAGATGTTGTATGTGTCAAAAGCCCTAGGATGGAGAAGGACTCAATCATGGAAGAACAGGTGCGAAGGAGAGCAGATCTCTCTTGTTTTTCAATGACTAATGCAGTCATAATAGTTCAAACATAGATGCAAGCAAAATAGTACAAAACAACCACTTTGGACATGAAACAGATTTGGGTATGAAGGGAGAGCAATCAATCACACCAATGCAGTCAAACTCATTACCAAAGAACTCATTACCAAAGAACTCATTACCAAAGAAGCAACATAGAAATCCAAAGCACCATGTAACAGAACAACGACCATCTCTATCTCAAAGAGTACTCTAAATTTACGTATCAAAGCAATCGATGAAGGACGACCACAATAACATACAAAGTTGGGTGCCTAAGGAATTAGCTGCAGCTCAACAAGTGCAATTACACATGTGGGTGCCCAAGGAACTCTTACATGCACAAAACCCTATGTTTCTCCCACATGAGTAAAGTCTCAACAAAGAAGTCGAGGAAAGGCAAGGGTCTGAATCAAACATCAATATCAAAAGAAGATCAAAACACCTCTTCGACAATAGTATGATGGAAAGCAACAAGGTTAAGGGTTTGGAAGCCAAAAGCACAAGTAGCCCCCTACAAAACTTAAGAAATCATCCAAAGATGTCAAAAGAGATATGTATGTAGCCAAACACTATTCTAAAATGGATCCCTATAAAGAGGAATGAGATATCAACATCATTTTGAGATCCAATGGATACCTACAAACAAAGATTGCATCAACATCTACAAGTAACATCGAAAACCTTGATAGGTGTTAACCATGTGCCCTTGGCATAACCAGGAGTGGTGCAACTAGGAGGCCTTGTGGGCCAAGTTGATCTTCAGAAACAAGAATGCTTTGACTTTTGTGGGATTCTTGAATCGGAAGAATCTTGAATTGGATGATTAAGGCGTGGTGCAACCGGGAGGCCTTGCGGGCCAAGTTGATCTCCAGAAACAAGAATGCTTTGACTTTTGTGGGATTCCCGAATTGGAAGAATCTTGAAACTCTGACCCTTTTTGTTTTTCTTGATCCCGGTTTTCCTGAAAGGCTCGGATCTTGTGTGCTCCCTATGGAGGAGTTGGTGTAAAGTCAAATGCTTCATAAGAATAAATGAAGATTAGAAGTGGGTGGCTGGTATCAAACAAAATGACTCTACCTAGTTTTCGATCCATGGCATCCGGATTGTGGAATCTTGAAACATACGAAATGCCAAGGGGCTATGGAACAAAGGCCTCAAAAAATGGAAATTTCTTTGGAAACAAGACAATAACTAGTGGATCAACTTTGCAGATATTGACCGTAGCATCAACATTACCTATGAAGAATGGAATACTTTGCAAAGTAGACGTCTTACCTCGAATCGATCTAAAGTTCATCTTCTCATGGGCACGACACACTGAGCTCGCTTGGTCTCAAATGGCACAATGGTAATTGCTTATCAAAAATCCAAAATATCAAAGAAACCACTGATTATCAGGTTAACCTCAACAAGACGTGGTGCCTATTGTGGACATGACTGTGGTGGGACATGAAGTTCATGGCTATCTTGTACCCTCTCATAGAAATCAAAAAGTCTATCCTCTTATGGCAAATTCTTCATCACGGAATCTGGACCAACCTAAAGGCTAGCAAAATCTATGGGGTGCCTCCTTGGTGTAAGTGCTACTACCAGTCCATTGAAGATGTTTCTCACATCTTCTTTACCTGTCCCAGCTGCAACAAGCTTTGGGAGATTGTTGGAAAGAAAATTAGACTTCAGAAACATATCAGTTGGAAACAAGCGCTACTTGGAGAGGCTATCGGTTGCTCTACGACTCTTTGGAATGCCATCAGAGTGGAGGTCCTATGGAAGTTTTGGTGGGAAAGATGTGCTTATAACTTTGGTGACTGCCCCAAAGAGTGGTCGACTGAGAAATCATTGTTCCTCCTCGGCAAAAGAATCGCTAACTGTAAGAAATACTCCCCTTCAGGCATCATCAAGTGATCTTTTTGATCAACAACAAGCTCAAATCCAAGTGGGCCCTGCACGCCGATAATGAGAGGGTGATCAACCTTCTTTGTAATGCCATCTAAATTTTGTAAAAGCTACTCCCGCTCTATGGGATTCGGGGGATCCCATGGGCATTAGTCCCCTTTATTTGTACTTTTCTTTTCTTTTAATTAATTTAGATCCGAGAGAGTAGGCCAAGGACGAACTTCCTCTATTAAAAAAAAACAGCTAAAAAATAGCCAAAAGATATTCTTCCTCATAAAAGCAGAATATTTTTATTTGATGATTGCCGGAGGTTATCGTCATCCTCACGACAGTCATGCGAGTCGTGCTTTGACATGGAATTAAATGCGAGAGCTGGAGCTATTCTTTTTCCAAAAGAAGTTCGGCAATATCGTACTCTCCCAAAAAGAGGAAAAAATAAATATTATAGAGTTATCTTAGTCACCAATTGAGATGTATCATAACTTGTAAAGTAATAAAAATGAGCTGACTATTAATAATAAGGCTCTGAGTCTAACTTCTCTCGCGAGAGCCGTAGTTAGCAATATTCAACGATATACACGGAATTTGATGAATAAATATTTTCATTTTCGCTATCAATATTTTCTTAAAATATGAACATAATAAAAAAAAAAGGGTTGGTTGGTTGATAATTCAACTCCAATTTCTTATCGTGAAATGAAGTGCACATGGATAAATAAATGAACAAATAAAATCGAAATTGATGAATATAAAAAATAGCGCTTATTAAGTAGTTATTAAAGTGGCGCTTTTTGAATAGCTAAAAATGTAAATTCTTTTCACTCGGGTTGCACTTAGTGGTGGCCCCTCCAGTTGCACTTCCGGTGGCGACCCCTCGGATTGCACTTAATTTTTGAATAGCTAAATAGTGGTGGCTCCTCAGGTTGCACTTAATCGCGAGGCGATCCTTTCAACTCAAGGAGAACTGAAAAGAACCTGCCTCATTGGCCAGCTGTTCAGTCCCAGGCCCCTGCTGGATTCTGTGCACCAATGGTTTTGCAAAGAGTAGTTCCCTCGTGGCATAGTAGTGAGTAAGTGCCAATTCCTTCTAGACAGACACCTCTTGCTAGCTTTTGAGAACGAAGAAATGGCACTATAGGCCCTGAGTGTTGGGTTTTGGCAAGTGGGGCGCTGTCGAGAAGTTGCGGACATATGGCTGGTGGATCAGCCAGCCACTGAATCCCTCCGCACATGCAGGGTGTTTGAGACAATCGTAGGTGTTTTAGGTATATTTTTCTTTCGTCTAAGGTAACTGAAGTTTTAATTTACTGAAAAATCTACGAAATATCGAGTAGATAATTGTAAAACTTTAAACTTCTAAGAATCGTAAGGCTAGGCTGCTCTATATCTATCAATAGCTTCTTGAGGTATAAGTAATATCAAAGTTTCCTCAGTTAATTTTTCTTTTATAATTTTGTCTTCTTGGATTTCTAAATGATTAGGTTGGGTACGCCTAATTACGGGTGGTGGAAATGAATCTATGTTATCTTGAGGGTCATTAGATGCAATTGAAAATAATGTTATAAATCTATTAAGACAATAATCGTGAGATATTGATATTAACGATTCGTGTGTAATAATATCCTTAACTACTTCTACTTCGACTTCTACTTCTAAAGGTGCGTTCTTTTCAGATTCAATTGGATTTTCAGATGGCATGGACAAGAAAGATAATGCAAATTGAAATTGAATTAATGCTAATGACAATAATGGATGATTACAATGTTATAAATCAATGATATAAATTCTCTAAAAGATTGCTAACAACTAGTGAATCCTATACAAAAGCTTAATCAAGATAAGTTTGATGGGTTAACATCAAATAATGGATCTTTAGTTTGTTGAAATCTTCTCTTTTGTCACGATGCTCTTTGATACTTTTGCTTTTAATGTCTGCAAAGAAACATTATGAAATCTTGAGCACAACACACATTCAAATACATACACAACTCATTTGTAAACCATTCCTTTGATTTTACTTTATTTCCTCAACCACATTTTTTCCCATTAACATTCACCACACTTTTAATTGGCTTTTTTCACACAACTTTTCTACTCCTCTCTTTTTATTTACTCTAATTCTCACCATTTCTTTATGTCAACCAACTTTATTCACTTTAAGTGCATCATCCTTTCAGACCACTCCTTAAATCACTTTAATTCCACATCATATATAAACCATTCTTTAATCTAACTCTCTCACACACCACTAAATATTTATCCATTTAATGTATCGTTTTTAATTTAATTATCCTAATTTTCTATAATTAAATAAATCATTTAAATTAAACTTAGTTTAAGGTTTTAATTAATTAGAACCTTAGTAATTAAATGCACACACATGAGTAAATTAATTAATTAAATCATATTTTAATTTTTAATACATAAATATTCTTTTTAAACATTAATTTAATTAAATACCTGTTATTTTAACCCTTAAAATTCAATAAAAACCCTTGAAAATCTAATTGAAACCCTTTGAAAACCCTTGATAACCCATTAAAAACCTAGCTTTTACCCTAACATTAACCAAGAATTAATGCTCCTATCTTAAATGCACAAGATTAAACGTAAACCTAGGGTCTTAAACCCATAATTCAATGTTTCTATGGCCTAAACACACATTATACGAGCAGTTTAGGATAAACCATAATATGAACTTTTGCTTTCTTCATCCATTTGATCCTGCAAATACTTAACAAGAGATTAGTTCTAAGCAAAAACATTGTAATAATGAGATTAGAATTGACCAATAAACATTTTTTAATTTTCCTGGTCGTCAACGGGAAGGTTGAAAACTTTCCGACATTCGCCCCCACCAAACCTGCACATCGTCCTCGATGGGCCAAACCTGCAGATCATAGAAGGCAATATCAAATTCTTTTGAAAAGTATTCATAACTCAAATGCAAATAGTCTATAAAAAATGCTTCTATCATTAGTACATCTTCTGATAGCAAAGAAAACTTATAAAATTATGTAAGCTTGAATTTCAACCTTTTCGTTCAATGCATGAGTTGGAAAACAGGTTTTAGAAAGAAACTATAGAAGTCATTCAAATAGTGTTCGTACTAACTCTTCTATTGACTCTGTTCATAAGTAAAGCATATGCTATATAAGCCTTCTATCCTCATCTCCTAGCCACTTGCCTTTAAGATACAACAAACTAAGCCCCCTCTAGCATACATCCACCTTATATAGCCCGCTTTTCAATTCCGAAGTGATTTCAAGACCACAACTGAATTATTGAAATCGTTTTGATTTTTCTTTCATCTCTTTTTTTATCATAATTTTTCTTTTTGTTTTTTTTTTCATATGCAGCAACCATTAATGTACTGCTTTCAATTTTTCTTCGCAACTTTTTTGATGAAGGGGAAAGGCTTAACCCCTAATCAGAGCAAAGGATCTAGAGGTAAGCTAAAGCAGGAACTAGGATCTCTTTAGCTAAATGGGTCAGATTTAAGGAAGCTTACCTATATAAAACAAGCCTACAAGGATTTGCACGTTAAGGGTTCCTTCAACTATTCATATGACAGCCATAGGTCTCTAATCCCTATCTTCTCTTCAAGCACATTCCTACTTCAGTGTAAATTCTACTTTTCATAATTTTAAGAGGTTTCTTAACCTATCTGAAGAATGTACATATCTAATTATGATAATGCATGAATTTTCATTATAAATTAAAACATAAATCAGGTTTAGAACTTTTTCACCTGATCTATATTGACTCCATCTTCAGCATCGACTTTCATCCAAATATCGCTTTGATTGCTTGAATTTTAAACTGCATGTACTATCTTCAATCTCCTGCGCTTCATCTTTATCATAAATCAATCTTATTGGTTCAAAAAGCATCTTCAACTCCTGCTATCAATCAACAACGTATAGACTCACCAGAAAATTAGTTTTCATAAATAAATTTTTATTTTCATACATATAAAAGAAAAAACATACTTAAAAGAAAATTTAAACATCATTTTTATTAAAAATTCATTCATCATTTTCTTCATCATATGATAAGTCATAAATTTCTTCATTTCTTTGTTTGAATAATTTAACTCTTTTGCCTCCAATTAAATTTTTAAGTGGAGTTCCATCTAACTCTCGTAAGGCATACGTTCCATTTTCATAAATTTTGACCACCACATAAGGTCCAAACCAACGCTTTTTTAATTTTCTACGAGCATCATACTGTGTATCGAATGTGCTATCATATATCAATACCCAGTCATTAATTTGAATTGGCTTTGGCCTTAACCTATGTGATTTATCAAAATACTTTTTATTTTTAAGTCGAGAAGTTTTTAATTTAGCTACAGCTTCTTCTAATCTTTCATTCCCTTGCTCAAGTTGCTGAATCCTTAGTGCTAATAAGTCTTCAGTAGATAGATTATCTTCCCAAGGAAGCGTAGTCCAAGTAAGAATTTGAGTATTCACTGGAAAAATTGGTTTTTGGCAGTACATGAGTTCTGCCGGCATAAACCCTGTTGTTTTAGCACAGGTCATTCTATCAACCCACAAAGAAAATGGAAAAAATTTTGGCCAATTCTTAAGTTCTCCTTTGCAAGCTTTAGAAATCGCCTTTATGATAGGAGAATGCCCTCTTTCAATCTTTCTGTTGGCCTCAGGGTTATATGCAGTCATAAGAGCTAAACGAATTCCATGCCTAGCAAAGAATTCCCTAGCCTCTTGCGCGTCTAATTCACCCCTATCAGCTACTATCTTTTCAATATACCCAAATCTTGAAATCACATCTTCAAGAAGAAATTTACATACATTGAAAGTAGTTTTTGATCTTAGAGCACGGCCTTCAACATGGTTAGTAAGATCTTCTCGAGCAAGAACTATGTATCTCATCCTATCGATACCTTTGGGCATGGTCACTAAGTCAACTACCCACTTATAGTGTATGCACGGTGGATACATAGGATGTAGTGGATCCCTATGTTTAACCGATGAATAAACTTGACATACATCGCAAGAATCCACATATTTCTTTACATTAACATAAATACCTGGCCACCAGCAACACTCTCTAATTTTTTCATAAGTGGCAACAAATCCTTTATGCATGGCCCATAAAGTATCATGCATGCTCTTCATGACTTGCATCTGAAGATTCTTAGTACCTAGTACTCTTTGCAGCATTTTGATCTTCCCCCTTGCATGTCTCCAAATTAACCCATCTTTTAAGAAAAAGTTAAATGCTCTTTTTCTAAATTTCTAAATCTATTTGAAGACCATGAAGGTGATCTAACTAAAGTACTAAGATACTTCCCAATCTCTAGCCACTCTCCTTCGTAATCATCCATATTAAATTTTTCATATACATATACTTGGGAATCATAATTAATCATATTAGTATCTACTTTGGCATCATCATTCTCATCGTACCTAGCTCTTGAAAGCATATCAGCAACAGAGTTAGATTTTCCTGAAATATGGATTAAAACTGGATTTATAAATTTAATATAAGAAATCCAGCGAAGCATTGCAATATCCGGTGAAGAATAGTTTGTGATCATTCCAATTAGCAGTAAACAATCTGTCTCCACAATCACATTTGCTCCTATGAAATATTCTTTATCAGATTTTAGAGCTATGACAAAACCCCAAAGTTCTCTTTTAATTTGCGGATAATGTCTTTGAGTGTTATGCAAAATTTTAGCTCCAAATCTCACAGCATATCTTCTACCCTCTTCATCGTCCTGACTTATGACCCAGCCTATCCCAATAGGGCTAGTGTCAACAGTCAAAATAATAGGCTTATTATTCATATAATCTACTCGCTTAAGGATTGGAGCTTCTTGTAATAACTTCTTTAATCTACGCATTGCTTGAGTATGTTTTTCTATCCATAAAAATTTTCTTTTCTTCCTTAATAAATCATAAAGACAGTCAGCTATATGTGCAAAATGTGGTATCCATATGACATAGAAGATACAGGCTCCTAAGAATCGTCGAACTTCACTCACATTTTGACATATCTCCGAAATCTTACTAATGGCATCAATTTTTTGAGGGTATGTCTTGCGTCCATAATAGCCACAAAGATGACCTACAATTAGGACCTCATTAACACCAAAAGTAGATTTTTCTATAGATAATGTCAAGCCAACTTGAATAAATCGCTGAAAGATTTTTTTACAATCAAGAATATGAGCCTTTACAAATCTTAGACAACCATCTTCATCCAGAGTGCTATCTTTCTCTTCTTCCAAGCAACCCTTAATGGGAATGTCATCTATAAAGGGCATAGTAATGTGAGGAATGAAATCGTGCAAAACCAAATTCATTGCACTCATCATGTGTGCTACTGAATTGGTCGCACCTTGAGGTAATGTACACATCCTAACTAATCCCAAAGGTGTTTTCATGGTAGTTATGTCTCTACTCTCTAGTGCCGATTGAAATTGATCATACCCAGAGTAGAGATCACCCATTGAATATATAGAATTGCCTGAAAACGCTTCCGCAAATTCATCCACAATTGGTCCTGTACCCACATTTCTAATGGTCACTTTATTAACTGGTTGAAGATCTTGGATAAACCGAAGTTTTCCACTCTTCTTGGGCACAGTGAACCAACGGTTTGAATAGGGAGCTGAAGAGGATTCTAAAATATGCATATGATTTTTTTCTTTAAGTAATCTAATCAGCTCTAGAAGATGAGCTTTAGGTACATGAATAGGGTGCAAATTCCAAGGAATATGGGGAATAGTGAAAATTATCATCGGTGAAACTATCCTAGGATCTGCACATCCTATCTTTGAAGGCTCTAGAGAAAATGATCTTCCATGTTGCTCAATAATTTTCAGAAAATACTCTTTTTCTGCTGGAAGAAGGAAACCGCTAGCATTTAATTTAATTTGATTTAAGGATTCTTTAGTAAATACATGGCCAATATTTGTCGGATTTCTGAGGATTGGCTCATGACTTACATTCTTTATAATATCATTACTAAATTAATTTGGTAGTGGTTGTGCTACGGGTTTAACCTTCTTACTAACAGTTTTGTATTTGGTCTCCACTAAGGCATCATACTCATAATTAATACTAGAGGCATATTCCTGAATTAATGCATATACATCAAGTGAAGAGATGAGAATATGGGAATTAGACTTATCTTGATAACAAAGTTCTAATTCTTCTAATGTTGAAAAGCAATGTGTAGTTTCAATGACATATTCAATAGTTTCATCTATTAACAAATCTCCTTTGTGTTTCAAATATTTTTCGTATTTTTTTATAAGTTTTCTTGGAATTCGTTTAAAATGAGAGATATTTAAAGTAGGAGATGGAAAATAAATAGTCATTCTATCTAAATTCTGTACAAGATTTTGTGAGATTTTGAACCAAAGTCCACTTTCATCTCGCTCAACAGTGGCATTTACTCGAAATCCTATTCTATGTGTCTTAAAGGAGTTTTTCTTAAAGACCTACGATTACGAGGATGGTTTATACAAAGCGTCATGATTGGATAGATTTAAGCCCATCACGAGAACGTATTCTTGCGAAAGCACTTCCATCGTCCAATACTTTTGTCTCCATTCTTTGTTCACAAATGAATGGCTGCCCCAAAATAATTGGGTACGAGTAGTCATCATGAACGAAGAAATTATGTTCTTCTTTAACATCACCTATAGTAATAGGAACATTTGCACAAGCTCCTAGTAAATAGCCAAAAGCATTGTTGGCTGCCTTCATTTTCCATCCATGGCCCCTATCTATGTGCCATTTTCCTTCGTTATAAATCTCCCTTGAGACTACATTGATTTCTGAACCTGAATCAATTAATACTACTTGTTGTTTATTATTATTACCTATCTTAACCATAGTTTCAGTGGTACCCCAAGCCCAATGTTTTTTAGTGTAATGGCTATTTGGGTCATCATTTCCTTTTTCCAAATGTCCAATTACGGGGCCCAAATAATTTCTACGATCAGAAGATTCTCGATACTCTGATTCATTAATTTGTACAACACTTACTTTTGCTTCATCCTGATCTTTCCTTTCTTCCATTTCTATATCTTCCATTCTATACTCTATAGGTTCTCTTCGTCTTTCGATGATACTCATGAAATCTTCCTTCACCTCAGTTCTTGAAAATGTTAACCATTCCTCTAATGTCATGGTTACCTCTGCCTTCATAATTTTTTCATCCATAACTTTCCGAATGTCTATTTGTTTCTCGATTTGAGAGATTAATCAAAAAGTTAGAGGTTTCTTTTTCGGTTTTTCTTCCTTACTACCTTCTTCACGTATGGGTTGCGTTTCATTAAGTTTATCCTAATTTTATCTTCACTTGCGGTTTTCTTTTCTAAATTTTCTCCTACTTTCTTTCCTTTACCCTTATTTTGAGGTTTCTTTTCTTGTTCCTGTTGTTTTGGTTCCTGGCTAGGCTCCATCATAGGCGGTTCTTTAATTGTATAAGTAGTTTCACCCTCTTTTCTAGCCCTAGTTGTTCGTTTAGATTGTCCCTCTTCATCCCGTTTTCTTTTCTCGTCTACATTAATTTCATGAGCATAAACTGAGAACATATCTACTCGCTCATTCCAACATGTCTTTGATCTAATATCTGAGCTCGATAACTTTCCTTGACTAGCAGTATCATAAACTTGATTCCAGAAATCACAATTAGAGTCATCACTATCAAGCCTACAAGCATATGTATTTTGGCTTGTGGAGGCTTCAAAGAAGGTTTTCATACCCCCTTTGCCATAGTTTGATGCCAAAGGCCTTTTTGTTACATAGACACAGATCTTTCGATCTACTTCTGTGACCCAATTCCTATCCTTGGCCTCTTTGAATAAGTTACATGTCCAGTGTGGATGCTCTAAATCATCACACCAGAGACATCTGCGTGCTTGGTTAAATGGTCTTCTAGCTGGCATCTGATTCCTAGGATTTTGTTCTAATTCTTTTGGTTTCTCCTGATCTCTCAATTTAAGTTCTTGCATACTCTTTATAGTAGCTCTGTCAGTCGCCAAAGTCTCCACATGTTTGACAAGTGATTCTACTAATGTTTTTAACATTGTAATTTCTGAGTCATCCTTTCTAGGGTTATGAGAAGTGGGGTCATAATCTATCTTTCCTGGAGCATCTCTTTCATATATTCTTGGATTTTGCATCTGATTTCGCTCCTGTCTTTGGGCTAACCTATGGACAACTGTTCGAACGTTATCCCAATTTCTAGTAAGCCCACTCGCAGTCACTCCATCCTCAAGCATCGATTCTAGCTCACGTCTAAGAGAAGGATCTAGCATGTTTAGGAAATTTCGTAATTTATCCGGTTCTAGAGCTGTTGGGTCTGCTTGAGGCATTTGGTTAAATTTTATATCAAACTCACTTAATCCCTGAGTAATATGTTGGTCTAATTTCGTTGTTCCTACCCATCGCATGAATGTGGCTCTATTATTCTTACTGTAATCTTTATGTGAAAATTCACTAAGAAGCCGAGTCTTAAAATCCGCCCAAGTCATGTTTGGTTGAACTAATCTCTAATTGGATTCTCTCTCTAGTAAAACCATGAGCAATTCGTATAAATGTGTCTTTTTTATTGTCTTTAGGTAACCCATATTGTTCTGTCAATTGTTCATAATATTTAAGATAAGCTGTTGCATTTGTCCCATTAAATTCCCCCCTATCCCTTTTAATTGCATCTATGATCTTCCAAATACGTTGCTCTTCAAAATGGTCAGCCATATTAGATAAGTCTAACTTTACTAAAAGATATGAAATATAAGTATGTAATTCTCGTAATAGTATGTCTATGTCTTGATCCTGATACGACTCCATGATGTAAAATACTTCACAAATAGAAGTAAAGAAAATAGTCCTACTGCTTCGCAAACAAAAATATAGAAATTTTTCCTACTTCTTTGCAAACAGAATGTAGAAAATTTTCCTACTACTTTGCATATAAATAAGAAACTTTTCTTACTACTTTGTAAATAGAAAAAAAACTTTCCTACTATTTTGCAACAGAAATATAGAAAATATTCCTACGATTTTGCAAACAAACATATAAAAAATATACCTCATCAACCTTGATGAAGAAGCTCTTTGTGAATGTGCTCAGTGCAAAATCTTTACATGCATGTGCAATCGTTACTTTCACGAAAGTTGATGGATAAAGGTGATGTGACGAGGAACACTCAGCTGCAGCTACAAAGGATGTCGACACTTCTCCTTCAATCGCCAAATTGCCTATATATGCATATGCAAAACAGAAAGTAAATATACCTTTATACCTACGGTGCCATGCCGAACCTTCACGTCGGGTTCACCAAATTGTCCGGAAGTTGCAGTCATATGGCTGGTGGATCAGTCAGCCACTAAATCCCCCGGCACACGCAGGGTGTTTGAGACAATCGTAGGTGTTTTAGGTATATTTTTCTTTCGTCTAAGGTAACTGAAGTTTTAATTTATTGAAAAATCTACGAAATATCGAGTAGATAATTGTAACACTTTAAACTTCTAAGAACTGTAAGGCTGGGCTGCTCTATATCTATCAATAGCTTCTTGAGGTATAGGTAATATCAAAGTTTCCTTAGTTAATTTTTCTTTTATAATTTCTTCTTTTTGGATTTCTAAATGATTAGGTTGGGTACGCCTAATTAAGGGTGGTGGAAATGAATCTATGTTATCTTGAGGGTCATTAGATGCAATTGAAAATAATGTTATAAATCTATTAAGACAATAATCATGAGATACTGATATGAAGGATTCATGTGTAATAATATCCTTAACTACTTCTACTTCGACTTCTACTTCTAAAGGTGCGTTCTTTTCAAATTCAATTGGATTTTCAGATGACATGGACAAGAAAGATAATGCAAATTGAAATTGAATTAATACTAATGACAATAATGGATGATTACAATGCTATAAATCAATGATATAAATTCTCTAAAAGATTTCTAACAACTAGTGAATCCTATACAAAAGCTTAATGAAGATAAGTTTGATGGGTTAACATCAAATAATGGATCTTTAGTTTGCTAAAATCTTCTCTTTTGTCATGATGCTCTTCGATACTTTTGCTTTTAATGTCTGCAAAGAAACATTAGGAAATCTTGAGCACAACACACATTTAAATACATACACAACTCATTTGTAAACCATTCCTTTGATTTTACTTTATTTCCTCATCCAAACTTTTTCCCATTAACATTTACCACACTTTTAATTGGATTTTTTCACGCAACTTTTCTACTCCTCTCTTTTTATTTACTTTAACTCTCACCATTTCTTTATGTCAACCAACTTTATTCACTTTAAGTGCATCATCCTTTCAGACCACTCCTTAAATCAGTTTAATTCCACATCATATATAAACCATTCTTTAATCTAACTCTCTCACACACCACTAAATATTTATCCATTTAATGTATCGTTTTTAATTTAATTATCCTAATTTTCTATAATTTAAATAAATCATTTAAATTAAACTTAGTTTAATGTTTTAATTAATTAGAACCTTAGTAATTAAATGCACACACATGAGTAAATTAATTAATTAAATCATATTTTAATTTTAATGCATAAATATTCTTTTTAAACATTAATTTAATTAAATACCTCTTATTTTAACCCTTAAAATTCAATAAAAACCCTTGAAAATCTACTTGAAACCCTTTGAAAACCCCTGATAACCCATTAAAAACCTAGCTTTTACCCTAACATTAACCAAGAATTAATTCTCCTATCTTAAATGCACAAGATTAAATGTAAACCTAGGGTCTTAAACCATAATTCAATGTTTCTATGGCCTAAACACACATTTTACGAGCAGTTTAGGATAAACCATAATATGAACTTTTGCTTTCTTCATCCATTTGATCCTGCAAATACTTAACAAGAGATTAGTTCCAAGCAAAAACATTGTAATAATGAGATTAGAATTGACCAATAAACATTTTTTAATTTTCCTGGTTGTCAATGGGAAGGTTGAAAACTTTCCGACAGTGCGCCAATCTGTGCCTCTTCAAATGGGCCCCCGATTTCATGCCCGACAATTCTAAACCCCTTCGGTACCCTCTCTGGGTTGAGCTCCCCAATCTCCCTTACTTCCTTTATGGCTTTTTGTGGGATATTTTCTCTCCAATTGGCAAGCCACTGGCCTAGCGTGGAGATGTTGGGGGTTTCATATATGAGGGCTCAAAACATGCATTTAATGCTCGTTGGCATCCTGAAATGTGTGTGGAGGCAGATCTTAGCAGGCCTCTTCCCTCGAAAATTGTTATCGACTTGGGTGAAGGGGAATCTTGGGTTCAGTAGATTACTTTTAAAAACCTACCCAATGCTTGCTTTCAATGTGGTCAACAAGGCCATAGAATTAAAGACTACCCCCTGAAGCAGAAGAAGAAGCAAGTAACAACGAGCAAAGCCCAAGCTCTCAAGGGGAAGCAAGTCAGCCCAACCATTGAAGAGAAAGACAAGGTTGACCAAATCCTAGAAACTGACTCAGAAGGGTTTATAGAGGTTAGAAGAAGAAGGAAAGCTAGCCCTAGGAGAAGCTCAGGCCCATGGAGACTTTTAGAGAAGACTCGTGCTGCTGAAAAGTCACTCGATAACTTATATTGCAACCTCGAGAAGGAGGTTAACGAGTTTGATTATCACGGAGGGATTTGGGACTTTGCGGGCACAAGTAACTTACTCTTGGAGTGGCCCCCTCTAATGAGGTCAATCAAGAGGACTACATAACTAGCAAAGAAGACGGATTCACCACAAGTAATGAGGACAATATGGATAGTGAAAGTTCCATCATTGGAACAACAATACCAAAAACGGCCTCTCCATCTCCCCCATAGGAAGCTTCCCGCAAAGGCAAACAGTTGGCAGGTATGCCTTGGAAAAGCCCCCTTAAATCGAAGGTGCATGGTTGAGACCATCACCCCCCAAGAAAGAAAGAAGACTCCAAGAGGAAAAAAGAGAATTCCCACCCTCGGAATGAGGGAAGTGCAAGAAAATGATCATCGCTTCACTAGACACTAGGGGGCTAACTGACCCCACAAGAGCCACCATTATTGGTCAATGGCTCTGTGACATAAGCTTAAACCCGGATTTCATTTGTCTTCAGGAGATTAAAATTGAAGGAGAAGACCTTTAAAAAAGACTTAAGAGCATCTCTCAATCCCATGTGTGGTTTTCCACAACCCATCAGCTTGGTTTTGGTGGAACTGCCATTGGTATCAATCACTTTTGGGCTAATAAGCTTTACTACACTAGCGAAGATAGAAATCATAGGTGGATGGTGGTTACATTCAACACCCCCTTTCAATTCTCCCTGATCTGTATGTATGCTCCAAACAAGGATGCTCCAAGGATTGATACTTGGTCCTCCTTGGATTTGTTTTCTCACAATGTCATGATTTGCAGTGACTTCAATATGGTGGAAAATCCCTCTGATAGGTGGAACAACAAGGGCTGCATCATTGATGGACAGAAGAAAGATACATGGGACCAAACCAAACTATTTTTGGATCTCATTGAAGTCAAGGACTCGAATGGTTTTTCTTGGTCCAATCTTCAATTAGGTGTGGATTTGAGGAAAGCAAGACTTGATAGAAGCTACATTTCACAGAATCTCATCCATCAATGGGGTCCTCCCACCCTAACGCAACATATCGACCTCACCGTCTCAGACCATTACCCAATGGTTCTCACCTTTT
This sequence comes from Ceratopteris richardii, assembly GCA_020310875.1. NCBI lineage: Eukaryota > Viridiplantae > Streptophyta > Polypodiopsida > Polypodiales > Pteridaceae > Ceratopteris > Ceratopteris richardii. The sequence goes on from CM035438.1 coordinate 54,090,750, forward strand.
CCCACTATCTAAAAGTCGCAAGGCACCTTGGTTTCACGCCAATCCCTTTGTCTTCTCACTCCCCTCTATCCATCACGAAATCACTAATGCTTGGCTTGATGCCTTCATCGTTTGCACCTCTCCAGCCAAGTGTTGGAGAAACACGGTGGAAAAGTATCGTCAGATCTTGATTAGGACCACAAAAGTTCTCAAAACCATCCGCCGAAGACGTAGAGAAAACATATACCGCCAGCTCCGGAGACTCAAACAAGAAGTTAATAAAGGGAAGATTCAAGCTTAGAAGGGACTCCAAAATATCAGAGGAAGATTAAGATATGAGGAGGAGATCAAAAGGAAAAATCCTCATATTTATTTTAAGGAATGGTGGGCTGGTATGGCAGATAGACCTTCCAAAGAGGTGTGCAATATTCTCAGAAGAAAACAAAATTAGAGACGAGATCCCGCTACTGGTTGACAGGAATGGGGTGGAATGTAAGACAGAGGAGGAGAACATTGGCATTATATAAGCACACTTCACGAGTCTCTTGGGTGGTGCTTGTTCCCTCTCCCCCGATAGAAGGGACTGCATGGCTACCATCTCTCGGACTTCCCTGGATAGAATCCCATGCAACTTGAGCGCTTTGCTTGATGCCACCATTTCCGAACAAGAGATACTTGAAGTTATTGATTCGCTTCCGAACGGCAAGAGCCCAGGGCATGATGGGCTCACTAATGAGTTCTTTAAATAATTCAAATATGTGGTGGCCACCCCCCTTGCGTCTTGTTTGGCTTGAGGCACTTGAGTTTGGTGCCCTTCCTGCTTGTCTCAACAATGGCATCATCAAACTTATTCATAAAAAAGGGGAGAGGAACAAAATTGAGAAATGGAGACCTATCACAATGCTTCAAATCAGATACAAGATTCTCACTAAAGTCATTGTCAAAAGGATATCCTGCCATTTAGACCAGTGGCTTAGCAAAGGCCAAAAAGGCTTTATTAAAGGAAGGTCAATATTGGAAGCCATCATTGATATCTGGGAAGGTCTGGACTTCGCTGATGAATCTAATCAAGACATTGTCTTCCTCAAGATTGACTTTGACAAAGCCTACGACAGATTGGAATGGGACTATATTTTACAATCACTGAAAGACCTCAGATGTAGTCAGAGATTCCTCAAGATGATCTCCACTCTCCTTGGTAATGCTTCAACCAAAGTCAATGTCAATGGGAAACTTTCAACGGCAATCAAACTGAAACGATCAATCAGCCAAGGGTGCCCGTTGGCCCCGCTGCTCTTTGCCATCCCCACAGAAGGACTTAACCGACTTGTGGAGCATCAGATGGAGCTTGGCCGCATAAGAGGCATCAATTTGCCACATAACTCTGGGCAAATGACCATGAGGCTATTTGCGGATGACACAAATGCCTTTGTTCACAATGATGATACTAGCCTAAAAACCTTTTGGTGGTGCCTTGACACTTTTTGTGAGGCCTTTGGGTCTAGAATTAACCATTCCAAGACTGTGTTCAGGGCTATCAAAGGGAATCAACCAAATCTCCTCACTATGCAGGGATGCCAAAGCATTCAATCGGGTCAAGTCGTTTGCATTCTTGGTATCCCCATGGGATTCAATGCTACTCTTGAACAAAGGTGGGCTTGGATCCTCGACAGACATAATAATAAACTTAACTATTGGAGGGGTTTGCAAATTAATCTTGCTGGCCGGGCCATGGTGATCAACACGTTCCTCATATCCTCAATCATATACATCTTTCTTGCTGGAGACCAAAGGATCAAGAATTAGCCAAATTGGAAAGTACTTGTAGGAACTATCTTTGGACTCGAGACCATAATAGGAGGGGAGTGCCTAAAATCAAATGGTCCATATGCACTAGCCAAAAGGAGAATGGAGGTTTGGGTATTATAGACATTGGCAACATGTCCAATAAACTTGCAGCAAAGTGGATGATTAAGGCATGGAGCAACAGAGATTCCTCTTGGGCTACATTAATTTTCAGAAACACGAACGCTATTACTTTGGTGGGCTACCCTTGGTGGAAAAACCTCGACATCCTCACCCTCTTATTCTCTCCAATTCCGGTCTCACCCAAAGGATCTATCCTAGTAAGATCCTTCTGGATGAGTTGGAACAAATTCAAACCTCACATTAGAATCAATGAAGATTGGAAGTGGGCTGCAGGTATAAGACAGAATGACTCTATTTGGTTCCCGATCCAAGGCATGAGAAATGTGGAGCCTTGGAATCTCTTAAGTGCCAAGAGACTCTGGAATAAGGGATTCAAACAATGGAAGCACCTCTGGATACAGGACACAAATAGATGGGTGGACCTTGCCGATCTTGACACTAGTGTTGTGGTCACCTATGAGGAATGGAATATTTTATTGAGCAGACGCCATGCCTAGGACTACTCTAAAATCCAACTACTTATGGGAGAGGACACTCTGAGCCTACTGGGCCTTAAATGGTATAATGGTAATTGCCTCTCCAAGTTTATGTCGAAGCTTGTAATGACATTCACATCAGTCTCAACAAGAAATGGTGTCTCAACTAGACGCGACTTCGATGGGATATGAAATTTATGTCTATCTGGCACCCTCTCATTGAAGACAAAAAGTCCGTCCTCCTATGGCAAATTTTACACTATGGAATATGGACCAATGCAAAAGCTAACAAGATCTATGGTGTTCCACCTTGGTGCAAGCGATGTTGCTGTAGCAAAGAGGATATTATCCACCTGTTCTTTGCTTGCCCTAAATCTATTCGGTTATGGAGGGTCCTTGGTTGTTCTTTGGGGCTCCAAGAACAAATCAATTGGAAGCAATCCCTCGTTGGTGAAGCGATCGGTTGCTCTATGGCATTGTGGAATCAGGGGTGAGATACTTTGGAAGATTTGGCAAGAAAGATGCGCTCACAACTTTGGCAATACCCCCAAGGAGTGTTCAATCGAGAAGTCCCTATTCTTTCTCGACAAAAGAATTGCTAACTATAAGAACCCCCCCCCTTCAGACATCACAAAGAGCTACAATATGCCAACAATAAGCTTAAAACCAAGTGGGCTCCGCATGATGGGGATGCAAGGTTTATCAACCTCCTCTATAACTTCATGTAAGCTTTGTAAGGTCCACCACAAAGAAAAAAGAAGAAATCAAGAAATGGAATGGAAATTTTTTGGGGTGCCGTCTTGGTGCAAGTGCTACTACCGGTCCATTGAAGATGTTGCTCACATCTTCTTTACTTGTCCCTACTCCAACAAACTCTGGCAGATTGTCGGAATGAAAATTAAGAACTCAGAAACATATCAGCTGGAAACAAGCTCTTCTTGAAGAAGAGATGGGCTGCTCCATGACTCTCTGGAATGCCATCAGAGGGGAGGTTCTATGGAAGATCTGACGAAAAAGATGTGATTACAACTTTGGGGGCTCCCCCAAAGAGTGGTCGATTGAGAAATCCCTGTTCTTCCTTGGCAAAAGAATTTCTAACTATAAGAAATCCCCCCTTTTTAGCATCATCAAGTGCTCCTTTTGATCACCAACAAGCTTAAACCCAAGTGGGTTCCACATGAGGAGGATGACTAACCTTCTTTGTAATGCCTTCTAAACTCTATAAAATCTACCTCTGCTTTGTGGGATTGGGGGGGTCCTGTGGGCACTAATCCTCTTCACTTGTACTTTTCTTTTATTAATACAAGTCTGGGAGAGTAGGCTAAGGCCGAACTTCCTTTATTTTTAAAAAAATGTAAATTCTCCTACTAGCCTTCAAGTCAAATTCAAAACGTTGTCAAGGTATTAACTTTAAATAGGACTATTATGAAATCCATGTGCTAATAACTATGCATGTATATTCTCATACCAATTAGAGCATGTTACTCGATTTAATCCATATGATACCTTCTTTAAGATGCATACATTACTTTCACACCCTTTTTGAAAAAAAAACGTACGGTTGAAAGACATACACTTCATTATGCAAACCTTCATTCAAGACTATAGTCTTCATGCCCAATTGACGTGAATTTCAGCCATTATGATCTACAAGGGATGTTATGAATAGTTATCATATGACATGTATGTGCAAAGGTGACTAGGAAAAGCCATTCCAAACTGCAATAGAAGTATGTTGGACCCTTCTTAGGACCTCATATTTGGCCATGATAATCAGTCAAAAACTCAGTTGCTCTCTATTCTTGTGGAATAGACCTTGGATACTTTGTACACGCAAAGTAGAGCTCGAAAGCTTTCCAATGTGCACTAGATCACTTCAATTCGAGTGTGAAAAGTGTGTAAACGTTCACACACAATATAGATTACTCATTGTAGGTTAGTTACACATATATGCACTCACTCTACTCATAAAACGCAGAGTATGTAAGTAATAGACTAGTTAAATATCTACCTCTACCACACAAGGGTAAGGAGTACTAAATGGTAATATTATGATGAAAACAATCCCTTCATTCTTAGCAACAAGATGAACTATCTTGACTATCAATCAAAGCAACATACAAAGAGATATTGGCAATGGCAATTTAAAAGCAACCATGTTTGGTCAATGGCTTGGAGATAAAAATGTTGACCACGACTTTATCTATCTTCAAGGGATCAAAGTTGATGGAATTGAACTACAAAAGAGGTTAAAGAGCAACTCGGTGTCTAATATGTGGATCACCACACAAAACCGACATGGGAGTGATGGTATGGCTATTGGATTCAAACCGATATCGCACTCCTTCTTGACAAATACTATAAGGGATCACAACCACATATGGATTGCCACATCTTTTTTTTAGGAAGTTCGACAATAGCCTACTCTCCCAGACTTTAATTAAAATAAAGGAGACAATTATTTGAATAGGTCTAGCACCGATGGGACCCCCCAATCCCACAAAGCAGGGGAAGAACATATAAAGTTTGAGGGTTTTCATGCAGGGCCCACTTGGGTTTAATCTTGTTGTTCTCGAGGAAAAACACTCTATGATGCCTAAAGGGTGGGGCGGTCTTACAATTGGAAATTCTTTGGCTTGGGAGTAAAAGTGATTTCTGGATATACCATTCTTTAGGAGGAGTTCCAAAATTGGAAGCACACCTCTCTCTCCAAATCTTCCAAAGGTTCTAACCTCTTATAGCATTCCATAACGATGAGGAGTAGCCAATCGCTTTGCCCAATAATGCTTGCTTCCAATTGATTTGTTCCAGCAGCAGCATGATTTTTTCAAGGATTCACGAGATTGAGATAGATTTGGGGCACAAGAAGTAAATGTGTCCCACATCTCACTACTATGATGACACAGCTTGCACCACGATAGAGTGCCACAAAGTTTGCTAGCCTTTACATTGGTCCAAATTCCCCAGCGGAGGATTCGCAACATAAGCACCGTATTTTTTATCTCAATGAGGGGTTGCCAGAGAGAGATGAACTTCAGATCACGTCAGACGCCCGTCCAAGTAAAACACCACTTCTTATTGAATCATTCTATCTGATACCTACCACCCATTTCCAATTTTCACTAGTTTTGACAAATTGTTTGACCTTGTTCCAACTCTTCCATAGAGATCACATGAGGTACGAGCCTTTAGGAGACACCAAGAGTAGGGAGAATACATTGGTCCAAATTCCCTGGTGGAGGATTCACAACATAAGCACCGAATTTTTTATCTCAATGAGGGGTTGCTAGAGAGAGATGAACTTCAGATCGCATCAGAAGCCCGTCCAAGTAAGACACCACTTCTTATCGAATCATTCTATCTGATACCTACCACCCATTTCCAATCTTCACTAGTTTCGACAAACTGTTTGACCTTGTTCCAACTCTTCCATAGAGATCACACGAGGTACGAGCCTTTAGGAGACACCAAGAGTAGGGAGAAGGCTTAGTTCCTTCCAACTTGGGAGTCCCACCAGTGTAAGGGCACTCTTATTCCTTAGGATAAGCATGGCCCAAGAGGCCTCACTATTGCACGAAGCTTTGATAAGCCATTTAGTCACCAACGTATTCTCCATGCCTTCAATGTCTATTCCTAGACCCCCAAGATCCTTTTGGATAATAAAAGTAGTCCATTTAATTTTGGGTACACCTCTTCTATTGGTTTGCCCATCCATAGAAATTTTCTATAGATTCTTTCCAATTTGATAATCTCTTGATTCTTCGGTTTCTAGCACGAGATAAAGTATATAGTCGATGAGATAAGGAATGTATTAATAACCATGGTACCCCCCGCAAAGTTTGATCTGCATATCCTTCCAGTAGGCTATCTTGTTATCAAAAGCTTAGAGAGGACCCTATTCCATTGTTGGTCCATCAAAATGCCAAATCCCATCGGAATACCTAATAGGCAAAAGATTTGTCCCCCGGGACCATCTAACAACCTTGGTCAACAAGAAATCGAGGGGGGGGGGGAGTGGGGGATGGGGAAGTCCAATAATGGCTCTGAAAGAGGTTTTAGAGTGGTTTATTTTGGATCCTGTTGCCACACAGAATGTGTCTAGGTATCCCCAAAAGGACCTTATCAGTGCTGGTCATATTGTTATGCGTGAAGGCATTCGTGTCATCCGCAAATAGTTTCATGATCATCTGACCTTGATTAATATGAAGTGAGAGACCTTTATTATGGCCTAAATCCATATGGTGCTTCACAAGGAAGCTGAGCCTCTCCATAGCAATAGTAGAAAGTAGAGGGGCCAAAGTACATCCTTGTCTGATAGAACATCTTAATCTGATAGCCTTTGATAATTGACCATCGATATTTATCTACATCGATGCATTTCCTACTAGGGTATAGATCATCTTTGTGAATTTTTTACTGCAACCGAGGTCTTTAAGAGATTGGAGAATGAATTCCCATTCAAGCTTATCATAAGCTTTGTTGAAGTCAATCTTAAGGAAGATAACATCTTGAGGAGACTCTTCAACAAAGTCCAGACCTTCCCAAATATCAATAATAGCATCCAAGATGGATCTACCCTTGATGAAGCCTTTTTGATACTCACTTAACCAACTATGTAGATGGAAAGAAATTTTGCTGGAAATAACTTTAGCAAGGACCTTGTACCCTATTTGTAGCATTGTAATCGGGTGCCAATTTTCAATCTTGTTTTTGTTTCCTTTTTTATTAATAAGCTTGGTAACACCTTTGACTAGACATTTTGGTAGCACACTAAAAGACAATGCATCTTGCCACACCAAGCATAGTGGAGTGGCCACCACCCATCTAAAGGTCTTGAAGAACTCATTGCTAAGGCCATGAGGACCCGTGCTTTTCCCGTTAAGTAGCGAATCCATAACTTCTAGAATCTAAGTATTTGAAATGGAAGCTTCAAGAAGAGTCTTCATAATATATGGGATTCATGTTGATTTAACCCTAGAAATGGTCACCATTCAATCACGCTTGTGGGGAGAAAGAGATGTTGAAACCATGAGGAGTTTGGAAAAGTGGTTGACAATCACTGAGCTATTTTCTTTTACCATCTTGCATTCCACCCCATTGATGTCCATCAAGAAGGGGATAGCATCCTTAGATTTTTTTCCTTTTTAAGAGGCTAAACATCTCTTTAGTAAGTTTTTCAGCCTTACTAGCCCAACACTCTTTAAATTATACTTGTAGATTTTTCCTTTGAATTTCTTCCTCATATCTCAACATGCCTTAAATTTCTCATAGCCCCATCTAGTATTGAGAGTTTCCTTTGTTCACTTCCTCTTAAAGACACCTCAGTTTCCAATAAAAATAGTTTCTTGACCTTCTTTTTCACACTTTTGACTACCTGATGAATGATTTGACAACATTTTTATGATCCTCATGCCGAGAGCTATCATATGAGGTCAAAGCCCTAAATCAGCAAAAAATTAGGGTTAGGGTTTTCTCCCGAATCTGATCTCTGATGATTGTATGTCATATTCGATTGGAAAGCTCTCTTCAAGCTCTACAAGATAGGCTCATAAAAACTTTACCCATTTTTGTGCCAGAAATGACTAAGTACCAAAATTAGGGTTTCTGCCCTAGATGGATTTTGGACTGATGTGACATTGTTTTCCAAGGTGAGAATCATTGGGTAGTGATCAGATACAATTAGATATATGGATTGAGATAATGATGGGGTACCCTTGCTTGTCATTGATGTTTTGCAAGATATAGCTTGTATCAAGTCAAGATTTTCACAAATCTTTGCAGAAATAGAGGTTTGACTAGAAGAAACTTTGTATGTAGTTCACTTCCCCACATCATGGTGTAGCTTTACCTAGTCCTAGATGTCTTCCTCAATTCCATCAATGACTCCACAAGAAACTACCATGCTAGAGAGATGAATCTCCTCCCAACCTTATGCCTCTATATATAGATGCTTCAATCAATGAGGGCCACAAATGTAACTAGAGTCCACAAATGCATGTGCAATCTCCTCCACTCCTTTAATATCTTCCATTAAAGTCTACCAGTGCTTGGAGTGTTCGCAACCATTGCTTTGGTACTTTCCACTAGAGTCCACTAGTGGTTGGGGTACATGCCACTCGAGTTAAGTCTCACTGGACTCAAGTTAACTCACGTTAACTTGAGTTTGAGGCTCTAGAGCTTCTTTGGAAAAATGCTCTCCCCATGCTCCCCATGGGGTTTGAACCCAAGACCTCCTCCTTCACAACCTTGAGACTTAACCACTAGGCTAAGTGAATCACTTGTTTAAGAGACATGAACTTATATGTAAGTCCACCGTGAGCAAGTGATGGCACAAGTGCATGAGTGAAAGCACACAAGCATGCACACACATACACACACACACACACAAAAAGTAAGAGCTTAGAGTGGAACAATGGAAGGCCTTCGATTACAAAAGACGTCTCTTAGAAGAGCTCAAATCTCTAACAAGCTAACCTCAAAAATGAGCTCTCAAACCCTTTTTATAGTTTTTTGAGTGGTTTTGGCCCTATCTGAATCTAGTGTCCGGCCTAGTTAAAAAATAGGTTCCAGGGCTTATTTGGGGGCTCAAACGGAGTCTAAAAGTTATGAAAATTGGCAAGATGGTAGTTCTAATACCCCTCAAGATTGAGCACTCTTCATCTTGAACAAAATGGAGTTGCAAATGGAAAATTGTTATTTACAATGTTTTTTAGTGATAAAAATCACTATTTTTATAGGGATTTCTTTTGAAAATTTGACATGTGCTTCTTGGAGCTCCCTACATGCTCCTTGTTCTTGTGTGTCCACTTCTTTGATGTGCTTCCATGCTTTGTCCTTAACCTTGAGTGTCAACAATTTTCATCCTAAAAAATAAAGCTATATATAATAATCGTAGGCAACCCCCAAGCCTCATGTTCTAAAAACCCGAAGAATATGTTTCATCTCTATGGTGGGATCCTTGTCACAATGATTCAAAGCACCATCTAGCTTTGCGCTTTAAGAACCAGATCAAAGTACAAAGTAGTGAATGAATAATAAGGGTGGATCTAAAAACATTCCTAGCCACTTCATTACTTCTCAATGTGTGATCTTGGCACAAACATATGAAATGGGTGGATTCCAATTCCTAGTCCATTTCTGGGCATAAATGGTGCACAAACTTAGTAACTAAGGTGGGATCCTTATCCCTCATAAGACTTTGAGGACTCTTGATTCACATGAATTTGATTTGGAGAACTTGAAGTTTTATCGGCCCAAACATCAGACTTGGATGTTTGTACAATGATTTACTCCCATCCAACATTTATTTGATTTTTTTCAATGACTCAAGGACTGCTTTGTCCTAATGGGCTTGAAAATCCTATGTAAATTGCAAGAGAAAGTTTACCATTTACATTCGATCGACCATACTATAACTTGATCAAGTTAAATCCAAAATGAAAATTATCACATTTAGGACACTTTTCTCAAAGAATTTATCTTTAAGTTCTTGGGAATTGTCACTCTGATAAGCAATTCCTAACTTCTCTTTTCTAGAGTGGACCAAACCCTAGAAAGTTATTTATGCTATATAACTTGAAGCAAAATCAAATGAACAAGTCATCGTAGACTTATCATCTTTTGAAGATTGAAAAGGTTCTTGTACGGAACATCTATATAGGATGTTCAATTTAGTTACCTGGTTCTAACCGGCTAGCCCTCAACTTTTGTGAAAAGAATAAGATAATATATCTGAGTCAAATCCAAAAGATTTTTAAAGCCAAAAGAAAGAACTAAAACTCTGTACAACCAATTCAAACTTCTAAGAGATATTCTTGCTATGAGTGAAATTGTAGATGACTCAAGACCTCAACTACTCAAAGATTTGTTTCAACAAGGTATTCAAGCATTTTTCCAATCTTTAAAAGAAATAAAGTGGATTCGTGAAAAGATTCTGAGAAAATCTAAAACATCATTCAACCACAAGATACTAGTGTGGTATCCAACATCAGTGTGTCGACTCACTAAGGTTCTATTGATGAGTTTTTGCTCAAATAATGCTTCTCTTGAGACTAACTTCATGTCTATATTCAATCTTTATGACTGCTTACTCAGAATGTGATTCTTGTGCATTGCTTTGAGTCAAAGAATTGAATTTACTGAGTTGCACTAGAAACTTGGTGCTTGACTTGTAAGCCCTTCCTTGGTTGAAAGGATCATTTCATGTCAAAGTCCTACTTCTTCAAAAATCTTCGAATCAATAACACTTTATCTTGAAGTGTTTCATAATTCAAATTCCTTGTACTTAAACTTCTCCTTTAAGTTTTAATTCCCTTGAGGATCCAATCTAACTTCAAAATCCATTTTAGGGCTAAAAGATAATTATTATCCCATGGTTGGATATCCCATACTATCTTTCCTACATCAATTTGAATATACAATGTGGTGTCCCATACCACCCTATTTTATATTCACGTTGATGTGTGAGTGGTATTAATCTTGAACTCTAAATATATCTTGATAGAGTACCTTCTCTCCTCAATTCTTCAAAAGAATTTTGAAATTTTAGGCATTACCTCTAACTTGATATTCTAGATTTTGATTCCTTCACACGATCTTTTCACGATCGAGTGCTTTTCCTGGAAAACTTGAAAACCTCATAATAGAATATCCATTCTTCTTTGCTAGGATTTTCAAATGAAAACTAGTTATAATTCCAAGTACTTGAATTTTCACAAATTCAAGTCCAATTGGTTTATTCTTAATGAATTTATAGCGATAAGAGTTTTTTACTTCTTATCTTTAGATTCCTCTTTTACTAAAGCTATAAGTAGCTACCCTCGCCAGGACTGTACAGGAATGTCTCTACTGCTTAACTCTAAACATCCACTCATGCTTTTTGGATTTTAGCAAAATCCCTTTAAGGATAGGTAAACTTTCTATTGTACCTTCCACAAACTTAATTACCATTATCACGGTTGCAAACCACACTTGGAATTTTTACTCTTTTCAAACTTGGAACAATTTACTCGTTTCATACTTTCCATCAGATAAATGGAACTTAATGAGTGAAAAAATTTCCTAGAACCAAGTCTGGTTGATCGTGCAATAAAATAAAGACTTAGTCTTTATCATTTAAGATCTATCAAACTTTTTTAGGCTTTTTGGCTTACCCATAAGATTTTAGAGATCTTTCTCTTAACTCAAGTCCAAGCATATTGAAATGATTTTGAGATTCTAAATCTAAGAATCTCATCAAGATTGATACACTACTAATTTATATCAATCTTTGGGCATTAAAGATCATTGTTGGTGGTTAGGGGCTTTTCGGGAACTACTTACTATCTAAAAAGTTTGAAGAATATTCATTCTAACTACTATAGAGAATTTTATTCTTCAAGGACTTGATATTTCTTCTAAGGAATCAAATAACCTAAGCAAATGATTTATTAGGGAATCCATTGCACTATTGTAATGGTTTTGGAAAGAATTTCTAGACTTTTCAACCTGAACTAGTGCATTCGTACGAGAGTTTCAAGAAGCACCTTTAGGATTAGGCATCCCATCCTATTTTAGAATTTAGCATGCCAAAAAGTTATTTTCTAGATAACGTTCTTGAATAAACATCTATATCTTGAAGATTTTTACTTTTCCTTTTGATGAATTCGATCCCAAGTCTTCGAATTATGTTCCTCCTTATTCATGATGAGAAACTCCTTTTTGAAGAGATGGTTGAATTCATCCTTACTTGAGAGTTTTTTATGAGTTCAATGAGACTAATCTACCACATGTAGGCCTTAGGGCCTAACGAAAAACTAGCTTCAACCACTTGCACAAGTTTGGGGTTATTATTGAGTAGGTGGACATTGTTCCACTTTTCCAAGAATGTTAAGACTACATCCTTATTTCGATCCTTATCTTCACCTAAGAAGTAAGGAGGATGTAGATGTTTCCCTAAAGATGGATGGTTTACACCTACTGATTACCCGAAAGTGTTTGCAAAAATAAAATGAAATGGATGTATCCTTATCCTTTTCCAAAACAAACAAACCTAGAAGAGGTCACTGTTATATTAGTATGGTTACTAAGGATAGCCATATCTACATCTTTGGGCTTCTCAAGTAAGTCCAAAATGGCCCAAATATGATTCTAAAAGCCCATCAATGGATTGATGAAGCTTTGCAACCTCAACTTGGACATTGGACAAATGTCCAAGGTCCTCATCTACTTTCAATAACCTATCTATAAATTCATTCCTCTCATTTGAATTAGTGCTGGTTTCCACCTTGCTGCATGGCACCCTTAATGTTTAAATCTAAAGTCATTGATTCTATATTGCATGCATGAGGTGCATGACTTAGAATTGAAATCATTCTTGCAGATGCATGCCATGCACGTGATGCTATAGGTGGGATAAACGTGAATGAAGATACATGAAAATGGTATGAAAACAGTCATAGATATGCTTATACTACTCGTAAGTGCAACACAACTTGAAGTACACTCCATTGCATGCATTCATTTATTAACTTTCTTTATAGTTCCTAACACGAGTGGTGCGCGATAAAATCAAATGAACAATGCACAATTTCACAAGAGTACTTCCCAATTTTATGTTACTTCGATATAGACTTGATTCTAGCAAAGGGTGCTAGAAATACGGCGTGGAGAAACCTCCAAGAGTGAATGAAATTCAAAGCTTCACTTTCGAACACTTCATGAGGCTCAAGAATAACTTGATCTAAAGTAAAGAAGATTCCTTCTTTTGTATCTCTAAAAATTTTGATAGTTTGCCTCCAATGGCTTTGGCTCGTGTTCGATGATGTCTTCACTTTCTCTTCCTTTGTCTTTGGGTAATAAGTGAATAATATTTCAATTTTTCCTTCTTGCGATCAAGGAGATGCTTCAACTTCAGCTTAGGTTGAAGATCATAGAAAAAAATATTGAGTGGAGGCATCCGGGAATCGAGATTCCCATTTTGAATCCGTCAGATGTAGCCAGCTCTTTTTTCTGTAACATGAGTAAATAAACAACAAATGTTTGTTGGAAAAGAAAATTTGAGCCACTGAGTGATGTGGGATTCTTGACTAAATGATCAAATAGTGCATATATGGAGAACAATTCGATTCTCGTGGCTGGGCTATGGCATCAAATCGTAGAGCCTACAAGCTTGAGAGGACCACAACACTTCAAAACATGGCATAGCACTATATATATAGTTACTCAAATCCAGGAGGACCACAAATGTAACTAGAGTCCACAAATGCATGTGTAATCTCCTTCACTCCTTTAATATCTTCCACTAGAGTCTACTAGAGGTTGGAGTGTTCTGGAACACTACTTTAGTACCTTCCACAAGTCCACTAGTGGTTGCGGTACTTGCCACTCGATTTAAGTCTCATTGGACTCAAGTTAACTCACGTTAACTTGAGTTAGAAGGCTCTAGAGCTCCTTGGGCCGAATGCCCTCCCCATGCTCCCCATGGGGTTTGAACTAGAGACCTCCTCCTTCACAACCTTGAGACTTAACCACTAGGCCAAGTGGATCACTTGTTTAAGAGAGCAAACACATGAACTTATGCTTAAGTCTAGTCTTGAGATCTTTTGGCATACATGAGTGACCAAATGGAGTCCGTTTTCAAATCTATCTGAATCAGCCCGACCCTTACATCATAGAATTACTTTATTATACACTCATCCTCTCTACTCCCCTCTATCAAACAAGAATACCACCATATTAAAGGCTCCACACAAGCATGAACTCCAATGGTAGAGAGTCTAAAGAGTGCCAAGTATCCATTCTTTCCACGCTAGGATTCTTGCATACTAAATTGCCTTTCATCTGCACTCATGGATCAATGATGAACAAAAGGGATTCATAAAGGGAAGATCCACCTTGGAGGCTATTATTGATGTGTGGGAAGGCTTGGTGTTTGCGAAGGAATGTTCCCATGTTGTCGTCTTCATCAAGATAGATTTTGAAAAAGCATACGATCCCTTGGAGTGTGATTTTATTATGCAATCCTTAGAAGACATTGGTTGTGGATCAAAATTTGAATTAATATCAATGGTCAACTCTCTCAAGAAATGAGGCTAAAGTACTCTATTAGATAGGGTTGTCTGCTAGCTCCTCTTTTGTTTTCCATTTCCATCGATGGCCTTAACTACTTGGTTAACCATCTGCCCCTTCTTGGATAGGTCAAGGGTCTTTGGCTCCCTCATTGTCATAACCATATGCTAATGAGACTATTTTTCGATGACACAAAAGCTTCTGTGCATAATGACCTTAATAGTATCAACAACTTGTGCCAATGTTTAAATGATTTCTATGGAGTGTCTGGATCTAAAATAAATCACTCTAAAGCTCCTTTCAGGGCATGTAGCTCAACCTCACAGGGCATGCTATGGGGATCAACACCTTCCTCATTTCATCTATTATCTATTTTTCTTGCATGTTGGAGATCAAAAGACAAAGAACTTGTGAAGCTTGAATGTACTTATAGAAATTTCCTCTAGAATGGCAATCTCAATAGGAGAGGCATGGCCAAAATCAAGTGCGTCTTTTGTGCTAACAAGAAAGCATCTGGTGGATTGGCCATTCTGAATGTAGAAGGTATGGTAGATAAACTAGCATTGAAGTGGTTTATCAAACCTTGATGCAATGTGGATGCTTGTTGGGCAAAGCTAATTCTCAAATTCAAATCCTCTCTCATGCTTAAGGGAATCCGTAGGTGTAAGGATCTCAATCTACTCATCTTGATGTTTTCTCAATGTATGATGACTTCAAAAATGCTTTGAACTTTTTTTCTCTATATGAAAGAGTTGGAACAAGGTGAAACTATATATCAAGCTTAATGAAGATTTTAAATCGATGGTTGGGACTAGGAAAAATGATTTTTTTTGTTTCCTACTAAGAAAATCAAAGAAGTTGAGTTGGAGAACATCCAATGAGCAAAGAAACTATGGAACAAAGGTTTTAGCAAGTGGAAACATCTCTATAACCATAAAGAGGTCATTGGATGCGATTTGAACTCACAAACCCTCATAAAAGTGTTGAATATGATGATTGATGCCTTATCAAACACAAAATCAAATGTTGCAAGAAGTCAAAGACTCATCTCCTTCTCAAGAATGACCTACCTTAGATTGAATGGTTAAGATGAACCAACTGTCATAAATTGGATAAATCTTTGAGGATCCATAAACACATTGACTTACATATCTTCTTTAAGAGGAGATGGGTCCAGAACTGGTCTAGCATCAAATGGAAACTAGTGTGTAGGGACCTCTGCCATCTTTTCATAGAAAACAAAAGATTTGTTCTTATGTGGAAAATCCTCTATTGTGGAATTTAGACTAATGCCAAAGCTAATAATAAAATATATGGGGGCCCTCACTAGTGTAAGCATTGCACATTGCATTTGGAGTAGAGAGGACCTTGACAATCTCTTCTTCTCATGCCCTAGAAGCTACCCAATCTAGCAATCTCTCAATAGGATTTTGATCTTACAAAGGAAAATCAACTAGAAACAATCATTACCTAGAGAAATAATTGATTGCTCTTCTGCTTTCTGGAGCGCCATCAGAGGGGAAGCGCTTTGGAAGATATGGAAAGAAAGATGTGTGATCAATTTTGATGCCCATTAAAAAGAGTGGCCGATTGTGAAATCTCTCAGTCTATTAGGTAGATGAATATGTAATTGTAAAAAATCTCTACCTTTTAGGTACCATAGGATGTTTATCTAAAAAAAACAAACAAGGCCAAATGCAGGTGGGTTGCTCACAAGGGTGATTGAAAGCTCATTAAACTTATCTATTGTCTATATGATCCTATGCATATATTCAAGAATATTGTCTATTCATTATGGCAACATCTTCTTGGATTTAAAGACACCAAAATTGTTGAAGAAGCACTCACGAATTTGACAAACAGACATAAAAAGAAAAAAAAAGAAGGAAGCAGAATCAGAGAAAATCAAAAGCCTTAGTGGAAGGACAAATCCACGACCATTATGTACAGTACAGAATCTCCCAGGATCAGAATACGTTACGCCAAATCAAACTGTACATAGAGAGAACGTGCAAAGGAATAATAGAAGGGAAGTGCGAACAAGGACTTGCTTCAGAAGAGCGTGCAGTATAAATAAGAGCACATATAGAAAAAAGAGAGAGAGAGGAGAACAGAGAATGAGAGACCGAGAGCTTTAGTTATGAAGAAGACGCAAGAGATCGCGTATGTAGAAGAAAACGCCAGAGATCGCGTATGTAAAGATGAATAACAGAAACCTAAAACGTCAGGTATTCATCTGAGAGAGATGGTAATAAGAAACTACTCAGTATAGGAGAGTTTCTGTAGCTTGAGCAAGAAGAGGCCAAGCTCACTTGTACACATCTTCTCTAATAGAAAACACATGTTCATGTGGATGTTTGTGCGTACTGTTTGTATGCGGAAGAAACAGAGTATGTTTTAAAGTTAGTTAACAGTTAACATTTTTTCCAATAAACGCATTTTCGGTCAGTTACAGTTCTTACAGTGAACGAGTAATTTCCGGTAGAAGAACGAAGTAGATCTCGCAGAGTAGTGCGAAGTTTTGTGTGAGAGATAGCTCATTCTGTAGCTAGACATCTCTACTTTCAGTTGATCAAAGTTTCCGGTGGAAAAGATATCCACACATAGTACAAAGTGTGACCGGAAAGAGGTTGTCTGAACTGGTGGAGTTTTCTCTTAAACTTCAAAAAGAGTTCATTAAGTCAAGAAAGTTCACGCGTCACCTCCTTACTTCATGTATGTTCACTTGAAGTAATTGAAGTTCATTCCGGTACAATTTCAGTACGATTACGGTGTTAGTCTAGTGACACTCCGGTGAAATTTCGGTGCAACTTTTCCAGTGAAGTTAGAGCGCAGTCTTATATGTTGAGCGCTAGACTTTGCTAAGCTATTGATTGATTACAGAGGTGTTCTGAATCACTCTAGCTTAGTTCTTCTTGGGCGTGGCGATTTCCGCAGGCTTGATAAGGTTCAGCCTTCATGGCGTCAACAAGGAGGTATCAGAGAGAAAGAAGAATACCACACATTTCCGCAACAGTGGTATCAGAGCTAGGCGTATCTAATCAGAGTCAGAGCTAGGCGTATCTAATCAGAGTCAGAGCTAGGCGTATCTAATCAGAGTCAGAGCTAGGCGTATCTAATCAGAGTCAGAGCTAGGCGTATCTAATCAGAGCTAGAGCTAGGCGTATCTAATCAGAGCCAGAGCCAGGCATATCTAATCAGAGCCCAGAGTATTCACCATTATTGGAAACAAGAGCCGGTTAACCACAATGAGTGGAACCAGAACGAGAAAGATTCTGAAGAGCAGAAAGATTCTCAAAAGCTCACCGGAAGCAACAAAAACAAGAAGATCATGGCAGACCATGTTACTATTGATAAGTTGGACAGAGATAATTATCCTGCATGGGTAATGCGCATGGAAGCCTTACTTATGAGTAAGGACTTAATGATGTACGTGACCAGAGAAGAAAAGAAGCCGACTTTCGAAGATGATAGTCAACCCGAAAAAGAAGAATTAGAAGCCTTGAAGCTGTGGCAGAAGAAAGATGCAACGGCAAGAGCCTACATCTATAATACCGTAACAGACCATCTACTACCGCATATTAGAGGTCTAGAGAAAGCAGAGGACATATGGAGTGCATTGGAAGATCATTTCCAAAATACTACAAAAGCCAGGAAGGCTAGTTTATGGTCCGTGTTTACGACATTCAGAAAGAAGTCGAGTCAAAGCATAAGTGACTATGTCACTAAAATGAAGGATCTAGCAGATAGTCTTGGATCCATAAATGAAGAAGTCGAAGATCATAGATTGATAGCACAAGTGCTCACAGGGTTGAGAGGAGATGAAAGGTGGAAACCTTTCGTACTATCAACTGAACTTTCTTTAAATCATTTTGTGCCAGATTTAAATCAGTTGCTTGGTTTGATGCTCACATATGAGCAAGACCTGAAAGGAGATGCAGATAAAGGACAAAGCTCTGCAATGTATATGAAGAACAAAAAGAAAGAAAAAGGTAAGTCAAAAGATGAAGAAGAGTCGAGTTCGCAGGCCTATTACGCAAGAGGTAAAGGCACTCGCAGAGGAAGAGTAAGAGGTTTTGGAAGAGGAAGAAGTAACCAGAATACCAACAAGAAAGCTTGCTGGATTTGTGGATTAAGTAATCATCTAGCTCATGACTGTTGGCACAATCAACAAGGATCAAATCAAAATCAAAACAGTAATAGCAGAGGCAGAAGCGGAAGATATCAAAGAGGAAGACAAAATCAAAGAGGAGGCTATGGTAGAGGTGGAGTGAGAAGTTGGAGACAGAATTGTTGGAGAAACAATCACTAACTGGACATATATTTGAAGGTCAAATCTTAGGAAGAAAACCCCATGCCTATGTGAAGGGACAAATTCACAAATGTATTATACTTGTAAAGTTAGTTCACTCTAGTTCTAGAAGTTTTTTCAAAAGTTACGGGAATGAGAAAGTCTATATAAGTTAGTTAGTATTAACTGACGCGGTGAGAAGAAGAAGGAGGAAGACAATGAGAAAGTGAGAAGAACTCATTTTTGTTTGACTGAGTATAGTCGGGCTTCTCTGAGCGAGAAAGCACTTGTAAGCTTCTGAGTTTTCATAGTTATGACAAGAACTAGTTAAAGTTCTGTGTATATGTAATAAAGTAAGTCTATGATCCAAGGGTCTGGCCGGTTCAGACAGATCTGAAATCGGACACCGTTTGGTCATCCGTGTGTATGACCAAAGATCTCGAGTTTAGACTTACTAGGAGGTCTTGTGTTCTTGTGAACAAGTGATCCACTTAGCTTAGTGGTTAAGTCTCAAGGATGTGAAGGACGAGGTCTTGGGTTCAATCCCCATGAGGTACATGGGAAGAGTATTTTGCCCAAAGAGTTCTAGAACCTTCTAGAAGCATCCACTGGACACTTGGCGCACATGTAGTTACATGGCTGACACTTGGATGATTAGTATCCACCTGCCCAAGAAGGCAGTCCCCTGGAGAGAGCTATATATAGAGGCATTTGGTTGGGAGGAGAGTCATCTCTCTAGCATGTGGTGGTCGTAATCCTTGTTCTATTGCATTGGTATCAGAGCCAAGCTCTCATGGTGACCTTGGAGTGGGCTCATCATCTTTCTCTCCATATCTTCTGCTCTCCAATATGCGTGTGCAATGCTCGTAGATGATCAGCTTTATTGCGCCGCCGCCGAATTTGCCTATTGACTTAGCTTAAGCTTGGCAAAAGATTAGACCCTTTTGTGAGGCATACGGGATTCGATCCCTCGCCCCCGCAGACAGAGCATCATCGTCTACCCAACATGCCCACGGGCGATTGACGCTCAATAACTTGCACAACCTTTTCTTATGCCATAATCTGGCGCTGATGAACACTTGAGAAGAGATGAAAAAATCCGCGGAGCTGTTGCCGACGCGATTCGAACTCCCGTTCCCCCATTAGGAGCGCGCTGCTCTATCCACAGAGCATCATCGTGCGTGTGAAGGATTACTGGAGCAAATCTTTTAACCAAAAGTCGGCGCTGGAGAAGATCTCAATTTGTAGATCCAAAAATGCGTATTCTCCAATGAAGCAAAGGAGATTCGAACACCCGCCCCCCCAACTAGAGGACACTCGCCTATCCATAACGTCGACGGGCGTTCACGTCCAGAAGTCTGCACAAATTTGTCTTGGTTTCAAACCCAGCGTTGCAGAAGATTTCCGAAAGGAACAAAACAGAACGTAGCTTTCTGTGCCCGCTGCGTCTGCTAGGGATCGAACTCAGACGGGTTCTTTGGGAGGAGGCTCACATAGCCACGCACCCAGCCGGATTTGCTTGTTCTGTAGTGCAGAGCAGAGTGTGCTAAAGCAGTAAGCAGAGCTGAAGTACAAGCCCAACTCTCATCCATCCAAGAAGAATCAAAGATTGAGCAAAGCTTGAAGGAATTGGAGCTGTGAAGTGAAGATCCGGAGGCCGAAGTTAGTCGACCACGACGGACCAAGTCATCCAAGACTATTTCTTGATGAGGAAGCTTCAAGAATGGTGAATAGCTCCTCGCAAGGATCAAGAGGATGAATCACTCTTCCAAAGGATCAAGGGATGGACGAAGCTTTGATCAAAGCTAAGTATTTTCCAGTTTCTGCTTGGCCTTAATGCTTGATTTATCTTGTTTTCATTATTCTACACTTAATCATAGATGCACATTGAAATAGCCAAGATTTCAATTGATTAAGTCTAGATTAGAATAATGAATTAATCCATTTCTTATTTCAAGCATTAGTTTGCATTAAGGAAAGACTTGATTTCAAAAAGATCCTTGTGCATCAAAGAATGTATTTTGGTAGTTTAAATACATATTTCCTTTCCATTGAGTAAGTTTTCTATTGCACTTCAAGGGTATGTTTTTATATCATAGTGCATTAGGACAAAGGAAAGGATATACATGCATCCGGATTGCATGATATACATTCTTAGTACAAGGAAAAAAATCGTGCATCAAGTTCATGCATGATTATTGTATTAGTTTTTGAGCATTCAAAAGAACATGCATGCATACGCATGTGAACATATGCTTTTGCATGTAGATACATGCATTTGCATGGAAGAATGGAATGCTGTTTGCAAGTAGATATGAGAATGTACTCTCTTAGTATTTAGCTTACTTTATAAAGCTCGCAGTTTGACATTAGGGAAGACCAAGGACTAGTTAGTTGCAAAGACATACTAGTTCTAGTATTGCAACTCAAGTAATTAGTCGATTTCTTCCCAAGTCGATACTCTTCTATCAAAGACAAATACTTAATGACAATTAAGTATGATAGATGTCTTGCTAGGTATAAGTAAGCACTAAGAGAAAGTTAAGTAATAAATTTCCTTGATGACCAAGAAAATTTAATTACTTGCAAACTCTTTTGTGATATATGATGACTCTAAGTCCTAGATGTACTTAGAAAGTCATGCGGATAAAGCTTTAGTTGATTAGTTATATATTTTATGTAACTTCTCAAGCATCCCAAGGTTGGATGAGAACATCAACTATATTTCCAAAGTTCCATGAGCACTCTTCTATTCAGAAGATTTCGAAAGTTTTAAAGAAGTTTCTTGTGGTTTCAAGATTTGTATCTCATGATGAAACCTCGGTAAGTAACTTTTTGGAATTGAGATATGAAATAGTCAAGCCTTCTATTTCTTGTGAGATCATTCTCCTACCATGTTTAAGATGAATTTATTTTTTGGGAAGGTAGATGTTCCAAGTAGAGGATCTTAATTGATTCATGAACTCTTCCCAAAATACATATAAATTCATATTATATGATAGGTCCAAGGAATGATGCAGGCAAAACCTCTTTAGGATATAAATGTTTTGCCAAGATATAAAGGTACCAATCTTTTATAAATTTTCATTTGATTTCATCCTAAGGGGTGATGGAAATCAAAGGTTAAACCTCAACATCAATTGATCCTTGATATCAATAAAAGGATGTTAGGTTCTATAGTTGCATCTCTGGTAAATGATGCAACTAGCTAAGCAGTCTTTAGGAAATAATATAAGTCCCTAAGGACTTGAAGCAAGTGTGAACTTTTCATTTAGGAATAGAAAGTTCCAAGAAATGGATCTTGAATCCATGAACTTCTCCTAAACAAGTTATAAAGTTCAAAGTTGTGTTCACAATAACATTACTATTGGATCAATCATCAATAAATGCTTGGACTTTAAACATAATTTTGATTGGTGAAATATGTTTAAAGGACTCTAGTAACATCTGAAGATTGACCAATAATAATGAGTCTTGTATCAAACTCGAGAATAGAAGTCGATATCACATAAATGGAAGTTCAACTTAAACTTTCATACTGGCAAATGTGATATTTCGTCTCTAGTTTGATACTCAAGAAATGAATACAATTGAATCAGTAAATTTTTTGGATATTATTTGAAAGAAGTTCTTTCAAATATTCTTTTTACAAACGATTCCAAGATGAATCATTAGACTGGAAAGCAAAAAATTCCAAGATGAATCATTTGCTTCAAATTTCAAAAAGTTCTTGAAAGAAAAATCTCCCCAGACGTGAGACTAGCATCTTTCAAGAAAAGTTATAGAGTAAGTAGTTCCCAGTAAATCCCTAACCACTAGAAGTGGTATTTCAAGTCCTATTTGTGATATAACCTAAAGGTATATCAAAGATTCTTAGCTTTGGAATCTGAGAGGCATAAGTGTATGCTTGGACTTGAGAAAGATCTCTAAAAATCCTGCAGGTAAGCAAAGAAGCTTAAAGATAGTTTAAGATATCTTAAAGATAAAGACTAAGTCTTTTTATCGCAAGATCAACCAGACTTGATCAATCTTGGCCATGATTGTCCAAGTAATGTGCGATTAGAACTACTTTGTAGATTGCCCAAGTATTGGCAATAAAATTCCTTTTGGGAATTATTCACTCAAGTTCCATTTATTTGATGGAAAACTGTGAAAAAGAGTAAGTTGTTCCAAGTCTGAACAAAGTAAAGAAATTCCAAGAATGTAGTCTGCAACCGTGAAAATGGTAATTAAGTCTGTGGAAGGTAAAACATAAGTGTTTACCTATCCTTAAAGGGATTTTGGTACAAATCCAGAAAGCATGAGCGGATGCTTAAGACTTAAGCAGTAAAGAGATTCCTAAATAAAGTCCCCGGGGAAGGTACCTAAAGCAACAGTAAAGAAAGGAATCTAAAGACAAGAAGTCAAAAGCTCTTGTCGCTACAAAATTGGTCAAGGGTAAACC
The DNA here is from genome assembly GCA_020310875.1 of Ceratopteris richardii. Lineage (NCBI taxonomy): Eukaryota > Viridiplantae > Streptophyta > Polypodiopsida > Polypodiales > Pteridaceae > Ceratopteris > Ceratopteris richardii. Next base: position 54,113,917 of record CM035438.1, read on the forward strand.
AATTGAACTTGAATTCGAGAAAATTCAAGAACTTGGAATTCTGATTGATATTCTGTCAAAGAGGTTTTCAAGTTTCCAAGGCAAAGCACATGATTCTGAGGTAATCATGCGAAGGAATCAAAACCTAGGAAAATCTAGTTAGAGGTAATGCCTGAAACTTCCAATTATTGTAAAAGAATTGAAGAAATAAGGTACTCTATCAAGAGATGTTTAGACTTTAGGATAAGAATCACCCACACATTAATGTGAATATAAAATAGGGTGGTATGGGACACCAGATTTTATACTCAGATTGATGTAGGAAAGATGGAATGGGACATCGGACCGTGGGATGATGATTATCTTTTAGTCCTAGTTTGGATTTTGAAGTTAGGTTTCATCCTCAAGGGAATTAAGACTTCAAGGAAAAGTTTAATTCGTAAAGGATGAAAGTAGTAAGTATCTTATGATACTTCAAGATGACTTCAAGATCAAGGAAATTGAAGATATGAAGTAAGGAACTTCCAAGATCTTCTTAGAACACTTCAAGCTTAAGTGTTATTGATCAGAAATATTTGATAAATTTCTGAAAGAAGTTGGACTTTTACTTTGAGTTGATCTTTTCAACTAAAGATTTAATTGACTAAGTCAAGCATCAAGTTCCTAGTGTAACTTGATAAAATTCACTCTTTTAGACTCAAAGAAATGCACAAGAATTGCATTCACGGAGTCAAAAAGATTGAATGTGACCTGAACTTAGTCTCAAGTGAAGCATTATTTGAAAACTAAACTCATCGATAGAACCTCAGTGGGTCGACACACTGATGTTGGTTACCACACTAGTATCTTGTGGTTGGATGATGTTTTTGATTTTCTTTGTATCTTTCTGAGAATCCAGCTTATTTCTCTAAAAGATAAAGACAATGCTTCAATATCTTGTTGAAATAGATCTTTGAAAAGTAAAAAAGTCCTGAGTCAACTAGACTTTGACTCATAGCAAGTTTATGTATGTGCGAAGTTTGAATTGGTTGTACAAAGTCTCAGTTATCTCTTTCCGCTTTCCAAATCTTTTGGAATTGACTCAGATATGGTATCTGATTCCTTTTGCAAAAGACCAGGGATAGCCGGTTAGAATTAGATAACTAACTTGAACATCCTAGATAGATGTTATGTACAAGAACCTTTTCAATCTTCAAAAGATGATAAGTCTAAGTAGACTTATTCATTTGATTTTGCTTCAAGTTATAGCATAAATAATTTCCTAGAGTCCAGTATACTCTAGAATAGGGAAGTTAGGAATTGCTCATCAGATTGACAATTCCCAAGAACTTTCAGTTAAAAGTCTTTGAAAAAAGTCCTAAGTTGGACAATTTTCATTTTGAATTTGAATTGGTGAAGTTAGTATGGTTGATTCCACCGAAATGGTAAACTTTCTCCTACAGTTTACATGGGATTTTTTCAAACTCATTGGGACAAAGTAGTCCTCTAGTCAGGTGAAAAAATCAAGTAACTGTTAGATAAAAGTAAACCATTGTACAGACATCTAAAGTTAGATGTATGGGACAACCAAACTTCAAGTTCTCCAAAACAAATTCAAGTGAATCAAGAATTCTCAAAGTCTTGCGAGGGATAAGAATCCCACCTTCATTACTAAGCCCATGCACCAGTTATGCCCAGAAATTGACTAGTAATTTGAATCCACCTAATTCACATGTTTGTGCCTAGATCGCACATCCAGAAACTGTGAATTAGCCAGGGATATCTGTTTTTAGATCCACCCTTATTATTCTTCACTAGTTTGTACTTTGTCCCGTTCATCAAAGTGCAAACCCAGATAGTGTTTTGAATCATTTGGGCAGGGATGCCACCACAGAGATGAGACATGTTCTTCCAGTTCTAGAACATGACCATGTTCTTCCAGTTTTAGAACATGAGGCTCGGGGGTTGCCTATAGTATGTATATAGCTCTATTTTCGAGGATGAAAATCTTTTCCAAGGGGGGAAGAATGTAATAAAGTAAGTCTATGATCCAAGGGTCTGGCCAGTTCAAACAGATCTGAAATCGGACACCGTTTGGTCATCCGTGTGTATGACCAAAGATCTCGAGTTTAGACTTACTAGGAGGTCTTGTGCTCTTGTGAACAAGTGATCCACTTAGCTTAGTGGTTAAGTCTCAAGGATGTGAAGGACGAGGTCTTGGGTTCAATCCCCATGAGGTACATGGGAAGAGTATTTTGCCCAAAGAGTTCTAGAACCTTCTAGAAGCATCCACTGGACACTTGGCGCACATGTAGTTACATGGCTGACACTTGGATGATTAGTATCCACCTGCCCAAGAAGGCAGTCCCCTGGAGAGAGCTATATATAGAGGCATTTGGTTGGGAGGAGAGTCATCTCTCTAGCATGTGGTGGTCGTAATCCTTGTTCTATTGCAGTATAAGTCTTCTTCCTCCATCTCCAGTGTTTGTCTTCTGTGTAATGATTTGAAAGGTTGAAGTTTTCCAAGCAAGTCGATGCGTGGCATCAAATCTCACTTGATAAGTCCTTATCTTCATATCTGATTTTTATCTACTGCCAAATCTTCTTGAAAAGATGATGTTGTTGGAGCAACTCGATGCCTGGCATCGAATTCCAGTTGATAAGTCATATTGTAAGTGTGCATGAAATCACTTATAGTTTTGGTGTCCAAAAGATCAAGACTTTATGCGGGAAGTCGATGCCCGACATCGAATCCCTGCTGAAAAGTGGCCAAAAACATCCCAAGTCGATGCCCGGCATCGAATTCTCGTTGCAAGTCGATGCTAGGCATCGAATTCTAATTTTAAACAGGCGCTCTTACTAAAACAGGTAAAATTTCCAGTTTTGAAAGGTCATACAGGGTCATCTTGTGAGAGCCATAACTTGAGTTCTAGAGATCCGTTTGATGCATATGATAGCTTGTTGGAAAGCCCTACTCTTCTAGTTTCAGCCTATAAAGTTTCATGGAGAAATAATACTTGAGCTAGGAGAAATTAGCAAAATACTGAAGGTATGTCATTTCGGTGACTAGGAATTTCTGTAGAAGCAAAGTTCTCACGTTAGGCTATCATTTCTCAAAGTTTGGAGTGGCAATGAGTTAATGGTGACCATAGAGGTGTTCTAGTGTCACATTAATTCATTTCTTGTGGTGTTTCATACATCAACAAGTGGTATCAGAGCAGAAAGATTCTCGAGAGCAGAAGACGACAAAGGTACGAGAAGTTTTGTAAAGTTTTCCATTAAAGTTTGAAAGGTGAAGCATTTGAAGACACAAGGCATCAAAAGGTTACTTCAAAAGTATCCTCATACACAAAGAACTTCAAAAGGTATTATCCTTTATCCTTTAAGCTCACAGGTTGCAGCAGAAGGAAAGAACTATGGCAGATCATATCTCCATTGACAAACTGGACAGAGATAATTACCCCGCATGGGTAATGAGAATGGAAGCCTTACTTATGAGTAAGGATCTCATGGTATATGTAACAGGTGAAGAAGAGAAGCCAGTATTTGAAGATGAAAGCCAACCAAAGAAAGAGGAACTTGATGCTTTAAAGCATTGGCAGAAGAAGGATGCAAGTGCAAAAGCATACATCTACAATACAATCTCTGATCATTTGCTACCACACATCAGAGGATTGGAATCATCTGAAGATATATGGAATGCATTGGAGTATCATTTCCAAAGTACTACTAAAGCACGGAAAGCAAGTCTATGGTCAGAGTTTACAACATTCAAGAAGAAGCCAAGTCAAACCATTAGTGATTATGTCACTAAGATGAAGGATCTTGCAGATAGTCTTGGATCCATAGATGAAGATGTTGAAGATCACAGATTGATTGCTCAGCTACTTGCAGGTTTGAGAGGGGATGAAAGGTGGAAACCTTTTGTCTTATCAACAGAACTTTCATTAAATCATTATGTTCCAGATTTGAACCAGTTGCTTGGTTTGATGCTCACATATGAGCAAGACTTGAAGGGAGATGGAGATAAAGGTCAAAGTTCTGCAATGTACATGAAGAACAAGAAGAAAGGAGATAAAGGTAAAGCAAAGGATGAAGAGGAGTCTAGTTCTCAAGCTTATTATACAAGAGGTAAAGGCACTGGTAGAGGAAGAGCAAGAGGTTTTGGAAGAGGAAGAGGTAATCAAAATAACAACAAGAAGGCTTGCTGGATCTGTGGATTGAGTAATCATTTGGCTCATGACTGTTGGCACAACCAACAAGGTTCAAACCAGAATCAAAACAACAATAGCAGAGGTCGAGGTGGAAGATATCAAAGTAATTTCCAAAGAGGTAGACAAAGTCAAAGAGGAGGCTATGGTAGAGGTGGAGGAAGAAGTTGGGGACAGAATCAATCCTACAACACCACCTACTACAACTATGCAAATGACACACAGAATGAAAGTCATACATCATTGATGATGAACTCAATCAACACATCAGATAAAGAAGATCTAAAGGTATTTTACATTGACTCTGGATGTTCTAATCATTTGTCAGGAAACATAGAATTGATGTCAGAATTGGAAAAAGGTATTTCGAGTCACACAGTTCAAACTGGTGATAATACAAGACATAGTGTACATTCAATTGGAAAAGTGAAATGCAAGAGTGGAGCAGATTTGCTAACCAATGTTTTGTATGTTCCTACAATACCTAAAAACTTGATTAGTGTGGGACAGATAGTTGAAAAAGGTTTTCAAGTCAGGTTTACAAATGAAGGAGTATTTGTTGAAGATCCAGAGAATGGATATAATCAGATTGTCTCTGGTAAGAAAGAAGGTAGACTCTTTACTTTAAGAGTACAAGGGAACATTGGTCAAGCTTTGCTCACACATGGTGAAGGAGTGATTACAGAACTTGATCTCTGGCATAAGAGATTAGGTCATTTCAATGAAAGAGGAATTAAAGCTATGGTTGCTAATCAGTCTGTACTAGGATTACCAAATGTGCAAAGTCAACATATGGTTTATAAATGTGAAGCATGTCAAATGGGTAAAGCACACAGGTTACCATTTCAAAAGAAAGGATTCAAACATGATGGACTACTAGAGCTCATTCATACAGATGTATGGGGACCAACAAAAGAAGGATCTATCAGTGGCTCAAGGTATTATGTTCTTTTTATTGATGATGCTACAAGATGGATAACATTATATGTTTTGAAGGAAAGATCAGAAGTGTTTGGAGCCTTCAAGCATTTTCATGCATATGTAGAGAGAGTAACAGGTCAAAAGCTTAAAAGACTGAGGTCTGATGGAGGGGGAGAATACTTCTCCCAAGAGTTCAATGATTATCTTTGGAATGCAGGTATTAAGAGAGAAATAACTTGCAGGTATACACCACAACAAAATGGTGTAGCAGAAAGAAGGAACAGGACTTTGGTTGAGTTTGCTAGAGCTATGTTGAAAGAGAAGAATTCTCCAAATTATCTTTGGGCTGAAGCTGTAAATACAGCCACATATCTTGTGAATAGATTACCATGTGCAACTCTCAATGGAATGACTCCATATGGAGCTTGGTGGGGTAAGAAACCAACACTAGATCATTGTAGAGTGTTTGGATCAATTGCATATGCTTATGTGCCATCACAACTTAGGCATAAACTTGAACCAAAGGCAGAAAAATATGTGTTCATTGGTTATGATGAAAAGCAGATGGCTTACAGGTTGTGGAATCCTCTAACCAAACAATTTCTTGTTTCTAGAGATGTTACATTTGATGAACAGAAAAGTTGGTATGCAGATCAAAGTCATACAGCTGAAGAATTTGAAGAAGAGGTAAGAAGATGTGAGAAAGGAAAATCAATTGTGCAGGTGAATAGAGATGAAGACTATATGCAAGCAAGTACATCCAGAAGTGGATTAACAAGAAGGAATGAAGAAGCTCCTATATTTGATGAAGAAGTGTATCCAGAAACTTATGAAGAATGTGAACCAAGAAGGTCAAGCAGGACTAGAAGACAACCAGAAAGGTATTCTTATGATACTTCTTACATAACTCAGAAGAACTATGCATATATGGTCAAAGATGACGAAGAACCTCAGAACTATGATGAAGCTAAAGGTAAGAAGTAATGGGAAGAAGCAATGAAGGAAGAGTTCAATGCACTGGAGGAGAACAAGACATGGGAACTTGTTCCTAAACCAAATGGTAAGAAAGTAATTGGAAATAAATGGGTTTATAAAGTGAAGAAGCTTGCAGATGGAAGTATAGCCAGATACAAATCTAGATTGGTGGTGAAAGGCTATGCCCAGACCTATGGCATAGATTATGATGAGACATTCAGTCCCGTAGCTAAGATGTCAACTATAAGGACAATCATTGCTATTGCAGCTTCAAAAGGATGGACTCTAAGTCAATTGGATATAAAAAATGCATTCTTGAATGGATACATATCAGATGAGGTATACATGGAACAACCTCAAGGGTTTATAGATTCCAGGTATCCAAATTTTGTTTGCAGGTTGAGAAGAGCATTGTATGGATTGAAGCAAGCTCCAAGAGCTTGGAACTATAGACTGGTAAAGTATCTCAATGATCTTGGATATCAAAGTTCAAAAGCAGACCCAAGTCTACTTATCAGAAGAACAGAGGAAGGTACAATCTACATTTGTATTTATGTAGATGACATTATAATCACAGGTACTTCAGATGAAGGAATCAAGGAGGTAAAGAGATTACTTGAGAAAGAGTTTAAGATCAGTGACCTAGGAAAGTTGTCATACTTTCTTGGAATGGAAGTTACTTATACAGATTATGGCATATATGTATCACAAGAAAGGTATCTTCTGAATTTATTGAAGAAGTTTGATATGGAAAATTGCAGAGAAGCTTCAACTCCACTTGAAGTTAATCACAAGCTCAGTAAATATGATGGTGCAGAATACAAAGATATGAGGAAGTATCAATCTCTTGTGGGTAGTTTGATTTATGCTACACTAACAAGACCTGATCTTAGTTATGCAGTGGGAGTTTTGTCACAATTCATGCATTGTCCAAAGGATCCACATTGGATTGTAGGTCAAAGAGTTCTCAGATATATCAAAGGAACTATAAAAGAAGGATTATATTATCCTTTTACATCAGATTTGAAGTTGAGAGCCTATAGTGATTCAGATTGGGCAGGTAACCAGGATGACAGAAGATCAACTCATGGTTACATGATATACATTGGTGATAAGCTTGTAAGTTGGTGTTCAAAGAAACAACATACAGTAGCATTATCATCAACTGAAGTAGAGTACAAAGGACTTGTGGAAGCAGCTAAGGAAGTCATATGGATGCAGACATTGTTCAAGAGCTTAGAGATTGATCAAGGTACACCTACAATACATGGAGATAATATGAGTTCACTTTATCTTGCAGCAAATCCAGTATTTCATGCAAGGACAAAGCACATAGAGATACAATATCATTTTCTCAGAGAAAAGGTAATGGAGAAGGAGATTGAAGTGGAGTAAATTTCTACTAAAGATCAGTTAGCAGACATAATGACAAAGAGCTTGGATGGTGTGAAGACCAGCAGATTCAAAAGCATGGCAGGAGTAAAAGAAAAGAAGAAGATATGAAGAAACAGGGAATGTCAATTAGTGATTGAGGGGGAGCTGTTGGAGAAACAATCACTAACTGGACATATATTTGAAGGTCAAATCTTAGGAAGAAAACCCCATGCCTATGTGAAGGGACAAATTCACAAATGTATTATACTTGTAAAGTTAGTTCACTTTAGTTCTAGAAGTTTTTTCAAAAGTTACGGGAATGAGAAAGTCTATATAAGTTAGTTAGTATTAACTGATGCGGTGAGAAGAAGAAGGAGGAAGACAATGAGAAAGTGAGAAGAACTCATTTTTGTATGACTGAGTATAGTCGGGCTTCTCTGAGCGAGAAAGCACTTGTAAGCTTCTGAGTTTTCATAGTTATGACAAGAACTAGTTAAAGTTCTGTGTATAAGTCTTCTTCCTCCATCTCCAGTGTTTGTCTTCTGTGTAATGATTTGAAAGGTTGAAGTTTTCCAAGCAAGTCGATGCGTGGCATCGAATCTCACTTGATAAGTCCTTATCTTCATATCTGATTTTTATCTACTGCCAAATCTTCTTGAAAAGATGATGTTGTTGGAGCAACTCGATGCCTGGCATCGAATTCCAGTTGATAAGTCATATTGTAAGTGTGCATGAAATCACTTATAGTTTTGGTGTCCAAAAGATCAAGACTTTATGCGGGAAGTCGATGCCCGGCATCGAATCCCTGCTGAAAAGTGGCCAAAAACATCCCAAGTCGATGCCCGGCATCAAATTCTCGTTGCAAGTCGATGCTAGGCATCGAATTCTAATTTTAAACAGGCGCTCTTACTAAAACAGGTAAAATTTCCAGTTTTGGAAGGTCATACAGGGTCACTTGTGAGAGCCATAACTTGAGTTCTAGAGATCTGTTTGATGCATATGATAGCTTGTTGGAAAGCTCTACTCTTCTAGTTTCAGCCTATAAAGTTTCATGGAGAAATAATACTTGAACTAGGAGAAATTAGCAAAATACTGAAGGTATGTCATTTCGGTGACTAGGAATTTTTGTAGAAGCAAAGTTCTCACTTTAGGCTATCATTTCTCAAAGTTTGGAGTGGCAATGAGTTAATGGTGACCATAGAGGTGTTCTAGTGTCACATTAATTCATTTCCTATGGTGTTTCATACATCAACAAGAATCAATCCTACAACACCACCTACAACAACTACGCAAACGACACGTAGAATGAAAGTCATACATCGTTGATGATGAACTCTATCAGCACATCGGAAAACGAAGACCTAAAGGTATTTTACATTGATTCTGGATGCTCGAATCATTTGTCAGGAAATATAGAACTGATGTCAGAACTAGAAAAAGGTAGTTCTAGTCACACTGTTCAAACAAGTGACAATACGAGACATAGCGTACACTCAATTGGAAAAGCGAAATGCAAGAATGGAGCAGATTTGCTAACCAATGTTTTGTATGTTCCAACAATACCGAAAAATTTAATTAGCGTGGGACAGATAGTTGAGAAAGCTTTTCAGGTCAGATTTACAAATAAAGGTGTATTTGTAGAAGATCCCGAGAACGGATACAATCAGATCTTCTCTGGTAAGAAAGAAGGCAGACTCTTTACTTTAAGAGTACAAGGGAACATTGGCCAAGAGTTACTCACACATGGTGAAAAGGTAATTACAGAACTTGATCTCTGGCATAAGAGATTGGGTCATTTCAATGAAAAAGGAATTAAAGCTATGATAACGAATCAGTCAGTATTGGGATTACCAAATATACAGAATCAACATATGATTCACAAGTGTGAAGCATGTCAGTTGGGAAAATCCCACAGGTTACCTTTCCAGAAGAAAGGATTCAAACATGATGAAGTGCTCGAGCTTATTCATACAGATGTATGGGGGCCAACGAAAGAAGGATCAATCAGCGGATCAAGGTACTATGTTTTATTCATTGATGATGCAACAAGGTGGATAACTCTTTATGTTTTGAAAGAGAAATCATAAGTATTTGGAGCTTTCAGGCATTTTCATGCATATGATGAAAGACTTACCAGACGAAAACTTAAAAGACTGAGGTCTGATGGAGGGGGAGAATACTTCTCCCGAGAATTCAATGACTATCTTTGGAATGAAGGTATTAAGAGAGAAATAACCTGCAGATATACACCACAACAAAATGGAGTAGCAGAAAGAAGGAACTGAGTTCTAGTCGAATTCGCACGAGCCATGCTAAACGAAAAGGATTGTCCAAATTATCTTTGGGCTGAAGCTGTAAACACAGCTACATACTTGGTAAACAGATTACCATGTACATCATTGGAAGGAATGACCCCTTATGAAGCATGGTGGGGAAAGAAGCCAACACTTGATCACTGCAAAGTGTTTGGATCAGTAGCGTATGCTTATGTACCGTCTCAACTCAGACATAAGCTTGAACCGAAAGCAGAGAAATATGTGTTCATCGGATATGATGAAAAGCAGATGGGATACAGGTTATGGAATCCTCTAACCAAACAATTTACTGTGTCCAGAGATGTTACATTTGATGAACAGAAAAGTTGGTATGCAGATCAAAGTCATACGACTGAAGAATTCGAAGAAGAAATAAAAAGAAGAGAGAAAGGAAAATCAATTGTGCAGGTGAACAGAGATGAAAATCATATGCAGGCAAGTACGTCCAGGAACGGATCAGGTATGAGAAATGAAGACAATGAAGAAGTGCATTCAGATACATATGAAGAGTTTGAACCAAGAAGGTCAAACAAAAATAGAAGACAACCAGAAAGGTACTCGTATGATACGTCATACATAACTCAGAAAGACTATGCATATATGGTCAAAGATGATGAAGAACCACAGAGCTATGATGAAGCTAAAGACAAAAAGCAATGGAAAGAAGCAATGGAAGAAGAAATCAGCGCACTGGAGGAGAACAAGACATGGGAACTTGTTCCGAAACCAAATGGTAAGAAAGTAATCGGAAATAAATGGGTTTTCAAAGTAAAGAAATTTGCAGATGGAAGGATAGCCAGACACAAAGCAAGGCTGGTGGTCAAAGGCTATGCCCAGAAGCATGGCATAGATTATGATGAGACGTTTAGTCCGGTGGCAAGGATGTCAACCATAAGGACAGTGATTGTTGTAGCATCATCGAAAGGATGGAAGCTAAGTCAGCTAGATATAAAGAACGCATTTTTGAACGGATACATTTCTGATGAAGTGTACATGGAACAACCTGAAGGGTTCGAAAGTTCCGGATACCCGAATTTTGTCTGTAAAAGCACTTTATGGACTGAAGCAAACTCCAAGAGCTTGGAATTACAGACTTGTGAAATATCTAAACGAACTTGGATACCAAAGTTCGAAGGCAGACGCAAGTCTACTCATAAAGAGAACAGAAGAAGGTATGATCTACATTTGTATTTTTGTAGACGACTTAATAATCACAGGAACATCAGATGAAGGGATTACAGAAGTAAAGAAACTACTCGAAAGAGAGTTCAAGATCAGTGACCTAGGGAAGTTGTCATACTTTCTAGGAATGGAAATCACATACACAGATCATGGTGTATATGTGTCACAAGAAAGGTATCTCCTAAACTTACTAAAGAAGTTTAATATGGAGAATTGCAGAGAAGCTTCAACACCGCTTGAAGTAAATCATAAACTCAGCAAATACAGTGGTGCAGAGTTTAAAGATATGAAGAAATATCAGTCATTAGTAGGAAGTCTAATTTATGCTACGCTAACAAGACCGGATCTTAGTTATGCAGTGCGAGTTCTCTCACAGTTTATGCATTGTCCGACAGATCAACATTGGGTTGCAGGACAGAGAGTTCTTAGATATATTAAAAGAACTATAAAAGAAGGATTATATTATCCTTTTACGTCCGACATAAAGCTCAGAGCATACAGTGACTCAGACTGGGCTGGAAGTCAAGATGACAGAAGATCAACACACGGGTATATGATATACCTAGGAGATAAGCTGGTAAGCTGGTGTTCAAAGAAGCAACACACAGTAGCGTTATCGTCAACAGAAGCAGAGTATAAAGGACTTGTAGAAGCAGCTAAAGAAATAATATGGATGCAGACCTTGTTCAAAAGCATGGGTATTGATCAAGGTATACCTATCATACATGGAGATAATATGAGCTCTCTATATCTTGCAGCAAACCCAGTATTTCATGCAAGAACAAACCACATAGAAATTCAATATCATTTCCTGAGGGAAAAGGTAATGGAGAAGGAGTTAGAAATTGTATACACTCTAACAAAGGGTCAGATTGCAGATATGCTAACAAAGAGTTTGGATGGAACGAAGACAAACAGATTCAAAGAAATGGCAGGAATAAAAGAAAGGAAGATATATGAAAGACCGGAAGATGTCAAATTAGTGATTGAGGGGGAGCTGTTGAAGAAACACTCACGAATTTGACAAACAGACATAAAAAGAAAAAAAAAGAAGGAAGCAGAATCAGAGAAAATCAAAAGCCTTAGTGGAAGGACAAATCCACGACCGTTATGTACAGTACAGAATCTCCCAGGATCAGAATACGTTACGCCAAATCAAACTGTACATAGAGAGAACGTGCAAAGGAATAATAGAAGGGAAGTGCGAAAAAGGACGTGCTTCAGAAGAACGTGCAGTATAAATAAGAGCACATATAGAAAAGAGAGAGAGAGAGGAGAACACAGAATGAGAGACCGAGAGCTTTAGTTATGAAGAAGACGCCAGAGATCGCATATGTAGAAGAAGACGCCAGAGATCGCGTATGTAAAGATGAATAACAGAAACCTGAAACGTCAGGTATTCATCTGAGAGAGATGGTAATAAGAAACTACTCAGTATAGGAGATTTTTTGTAGCTTGAGCAAGAAGAGGCCAAGCTCACTTGTACACATCTTCTCTAATAGAAAACACATGTTCATGTGGATGTTTGTGCGTACTGTTTGTATGCGGAAGAAACAGAGTATGTTTTAAAGTTAGTTAACACTTAACATTTTTTCCAAACGCATTTTCGGTCAGTTACAGTTCTTACAGTAAACGAGTAATTTCCGGTAGAAGAACGAAGTAGATCTGGCAGAGTAGTGCGAAGTTTTGTGTGAGAGATAGCTCATTCTGTAGCTAGACATCTCTACTTTCAGTTGATCAAAGTTTCCGGTGGAAAAGATATCCACACATAGTACAAAGTGTGACCGGAAAGAGGTTGTCTGAACTGGTGGAGTTTTCTCTTAAACTTCAGAAAGAGTTCAGTAAGTCAAGAAAGTTCACGCGTCACCTCCTTACTTCATGTATGTTCACTTGAAGTAATTGAAGTTCATTCCGGTACAATTCCGGTACGATTACGGTGTCAGTCTAGTGACAATCCGGTGAAATTTCGGTGCAACTTTTCCAGTGAAGTTAGAGCGCAGTCTTATATGTTGAGCGCTAGACTTTGCTAAGCTATTGATTGATTACAGAGGTGTTCTGAATCACTCTAGCTTAGTTCTTCTTGGGCGTGGCGATTTCCGCAGGCTTGATAAGGTTCAGCCTTCGTCGCGTCAACAAGGAGTGGTATTAGAGAGAAAGAAGAATACCACACATTTCCGCAACAAAAACATCAGGAAATGATTTAAACGATTAAAACTCAAAACCAAAATTATGGCCAATTTTTGATAAAAAGCAATAGGGAACAACTTATGAACCAGCTCGCTGGATACTAATGGCAAAGGAGATGCAAACTATCAACAATAGGATTCAATCAATTCAAATACCCACATGATATGGAGTATCTTTTCAAAACAGGTTTACCTTGGATGATAGGACCTTATCTCGGTTAAAAACACATGATTGACATAACTTTCTAAAGCATATTTTACCTCTTGTCATCAATGAATATGCAATGAAAGGATTATGGGACATGATTTATCATCTTGGGTCACTTATAAGACTATTTGATATCTTTTCTTTACAAATTAATTTCTTTATAATCCAATTTATGAATGATAATGTTGGAACATCAAGATTACACTATGCTTGAGGTGGATTTGATCTACATCAAAGGCTATCATGTCGAAAGAATATACATTGGAGAGTTCTTTTTCTTATGCTCACTTATTATACATTTGAAAAACGTTTTTCATGGATTTTTTAAACATTGTAAAAGCCTTGAGCTTTACACATGTAAAAGTAGAAAGATAGAGCCCAAATCCCATAAATTTTTGGTGGTTGAGTTGCATTCAATCAAGCAATCAATCACCTAAAAGTAGATCAAACTAGATGTTCACTTTTCCTAGATTGTAGGAAAGTGAATTGATTCCCTCCAACAACCATTCCCACCCTCATTTGAATTAAAAATCCACTTGTAGAAGTTATGGGGCACTTCTAGAGTCTATATAAAGTCTTGAAATCACTTGTATAATACATGGAAGCAATATACATACACTTGTGACCATCATTGTCTTGCTCCTTCAATTCTCTGCATCATCTTCTTCGCCAACAGTAATCTTCCAGAGGCTACTGCTTTCCGTACAAAGCTCCAAATTGAGTGCAAGATGGCTCATTGGAAAGATATTAGTGTCTAGTTTATGTATAAGGTTTCATAACATTTGGTTTAGTAGATTGGGAGAAATCTTAATTTTTCTATCTCGAGGTCAATCTCTGCGTATTCCTGAAAAATAGGAAGTACCACTATTGAATGTTTGATTCATTCCTATAGTATATTTTGCTTATTCATCATACTTTTGCACATTCTATACACTCAACCATAGGTGTATCACTCCCATAAAAGGATTTTTTCTAATTGTAATCACGTTGATCGCTATGAGCATTTGAAGTTCATTATGTCTTCCATAGATAGTAAGTGTTTTGAGCTAGTGGACATGGGAATCTATCTGTTTTGTATCCACTCCTTCTCCTTGATGCTCCAAAGTACATAGTGCATTTCTTTACACTTATTGCATGCGTATAAGGTCTATTTGAGTCTCCATAAGCTCAAGGGCTGGTATTGTGCCAGTTGGATGGACCAAACTTTGTCACTTTGAAATGCACTTTTCTACCTCCCACAAGCTTCTCCAAGTTCTTTCAATGGTATAAGAGCTAGATCAAGATGGGTGATGACTTTCCCTCAATGATTGAGATCAACACAACTACACGGCTTGGAAAATCAGAATGGAGGCCTATTTGCAAGGTATAAATCTTTGTGGAATTGTAGCAAGTGATGAAGTTATGCCTATTCCAATATCCAAAGGAGGACCTACACAAGAGGAGATAGATAAGCTCACACTTTGGTGCACAAGGGATGCTCAAGTAAGGTCATACATACTAAAATCTATCTCTGAGTTTCTATTACCACATATTAGAGGATGCAAGACATCTCAAGAGACTTGGAATGCCCTCAAGACTTTATTTTCTACTAGTACCAAAGCAAGAAAGAATCATCTTTGGAACGAGTTCAACCAAATGAAAAAGACACCTAAACAAACCATCATAGAGTTTGTTACCAAGGTCAAGGAGGTTGCAGATCAGTTGGCATCCATTGGAGAGCTCATTGTAGAAGAGGCTATCATGAGGCAAATTCTCAATGGAATTCAAAGTGATAAGCAATGGCAATCCTTCACAATGGCTTATGATCTCATCATGGATGTTCAAACTCCAGACTTCAACATCTTTCTTGGACAACTCTTCAATCAAGAGCCCAACAATAGCATAATGGAAGGTAACTCCTATCATGGTAATTCAGCTAGTGCTCTATATGCAGATAAGAAGGATAAGAAGCAAAAAGGCAAGACGAAGGAAGAAGATGAAGAAGAGACTTCCCAAGCCAACTTCGCAAGCAAAAGCAAGTGGAAAGGGAAGAAGAAAGGACAAAAGCAAGACAAAGCTAAAGGTTAGAATGTTCAACCTTGTGCCATCTGTGATAAGACCAACCAGACCACCCAATATTTTTGGTTCAATGGGAAGACCCAGAAAGGAAGTGGAAGAGGTGGATATGGCAGCAATAGAGGCAGAGGTGGACACAACTTCAACAATAACAATAGAGGCTATAATAGAATGGACTACAACAATTATTCATAAGATCAACCACATGAAGACTCATTGCTTCTCATGAATCTAAGCCACAAAGAAGGTAAAGAAGATGATCATTTGTTCTATATAGATTCAGGATGTTCAAATCATGTTTCAGGCAACATTGCTCTTCTATCTGACTTGGAAAGTCCAAAGCATAGACATGAAGTACAAACAGGGGATGATACAAAGCACAATGTGGAGAAGATTGGTAATTTCAAAGCTTCCAATGGCAGGATAAACATTTTAAGTAATGTTCTCAATGTACCCACTATCACTGAAAACCTAATAAGTGTAGCCTAGATAGTTGAAAAACGCTTTCAAGTTAGGTTCACCTAACATGGACGTTTTGTGGAAGATCCATGTCAAAGCTTCAAGAAGATAGCCATAGGTGAGAAAAATGGTATGCTCTTTACTTTTGAAGTAGGAGAAACCAGGAACATAGCTCTATTGAACTTTGGGTCTCAAACCCTAAGTGAGCTTGAAGTCTCGCATAAGTGACTTGCTCATGTGGATGAAAGAACCTTGAAGGATATATGCAGGGATCAACGTGTTATAGGATTGTTGAACATATCAAAGCAACACATGAATCTAATGCATGTCAGATTGGGAAGGCACAAAGACAACCATTCAACCACAAAGGCTACATCCACAACAACTTATTGGACTTAGTACATACAGATGTATGGGGACCAAGTCAAGAACCTTCATTGGCAGGATCAAGGTATTATGTCTCATTTATTGACGACCATAGTAGATGGAATGTTCTATACTTTATCAAGATTAAGAATGAAGTTTTTGATAGCTTCAAAAGTATCTCGCACATGTGCAGAATCATACAAGAAGATCACTCAAGAAGCTCAGATCTGATGGAGGGGGAGAATACTTCTCCAAAGAGTTTGATGAGTTCTTCCAGGACAAAGATATCAAAAGGGAAGTGACTATCAGGTACTCTCCTCAACTGAATGGAATCGTTGAGAGGAGAAATAAGACATTGGTTGGATCAGACAGAACAATGCTTGAAGAGAAGAAGTTGCCACATTATCTATGGGTAGAGGCTATTTCAAATGTTGAGTACCTTGTCAATAGATTACCATCCAAATCATTTCAAGGTATGACTCCTTATGAAGCATGGCATGGAAGAAAACATAGTCTTGTACATTGCAAGGTGTTTGGTTGTTTAGCTTATGTTCATGTACCATCACAAATAAGAGGTAAGCTAGATGAAAGGGCAACAAAGGCAGTGTTTATTAGATAGGATTCCACTCATATGGGTTACATGTTGTATAATCCTTCAACCAAGCAATTCACTACAAGTAGATATGTTGTGTTTGAAGAATACATGTCTTGGTATGATGAAGACAAACAAAAGGTAACTTTACCATATGACCTTGATTCTGATTCTCATCAATTAGGAAGCAAGCATGATACACATGTCCCGGATCCAAGAAGTGATACTAAGGATGACCAAGATGAGAGAGAAAAGGATTACAAACTATGGAAGTCAAGAGGCAAAGCAAAGATGCAAGAGGTTGGAGAATGCTCCAAACAAGCACGTAGAAGACGAGCAAGAGAGAAGAAACAACCAAAAAGGTATGGATATGATTCCACATTTGTTACAAAGCATTCAATATACTTGACAAAAGACTCTACTTTAGAGGAACCGTGAACCTATCAAGAGGCAAAGGGAAACCCTAATAGGGAAAAGGCCATGAAAGAAGAAATAGATGCAATAAAGGAGATGGACACTTGGGATTTGGTTCCAATGTCATGCAATCAAAAGGTAATTGGTTGCTGATGGGTATATAAAGTTAAAAGAAATTCAGATGGATCAGTTTGCAGGTACAAGGAAAGATTAGTTGCCAAAGTATGCTCACAAACTCATGGTATAGACTATGAGGAAACATTTTCACGTGTTGCAAAGATGACTACAATCAGAACATTGATAAGTGTATCTGTTGCAAGGAATTGGAGACTCCTCCAACTTGATGTGAAAAATGCATTCTTAAATGGTTGGATAAGTGAAGAGGTATACATGTCACAAGCACCAAGTTTTGAAGACCCTAATCATCCATCTTATGTTTGTAGCCTTAAGAAAGCATTGTATGGATTGAAACAAGCTCCTAGAGCTTGGAATTATGGGTTGGTTACATATCTTCAAGATCAAGGGCTCAAACCTAGTAGCTCACATCCTTCTCTATTCATCAAGAGGGCTCACGATGAGGTTATCTATCTATGTATATATGTAGATGATATTATTGTGATAGGTGATGATCTAAATGGCATTCAAAGGATCAAGAGCCACATGCAAGAAGAGTTCAAAATTAGTGAGCTAGGTGAGCTCACATATTTCCGAGGTATGTAGGTGATATACACAGATGAAGGAATGTATTTGACTTAGAGAAGATACATTCAGGATCTTCTTCTCAAGTTCAAAATGGAGAATACTAAACCTGTAGGTACACCTTTGGAGATGAATCATAAACTTAGTGTTTATGAAGGTGAGAAAATTGAAGACATAAAAGAATATCAAAGCTTGGTAGGTAGCTTGATATATGCTCCTCATACAAGGGCAGATATCTCATATAGTGTGGGAGTGCTTAGTCACTTCATGCACTCACCAAGAAGACCACACATGGATGGAGCTAAGAGAGTACTTAAGTATCTCAAAGGTACAATCAACGAAGGTATATTCTATCCTTACTCTTCAGATTTGGATATCAAAATCTATTCAA
This sequence comes from Ceratopteris richardii, assembly GCA_020310875.1. Taxonomy (NCBI): domain Eukaryota; kingdom Viridiplantae; phylum Streptophyta; class Polypodiopsida; order Polypodiales; family Pteridaceae; genus Ceratopteris; species Ceratopteris richardii. Next base: position 54,132,223 of record CM035438.1, read on the forward strand.
ATGTCCATTGGGCAGGAGCTAAGGATGATAGAAAAAGTACTTCTGGGTACTTAGCGTTTGCAGGTTCAAAGCTAGTGTCATGGAGTTCCAAGAAGCAACCTACAGTTGCTTTATCCTCAACTGAAGCAGAGTATAGAGGCTTGACCATAGCAACTCAAGAGGCAATATGGTTAAAGGCATTGTATACAGATTTGGGACTTGTGAGTTCCAAACCTCACATATTTGGAGATAATGCAAATGATTTTTCCTCTCCCCAATCCCATTATGTTGTTCTCTACATCTATAGGATAATTGTCTTTAAATGCATGGTCACTTACATATTGATTAGAGTTCTTGGAAATGTATTCTCTAGGCCCGAGTTTGATCATAAACACTCTATATACATGCCCAATCGCTTCTTCACCATATCCTTAGACTTGAAAAAACATTCAAACACGTCAATTTTGTGCTTCAAGAGGTATATCCAAGTATATCTATTGTAATCATCGATGAATATAAGAAATTAAATTTATGCACCACTTTAATTCGTTCGTGCAAGAACAAATACAACATTATGTATCAATTGTAGGAATCTCTTTCTACTCATTTCCCTCCTTGGAAATTTCATTCACAACATCTTTCAAATCTCAAGTTGTAGCACCTTGATAAGACACAAAATGACATTTACTTTTTTGTAGAGTTTAACTTGCACAATTTTTTGTGTCGAAGTTCTTTGTGTCAGAGTTCCGCTATGTCAAAATGTGCATTATTCCTAGCATACATATTTTCATAAATTGGTGTCTCCGAGTCAAACGTGAAAAGCCTCCTTCTCTTGCCATCACCAAATCATCTCCCGCTCAGCTCATACTTAAAAGTCCTCAATAAAATAACCATGTTCATTGAAAATTACATCCTTAGTCTTTTGGCAAGTTGACCCATGGAAATTAGGTTATTTGTGATGCTTGCCACATCTAGGACATCACATAAAGTGTTTTGGACCCAATTTTACCATAAAAGTGATACGTTTTCACATGATTTGTCAGACGTACCATATCATGTCTACTTGCACCATTTCAAGATCTTGACATGCTATGATCTTGACATGCTATGAGTATAGTCTCTACTTCGTACTCTTTGAGTAGTCTACTTATGATAGAAATTCCTCTCTAAATGGAAAGAATTTCCACCTTTATACCAATATCTAGGTTCTTGCATTCTACTCTATTTATTAAATTTAAATTAATCCACCTCTTTACGAAGAATTTCTATTTCTAGAGGTTCATCATCCATGACCAGCATGTGTTTCACTATTCTAAAAAAAATGATTTCTCTCTAGAATTTCCACCACCAAATGATTTCAAACAAGCCTTATCTTAGTAGTCATACTTAAGGCAAATAGCTCATCAAAATAAGGCATAGCACCTCCTACGAAAATTGAGGTATCTAGAACTTTATACTCTAGTCCTAGGCCATTTAGCATGGGTTAAAACATATACTCATCATCCACTATGAAATAAACAAATGCTAACTCATTTGTAATAGCCCTATTGTCTTGTCACACTCTTTGTAAGTTTTGATTTAAGTGAATCTTTCTAAACTCAATGGAAATGCCATAAATTTGTGAATTATGTCCCATTCTTTATGAGGTATAGTATCCTTCATGATGTGATGAAGTAGAGTCTGTGATATTCATACGGATATCGAAGATATCATCTTCCTAGAATTCTCACTCATGTTTTCAATTCTTTCGTTAAACAACATTTAAATTATAGGGGAAATTAAGGACACTCGTCCTCTCCATTGATTAGATTTCAAAGGTCTTCATCTATCAGAAATTTTTGCACTCTATAGGAGGAAATATGCTGATTATAGGACCAAATATGAGCCTTGGGGACTTTTTAGGATGTGATGAATCTATAGTGAACTCTTGGAAAACCCCTAAACCCTTATTACTTTACAAAAACTTACTGAATTCTAACAAGACTTTGGGAAAGTGTTCTTTAGGGAATGTATATGTCTTCACAGAAAATCATCATAAAGTGTTCTTTTCACACTCACAACTTTACCAGTTGAATGGATATCTTTGATGAAATGTCGTTTGCTTCTTGCATAGCGATGCATTTTTGCAAATGCTTACCCCTATAATAATATCTTTTGCAATTACATTTAGTTCTTAGGAATGTGACTATTAGTTTGGTTTAAAGTTTGTACCATCCCTACAAATACTGCCAGTAGAATTACTTCGTAATTGTGGAACACCTAATCAATATTTGAGAAAACCTCCATCTAATATTATCTATAAATTTTGGTGTTGGTATGCCTATTTATGTACTTTCTTTTAATTTTGCAATATTCTATGCCTTAAAGATGGAAATACATATGCATGCATGTATCAAGGTAGGATATATATATATATATATATATATATATATATATATATATATATATATATATATATATATATATATATATATATATATATATATATATATATATATATATACCCACACACACACACATATATATATATATATATATATATATATATATATATATATATATATATATATATATATATATATATATATATATATATATATATATATATATACACACACAAAAAAAAAAAAAAACACACACACACACACACTCTCTCGTTCTTATTTTCCTTCAATTATTTACACACACTCCATAGATTTTTCCAACGAATGATGAATTTACGATGATTCTTTGAGACGAAATGTGTACCATAGCGAGATGTCTCGAAAAGGTGATTATACAAATGTGTAACACGTTGTTGTGCTTAACATGGTATAGGTGGTGTATCCAATGTCTAATACCATATCCTATGGAAGTACTTCAATAAATGAAACAAGTACCAAAGGACTATATGATTTAGCCTCTAGCTTCCTTTTGATCAGTCCTATTTGTCTAAACAAGAATCTCATTCCCATCTTGGTTTCTGTAAAGATACAACCTTAATGGTTCTTGCAATTCACATCCAATTACAATAGACATTGGCTTTTCCTTGTTTCTCATCTTGACTCAATCATCCATAGCAGCATTACTGACTTGAGGCTAATCCGAAATACACAGACATCTATTGAATATTTAGTGATGCTAATTCATGGTCCATCACTCTTTTGATTAGCTACCTTTGACATCTGTAACATCTTTTACCAATTGCACAGCTTTAGATATGTCTCGAAAAGGTGATTATACAAATGTGTAACTCGTTTAACTCGTTGTTGTGCTTAACATGGTAGAGGTGGTGTATTAATAAGTGAATGAGGTACCAAAGGACTATGATTTAGCCTCTAGCTGCCTTTTGAGCAATCCTATTCTCTAAACAAGGAACTCATTGATCCCAACCTTGATGGTTCTTGCGAATTCCCACACCACTACTCAGCTCATAGGAGCACTCATATCCAATTGCAATCGACATTGGATTTTCTTTGTTTCTCATCTTGATTCAATCATCCATAACAGTATTACTGACTTGAGGCTAATCCGAAATATATAGACATCTATTGAATATTTAGTGATGCTAATTCATGGTCCATCACTCTTTTCATTAGCTACCTTTGACATCTCTAACATCTTTTACCAATTGCACAAATTTAGAGATGTCTTGAAAAGGTGATTATAAAATTGTTTAACTCGTTATTGTGCTTAACATGGTAGAGGTGGTAGATCAATAAGTGCAAGAGGTGCCAAAGTACTATGATTTAGTCTCTAGCTGCCTTTTGATCAGTCCCACACCACTACTTAGTTGATAGGAGCACTCATATCCAATTGCAATCGACATTGGCTTTTCTTTGTTTCTCATCTTGACTCAATCATCCATAGCAGTTTGAGGCTAATCTAAAATATACAGACATCTATTCAATATTTATTGATGCTAATACGTGGTCCATCACTCTTTTAATTAGCTACCTTTGATATCTCTAACATCTTTTACCAATTGCACAAATTTAGAGATGTCTTGAAAAGGTGGTTATACAAATGTGTAACTCGTTGTTGTGCTTAACATGGTAGAGGTGGTGCATCCATAAGTGAAAGAGGTACCAACGGACTATGATTTAGCCTCTGTCTGCCTTTTGATCAGTCCTATTCTCTAAATAAGGCACCCATTGATCCCAACCTTAATGGTTCTTGCATTGAATCATTGAATCTCAGCTAACATGAATACTCATATCCAATTGCAATCGACAATGGCTTTTCCTTGTTTCTCATCTTGACTCAATCATCCATAGTGGAATTACTGACTTGAGTCTAATCCGAAATATACAGACATCTATTGAATATTTAGTGATGCTAATTCATGGTCCATCACTCTTTTAATTAGCTACCTTTGACATGTCTAACATCTTCTACCAATTGCACAAATTTAGAGATATCTCGAAATGCGTAACTCGTTGTTGTGCTTAACATGGTAGAGGTGGTGTATCAATAAGTGAAAGAGGTACCAAAGGACTATGATTTAGCCTCTAGCTGCCTTTTGATGAGTCCTATCTCTAAACAAGGCACTCATTGATCCCAACCTTAATGGTTGTTGTGAATTCCCACACTACTACTCAGGTGATAGGAGCACTCATATCTAATTGCAATCGACATTTTCTTTTCCTTGTTTCTAATCTTGAATCAATCATCCATACCAGTATTACTCACTTGAGGCTAATCCGAAATATACAGACATGTATTGAATATTGCTGATGCTAATTCATGGTCCATCATAATGAAATAAGATGTCGTGCATCATAATCATAGGAATTGATTAGCACTTTTTTAATCAGCTACCTTTGACATCTCTAACATCTTTTACCAATTGCTCTCTTTTCTAGGCTGAACTGCAAAAAATGATTGGGACATTGGATAGCTAGCCTACAATCGTAGATGGTCTTTAATAAAATATAGGTAAGTCGAGGATCTGTGATACCTCAAGCCTGTAATCGCTTCTGTCAAGAACACCTTTGGCATTAACACCTTTTATTCAGGTGACCTTTTGTCAGATGCATGGGACGACCATGTGCTCTTATCCTTCTACCAAATATTCATGAATTTGTTTATTGGCATTGCTTATATATATATATATATATATATATATATATATATATATATATATATATATATATATATATATATATATATATATCTTCCTTTCTTCAATGATTCAATGCACACTTCACCTGTTTATCTGCACATACAGCTTCTCTCGCTGTTTACATTTCTTGAGTTGGTGTCGGAGCCTGCGCAGCTACAGGTATTTAGTAGTGTTTAACATCCCTATTGAAGTTGACGTTTGAAAATTTGACAGATAGAGAAGGTCGTTGAAAATGATCCCCATACAGAGCTGTGAGCTCAAAAACGGGCAGCCCAACTTGCCGAGATGCTTAAGGAGGGTAATATTAGTTGTAGTAGGTTAATCAAATCGAATGCTATTGCAAAACGCATAATGAGCACCATATTTCAATTTTTATTTAAACATCGTAATTTTTCCTCTCATTAAAAATAGTTGTGCACTTATACAGACAAATTTGTGTATTATTACAATCTACATATCTTAGTCCTCAGAAGTGATCATTCAGATAACATTGCCTACAGGTTACATCATTTGGAGGAATAGAAAAAATAGACGAACTGACGAAAGGAATGTATGGTAGCAGCATGATCATATATGTACTACCGTACCCAGTTGATGTTTCATTCAAAAAATGTTTGTGGAAATCTGCAAAAAAGCCAACATATAACACACGAATGAGTGTAAAAAGAACTCTACATTGACAAGTTTTCTATGTTTTTAAAACATATTATAATAACTCCTACCCTGTAGGTTTGAGATAGCTTACCTTGTAAATAGTTCCTTGAGGTTTGGTTATTATGTGTGGGACTAGATACTGCCTATGTCATAATCACACCTATGGTAAGGTCTTCTCACAGTTAATATTTTTCCTTTCAGATTGCCAAAAAAAAAATCCAACCACAAAGACCAATGAATCTATCAGCAGTTAATCCTAGTTCGATCAATCTATCATCAAGACCGGAAAAAGGAAAAGCCGACCTAATTTGATTCACAATAATAGTCAAAGGAAGGTGGATTGCTAAGGAAAAATTGAACAACTCCCCTATCAATTAAAGATGGTGGAGAACAAAACCCAATGAGGTATAGAATCCAATGAAACACAATAAAATACAATATGATAGCGAATAGACTTTGCACATAAAACATAAAAGCCAATGAGGTTCACACAATGTGGCAACCTAATATGGTAGACCGAAAATCCCAATGTCAATGCCCAATGGGGCATGCTCAATTCGGCATTCATGAAAGTAACAAGTAGTGTTTTCTAGTGCTTTGAAAAAGTGGGGAACATGTCAGATGTATACGTCACATGTTAGAAGATCATGTGCTCTTATCCTTCTACGAAATCATCATGAATTTCTTTAATATCCAAAGAAATTCCTTCTATATATCTATAAATCCTCCTTTCTTCAATGAATCAAAGTCCCACTTTATTTGTTTATTTGTGCATAGGTCGTCCACGATAGGTTCTCTCTATGAATACATTTCCTCAAAAATTATTATGTTAAGAAGTAACATAAGGGTGGGAATCACCTCATACATCTAGCCACATGTGTCGTTGCATGGAGAGAGAAGGGACTAAAAATAGTTGTTTGGTTGGGTGGAAAGGTATATCATCTCTCACGTTTCAAGATTTTCATAGACAAGCCACCTAATATCTTCCTTTAGAGAGCATTTTGAAGAGAGAAAGAGGGAGAGAGAGAGAGAGAGAGATAGATAGAGAGAGAGAGGTGATGATATCTTGCTTACGGCTATACTCAATCCGAGTACACAGGAAAAGGAACACATATTGTTTTTCGTGATTTGTCAATACAATATTCTCAAATAGAGTTGCTATCATTCCAACGAGTTTCTTCCACTACCATTACTTAGTTTGTTTGTTTGTTTTTTTTTTTTCAAAGGAAGTTTGGCGTTGGCCTAATCTCTCGGACTTTAGTTAAAGAAAAAGAAAGAACAAGTTACAAGTGAATGGCATTAGTGCCCTTGGGACCCCCGAATCCCACAAAGTAGGGAGAAAGGTTGCTAGTTTAGAGAGCGTTACAAAAGAGGTTAACAACCTTCCCATCTCCCTCATGTAAGGCCCACTTGGATTTAAGCTTGTTGTTCTTGATGACAAACACTTTATGATGCCTAAAAGATGGAGCCCACTTGTAGCTGGAGATTCTATTGCCAAGGAGGAATAGGGACTTCTCAATCGATCACTATTTAGGAGGGTGTCCGAAATTGTTGGCACACTGCTCCCTCCAAATCTTCCAGAGGGTTTTCCCTCTTATAGCATTGCATAGTGCGGTTGAGAAGATGATCACTTCGCCAAGAAATGTTATCTTCTAGCTGATTTGTGCCTTTAGTCTCAAAATATTCCCAAGGGTCTGGTATAGCAGAAGCAACTTGGGGCAAGCGAAGAAGGTGTGACCCAAATCTTCGATGTTGTGGTGGAATCGTTTGCACCATAGTGGAGCCCCACAAATTTTCTTAGCCTTTAGGTTGGTCCATAAACCATGGTGGAGAATTTGCCACATGAGAACCAATTTTTTGATTTCAATGTGGGGATGCCAGAAAAACATGAACTTCAAATCCCAATGTAGCCTTGTCCAAGTCAGGCACCACTTCTTGATAAGCATGATATGATAGTCCTTGTTCACCTTGATTCTAGGAATTTTGGACACGTGATTGCCATTGTGCCACATAAGACCCTCATAATATGGTGGATCCTGAACAATGAGGAGTCGGGTGTTTTAACATTCCCAAGTGATGCATCTGCTTTACAGAAGAGTCCATTCTTTGTAGTTCACTCTTATTTCAAGGTGTATGTCAGCAAATTTGATCCACTAGCCAATTTTTTATTTCCAAAGATGTTTCCACTATCTGAAACCCTTGTTCCAGACCCTCCTAGCATTTTGGAGGTTCTAGGGATCCACACCCCTGAGGCCAAAATTGAAAACCATATTCTGTCATTTTGTCTAATACTGAACGGCCATTTCCAATCTTCCTAACTCAGACAAATTGTTTGTACTTGTTCCAACTCTTCCAAAGAGAGCACACAAGAATCAAGCCTTTAGGAGAAATTGGAATTGGGGAGAATAAAAAGGTAAGAAGGTCCAAGTCCTTCCAACCAGAGCCCACAAACATAATCATGTTCCTCCTCCTAAAAATGAGCCTTTCCCATGAGGTATTACAGTTTTTCCAAGCGCTGATAATTCATTTTGGTGCCAACTTATTAGCCATGCCTTCAATATCCATAATGCCCATTCTTCCACAATCCTTTGACTGATGTAGTAGACCATCTAATTTTGAAAACCCCTCTTCTATTGTGGTCGCCCATCCAACGAATTTTTCTTAATCTAATCTTATAGAAGTTCATCAAACCTAATCTTATAGAAGTTCTAGAAAGAGATTTGACTGTTAAGTCCTTTTATTGTGCGCGTACGTGTGATGTGAGTTGATAAACGGCGATTCCATAAGAAAAGAGGACTTTTTATTTTTCCTCAATACTCTATTCTTAAACACAGTTGCCTAGTGTCACTAGTATCCTATTAGCACGCTTATTCTATCTTTACATATTTTTAAGTTGATTTGTTTTCACTTAATTCTTTCTAATTCCAACATATTTTATTCTCAAGCATCCCTCCATACATGCAGCTCCAACTCTCCTCTCACTTTTTTATTAATCAATGGATCATTGGATAGCCGTAAAGTTTGAAAGTACAAACAATTCAACATTTAAAGAGTTATATCTTTTACATTTCAAAATTAGGGATGAGGTCCACGTCTCATAGGGCAGTTGATTGAGCTTTGGCCTTTTGAGGTGGAGGTCTAGGGTTCAAGCCTCAGGCTGGACATGTATTGCTTTAGTGAGTTAAACTAGTTGTAATATTGTAACCTTGTCTAACCCATGCTTTCTAGGATATGGGAGAATCTCGCAAGTATTATGCCCATTCACTTGTATAGTTGCAATTTCAAAGTTAAAGTTCAGAGGAGTAGGCTTCTGTTCAACCCCCATAAAAAAAATATGAATGAGAACGTCAATAGCGAGAAGATTTCAAATGGCAGGTTTTTCTTGTGTTTGTGAAGATGGGAGTTGATTTGATGTGGCAGTCAGAGCATCATGTTGGTGCCATGCTAGATAGAGCACTCTTCAGAGAACAAAAATAACAAGTGACCTATGTATTCCCTATCACTTAGACATCTTTTGCACCACAGGGTTGCACTGTGAAATTTTATAGCCTTGGTATTAGTCTAAATTTGTCAATAGAGAACTTGCCACATGAGGAACACTTTCTTGTTCTCTATAAGTAGGTGTCATAGATTTTTGAACTTAAAGACCCATTTGAGTCACGTTCGGTCCACGTTCCACTTCTTGTTTAACACTAGCATTGCACCAAAATAGGACACTATAGTGTCCTTTTTTCTAAGTGTTTTTAAAAATATCACACATACTAATCAAATAAAATTTTGAAAAAACCTTCAAGCCCCATAAAGATCTATACCTAGAGGTTCTATAAAAAATATAATCTTTTAAAAATAACCTTTTTTGATAAGTCAATATGTAGAAATGATTGAATATGGTTAGAAAGACTATTTGTCAGTACACTTATATATGAGAAGAAAGAAAAATCTCCATAAAAAGAGTTTCCTCATATTGGAATAACTTTTCTAATGTTTATTGAAAGTCATATAATCATTTAAAACAAGTCTTGAGAATTATAAAAATCATTTATTTAATAAGAAAATTACTACAATATAGGATGCTCATTATATAGTTATATATTGTAGGAGCCTTTTGTATGATATTGATGTATAAAAATACTAAAATGGCTGGTGTTTTATTTAAAAAACATCAAATAGTATCATATAAATATGCTACATGTCTTTGATTCAATATTTTCTATAACTATTTCACATACACTAACAATCTCAATATCTCATTGAATAGCCATACTCCACTCCATCGAGAATACAAATTCATCCTAGAAAATTAGCATTTCTTAATGATATAAGGTATACAATATCAATAAAAATAATCCTATAAACATTATAAACTATCTTATATAGAAAAACCTAGCATATTAACCTTGATCATGTAGAATATGCAATATTTGCCCATCAAATGACCTTTTCTTAGCATAAAAGAATAGTTGTATTGTTTAACTTGAAGAAATGACATCATTAAATTTGAGCCCTAAGGTTGTCAAAAAAATATTTCTAGCTTCAAGAATCTCAAATAGTATTTTGATATTAAAAAATGATTTATATCCATACCAACACTTTGCAAAATAATTCATAGATGATAACATTATCATGGCACAAATGAGATTAATATTATGTCATAAACCTAGTAAAAAATCATTACACATCTCTAATTATGGATAGAAAAATTTTTATGTATATAAGATAAGAGATTTTATTGCATTTAAAGCAATGAAAATATTGAGATCATGATTTGAATTAAAAATAACCACTAAGTGACATCACTATAATTTCTATGCCAATACTAAAATTAGCCTTCTAGAATTAGTGAATACATCTTAGTTTTTATATCTTTAATGGAAACTATATTTTTGTAGAAATAATCAATCCTTATGCTAACACTTTGTATAGTTACATTTATAATGGTTCCTTCTCGTAATCTAAAATTCATCAAATAATGTCTCTTTTTCAAGACACTAAAGTGTCCAAGGACAAAAGTATCAAGTATGACACTAGTGTTAAGTTCAAGTGAATATTTACATCTTGTTTGATGGTGACTGCTTTATTGTTCTCTATAAGTGGCTTCCATAGATCTTTGAGCTTAAAGTACCATTTGATCCACGTCAAGTCCATGTTCCACTTCTTGTTTAAGGTCAAGTGAATTTCTTAGTCTTGTTTAATTCTCATAATATCTTCCATTCTATTTCCATTGTTCCACTACAAACCTTGCAAGATGGGGGGATCTTGCCCGAGGAGGAGCCAAATTCTCCAAGCATCTCACACACATCCTCTCTTTTAAAAGTAACCAATCATAATAATCCACTCTATGATTGGGGTTGATGTCCTAGAATTTTATTGATTGTTTCAACTTACAAAATCTCTTGGGTCAAGCTCTTTAAATAGTTTCTTTGTCAACACACTTGGTAGGAGTAATTGCAAACTAAATAGAAACTCACTATCTTATACCATCAACCCACCTCTATTCATTACAATTGAAGCTATGGGGCTTCATCTTGTTTCACGATTTCCACAAAGCAAAGATAATTTCCAATCTCTTGTGGACCATTAGATTGAGAGAGAAGAATAGTGCAAGTTGTGCTAGAGTTCGAGGTCTACGAAAGCACAAGGAAGAAGATGAAGCTTGGACCACACCACACAATACTTAATGTATTACCAATAGAATGTACAAAGATTAGTGACCCATTAGGGTTATCGGCATATGCACAAGCCGAGGGAACAAACCTCGTAAAGAGGGGAAAAAGTGCCTAGTTGGTCCTAGTGTGTTCACATACATCAATACCTAAATATATCAGCAAATCCCCCCTAGGATTGATGAGGTGAACAAGGAGCTAGTACTCATGTGTAAGGGAGACCCAAGCTATGCCGAATCAATGCACAAAAGAAAGTAAGCGCAAAGCTTTGCGGAAAGCTTCAAACTTCTCCCTAGGAAAAGCCTTTGTGAAAAGGTGAGCAATGTTCTCCTGTGTGGGCACATATGCCAAATTGATCCCTCTAGTAGAGAACCTCTCCCTGACATAATGATAGTCCACCTCAATGTGCTTAGTGCAATCATGAACACACGTTTTCTCGTAACTCCCAATGCGCTCTGACTTGAGTGAAGATGGTGGTGGTAGAAGACTCACCAACACCCGAATCAGCCATAAGGCATGTGAGCCACACACACTCAACAATCACTATGAAAGCTTACTAAAATCATGCTCACAACTATAAGTGGCCACAATAGGCTACTTCTTGCTCAACCAAGAAATGCTTGAGCTACCATGCATGAAGTAGAAACCACTGGTGGACACATGAGTGTCATAGCAACCAACCTAGTCAGAGTAACAAAAAGCATGGCAATCTCGCGGTAGTGATCCCCCCTTGGGATAAAACATATCTTGTTTAATTCTCACAATATCTTCAGTCCTATTTTTATTGTTCCACGTACAAACCTTGAAGGATAGGGAGATCTTTCTCAAGGAGAAGACAAATTTTCCAAGCATCCAATGCACATCCTCTACATTAAAAGTAACCAATCATAATAATCTAATGTATGATGGGGTTGATTTCCTTGAATGTGATCGAGTGTTTCAAATTCCAAAATCTCTTAGCCCAAGCTCTCTAAATAGTTTCTTTTTCAACACACTTGGTACTAGTAATTGGGAACTAAATAGAAACACATTGTCTTATACCATCAACACACTTCCAATCAAAACAATTGGAGCGATAGGGCTTCATGTTGTCTCAGGCTTTCCACAAAGAAAAGATAAGATCCAATCTCTTGTGGACCATTAGAGTCAGAGCGAATAACAATGCAAGTTGTGATGGAGTTTGAGGTCTATAGAAGCATGCAAAAAGCAAAAGGAAGAAGAAGAAGCTTGGACCACACGACACAAAACTTAATGTATTAACAACAAAATGTACAAAGATTAGTGACCCTTTAGGGTTATAGGCATATGGACAAGTCGGGGGAAAAAAACTCCTAAAAGGGGAAAAAGTGCCAAGGTGGTCCTAGTGTGTTCACACACATTACCTAAATATATCAACAAATCCCCCCGAGAAGTGATGGGTTGAACAAGGAGCTACCACTCATGTATAAGCGAGTGCCAAGCTATGTGGAATCAACCCACAAAAGGAAATAAGCCCAAAGCTTTGTGGAAAGCTTCAAACTTCTCCCTAGGAAAAGCCTTTGTGAAAAGGTCTATAATGTTCTCCTATGTGGGCACATATGCCAAATTAATCTCTCCAGTAGAGAGCCTCCCGTAACATAATGATAGTGCACCTTAATGTGCTTAGTGCGAGCATGGAACATAGGGTTCCTCCTAACTGCCAACATGCTCTCACTATGAGTGAAGATGGTGGTGCCAAAATACTGATCAACACCCAAATCAGCCATAAGGCATCTGAGCCACACACACTCAACAATCACTCTGAAAGCTACCCCATCATTAGCCTCACAACTAGAATTCAACATAGTAGGCTACTTCTTGCTCAACCAAGATATACATGAGCTACCAAGCATGAAGCAAACGCTAGTGGTGGACAGATGAGTTTCATAACAACCAGCCTAGTTAGATTTTAAAAAAAGCATGTCAATCTGTTGGTAGTGATCCCCCTTGGGATTAAACATATCTTGTTTAATTCTCATAATTTTTTCCATCCTATTTTTATTTTTTCACCTACAAACCTTGAAGGATGGGGAGATCTTTTGTGAGGGGAAGCCAAATTTTCCAAGCATCCCATGCACATCCTCTGCCTAATAAGTCGCCAATAATAATAATCTAGTCTATGAATGGGGTTGATGTCCTTGAATGTTATTGAGTGTTTCAACTTACAAAATTGCTTAGGCCAAGCTCTCTAAATAGTTTCTTTCTCAACTCACTGGGTACTAGTAATTGGGAGCTAAAATGAAACACATTGTCTTATACCATCAACCCACTTCTATTCAAAATGATTGGAGTGATGGGTCTTCAACTCAGGTTGTGTTGGAGTTTGAGGTCTACGGAAGCATGCAAAAAGCAGAAGGACGAAGAAGAAGTTTGGACCACACCCCACAATACTTAATGTATTACCAAGAGAATGTACAAACTTTATTGACCCATTAGGGTTATAGGCATATGTACAAGCTGGTTGAAGAAAAACCTCCTAAATAGGGAAAAATTTTCCCAGGTGATCCTAGTGTGTTCACACACATCACTACCTAAATATATCAACAAATCCCCCCCTAGGAGTGATGGGGTGAACAAGGAGCTAGCAATCATTAATACGGGAGTTCCAAGCTATGTGGAATCAATCCAAAAAAAGAAATAAGCCCAAAGCTACAAAAATCTTCAAACTTGTCCCTAGGAAAAGCCTTTGTGAAAAGGTATGCAATGTCCTCCTATGTGGGCATATATGCCAAATTGATCTGTTTAGTAGAGAACCTCTCCCTGACGTAATGATAGTGCACCTCAATGTGCTTAGTGCGAGCATGGAACATAGGGTTCCTCCTAACTTCCAATGCACTCTCATTGTCAGTGAAGATGGTGGTGGCAATAGAGTAACCAAAACCCAAATCGGCCATAAGGCATCTTAGCCACACACAATCAATAGTCACTTTGAAAGCTTCCCTATAATCAGCCTCACAACTAGAAGTGGCCATAGTAGGCTTCTTCTTGCTCAACAAAGATATGCATGTGCTACGAAGCATGAAGCAAAAACCACTAGTGGACACATGAGTGTCATAACAACCAGCCTAGTGAGAGTAAAAAAACTCATGTCAATCTAGCGATAGTGATCCCCACTTGGGATAAACCATATCTTGTTTAATTCTTATAATATCCTCCATATTATTTTCATTGTTCCACCTACAAACCTTGAAGGATGGGAAGATCTTCCGTGAGGAGAAGCAAAATTTTCCAAGAATCACATGGACATCCTTTGCCTTAAAAGTAACCAATCCTAATAATCAAGTCTATGAATGGGGTGGATGTCCTTGAATGTGATTGAGTGTCTCAACTTACAAAATACCTTAGGCCAAGCTCTCTGAATAGTTTCTTTCTCAACACAATTGGTACTACTAATTGGAAACTAAATAGAAACACATTGTCGTATACCATCTACCCACTTCTATTCAAAACGATTAGAGTGACGGGGCTTCATTCTGTGTCAAGCTTTCCACAAAGCAAAGATAAGATCCAATCTCTTATGGACCATTAGAAACAGAGAGAATAAGAGTGTAGGTTGTGTTAGATTTTGAGGTCTACGAAAGCATGCGAAAAGCACAAGGAAGAAGAAGAAGCTTGGACCGCACCACACAATACTTAGTGTATAACCAAGAGGATGTATAAAGATTAGTGACCCATTAGGGTTATAGGCATATGTACAAGCCTGTGAAGAAAACCTCCTAAAGAGGGAAAAAAGTGCTCATGGAGTCCTAGTGTGTTCACACACATCACTCCCTAAATATATGAACAAAATCCCTCCTAGATGGGTGGAAAAGGAGCTAGCACTCATGTATATGGGAGTGCAAGGCTATCTGAAATCAATCCACAAAAGGAAGTAAGCCCAAACCTTTGTGGAAAGCTTCAAAATTCTCCCTAGGAAATGCCTTCGTAAAAAGGTCTGCAATGTTCTTCGTTTAGGCACATATGCCAAATTGATCTCTCCAGTAGAGAACCTCTCCCTGACATAATGATAGCACACCTCAATGTTTTTGTTTCCAACATACATGCAGCTCCAATTCTCCTCTCAGTTTTTTTATAAATCAATGGATCATTGGATAGCAGTAAAGTTTGAAAGTACACACACTTCAACATTTAAACAGTTAGAAGAAATCTAGACCACACCCCACAATACTTAATGTATTACCAAAAGAATGTACATCTTTTAGTGGCCCATTAGGATTATAGGTGTATGTACAAGCTGGTTGAAGAAAAACCTCCTAAAGAGGGAAAAACGTTGTCAAGTGATCCTTGTGTGTTCACACACATCACTACCTAAATATATCAACAAATCCCCCCTAGGAGTAATGGGGTGAACAAGGAGCTAGCAGTCCTATATAAGGGAGTTCCAAGCTATCTGGAATCAATCCAGAAAAGGAAGTAAGCCCAAAGCTTTGTAGAAAGCTTCAAACTTCTCCCTAGGAAAAGCCTTTGTGAAGAGGTCTCCAATGTTCTCCTATGTGGGCATATATGCCAAAGTGATCTGTTTATTAGAGAACCTCTCCCTTGCATAATGATAGTGCACCTCAATGTGCTTAGTGAGATCATGGAACATAGGGTTCCTCCTAACTTCCATTGCACTCTGAATATCAGTGAAGATGGTGGTGGCAATAGACTAACTAACACCCAAATCAGCCATAAGGTATCTTAGCCACAAACAATCAATGGTCACTCTGAAAGCTGCCATATAATCAGCCTCACAACTAGAAGTGGCCATAGTAGGCTTCTTCTTGCTCAACCAAGATATACATGAGCTACGAAGCATGAAGTTAAAACCATTGGTGGAGACATGAGTGTCATAACAACCAGCCTAGTGAGAGTCAAAAAACTCATGTCAATCTAGCGGTAGTGATCCCCGCTTGGGATAAAACAAATCTTGTTTAATTCTTATAATATCCTACATATTATTTTTATTGTTCCACCTACAAAGCTTTAAGGATGGGAAGATCTTTCTCGAGGAGAAGAAAAATTTTCCAAGCATCCCATCCACATCGTTTGCCTTAAGAGTAAGCAATCATAATAATCCAGTCTATGAATGGGGTGGATGTCCTTGAATGTGATTGAGTGTTTCAACTTCCAAAATACCTTACGCCAAGCTCTCTGAATAGTTTCTTTCTCAACACAATTGGCACTACTAATTGGAAACTAAATAGAAACACATTGTCGTATACCATCTACCCACTTCTGTTCAAAAGGATTAGAGTGATGGGGCTTCATCCTGTGTCAAGATTTCCACAAAGCAAAGATAAGATCCAATCTCTTATGGACCATTAGAGTCAGAGAGAATAAGAGTGTAGGTTTTGTTAGATTTTGAGGTCTACGAAAGCATGCAAAAAAGCACAAGGAAGAAGAAGAAGCTTGGGCCCCACCACACAATGTATAAAGATTAGTGACCCATTAGGGTAAAGCATATGTACAAGCCATGGGAAGAAAACCTCGTAAAGAGGCCGCGAAAAAAGTGCTCATGCAGTCCTAGTGTGTTCACACACATCACTACCTAAATATTTCAGCAAATCCCTCCTGGATGGGTGGACAAGCAATTAGCACTCATGTATAGGGGAGTGCCAAGCTATCTGAAATCAATGCATAAAAGGAAGTAAGCCCAAACCTTTGCGGAAAGCTTCAAAGTTCTCCCTAGGAAATGCCTTTGTAAAAAGGTCTGCAATGTTCTTCTTTCTAGGCACATATGCCAAATTGATCTCTCTAGTAGAGAACCTCTGCCTGACATAATGATAGTGCACCTCAATGTGCTTAGTGCCAGCATGGAACACATGGTTCCTCATAACTGCCAATGTGCTCTGACTATCAATGAAGATGGTGGTGGCAAAAAACTCACCAACACCCGAGTCAGCCATAAGGCGTCTGAGCCACACACTATCAATAGTCATTGTGAACGTTGCCCTATAATTAGCCTCACAACTAGAAGTGGTCATAGTAGGCTACTTCTTACTCAACCAAGATATGCATGAGCTACCGAGCATGAAGCAAAAACCGCTGGTGGAATCATGAGTGTCATAACAACCAGCCCAGTTAGAGTCAAAAAAAGCATGTCAATCTAGTCGTAGTGATCCCCCCTTGGGATAAAACATATCTTGTTTAATTCTCATAATATCTTATCTTCCGTTCTAAATTTTTTATTGTCCCACCTACAAAGCTTGAAGGATGAAGAGATCTTTCGTGAGGAGAAGGAAAATTTTCCAAGCATCGCACACACATCCTCTACCTTAAAAGTAACCAATCATAATAATCCTCTTTATGAATGGTGTTGAGGTCCTTGAAGGTGGTCGAGTGTTTAAACTTATAAAACCCCTTAGTCCAAGGTCTATAAATAGTTTCTTTCTCAACACACTTGGTACTAGTAATTGGGAACTAAATAGAAACACATTGTCTTATACCATCAGTCCACTTCTATTCAAAATGACTAGAGCGATGCGGCTTCATCTTGTTTCACGTTTTCCACAAAGCAAAGATGAGATCCAATCGCTTTAGACTCTAAATCAGTCCACTTCTATTCAAAATGACTAGAGCGATGCGGCTTCATCTTGTTTCACGTTTTCCACAAAGCAAAGATGAGATCCAATCGCTTTTGGACCATTAGAGTCTAAGATAATAATAGTGCAAGTTTTCTTGGAGTTTGAGGTCTACGAAAGCATGCAAAAAGCACAAGGAAGAAGAAGATGCTTGGACCACAACACATAGTACTTAATATATTACCAATAGAATGTACAAAGATTATTAACCCATTAAGGTTATAGGCGTATGTACAAGACGAGGAGAAAAAGACCTCCTAAAGAGGGAAAAAAGTGTTGACATGGTCCTCGTGCGTTCACAGACATCACTACCAAAGTATATCCATACATCCCCCCCTAAGAGTGATGGGGTGAACAAGGAGCTAGCACTCATGTATAAGGGAGTGCCAAGCTATGTGGAATCAATCCACAAAAGGAAGTAAGCCCAAAGCTTTGCAGAAAGCTCCAAACATCTCCCTAGGAAAAGCCTTTGTGAAAAGGTTAGCAATGTTCTATTGTGTGGGCACATATGACAAATTGATCTCTCCAGTAGAGAACCTCTCCCTTACATAATGATAGTGCACCTCAATGTGCTTAGTGCGAGCATGGAACATAGGGTTCCTCATAACTGCCAATGTGCTTTGTTTGTGAGTGAAGATGGTGGTGGGAGAATACTAACCAACACCCAAATCAACCATAAGGCATCTGAGCCACACACACTCAACAATCAATATGAACATTACCCTATAATCAGCTTCACAACTAGAAGTGGCCACAGTAGGCTACTTCTTGCTTAACCAAGATATGCATGAGCTTCTAAGCATGAAGCAAGAACCACTGGTGGACACATGAGTGTCATAACAACCAGCCTAGTGAGAGTCAGAAAAAGCATGTCAATCTGGAGGTAGTGATCCCCCCTTGGGATAAAACATATCTTGTTTAATTCTCATATATCTTCTATTCTATTTTTATTGTTCCACCTACAAAGCTTGAAGGATGGGGAGATCTTTCCCGTGGAGAAGCCAAATTTTCCAAGCATCCCAAGCACATCCTCTGCCTTAAAAGGCAACCAATCATAATAATCCAGTCTATGAATGGGGTTGATGTCCTTGGATGTGATCGAGTGTTTCAACTTACAAAATCCTTTAGGCCAAGCTCTCTGAATAGTTTCTTTCTCAACACACTTGGTGCTAGTAATTGGGAACTAAATAGAAACACATTGTCTTATACCATCAACCCACTTCTATTCAAAACGATTAAAGCGATGGGGCTTCATCTTCTTTCAGGCTTTCCACAAAGCAAAGATAAGGTCCAATCTGTTGTGGACCGTTAGAGACACAGAAAGTAACAATGCGACTTTTACATGATCTTTCCACTTGGCAATGAGAGAGGGCTGCAAGACATGAATGAGTTTTCCACAAAAATTATATATATGAACTTTGAAATATGCTTAAGTTATTAGTTTTCGAGAGGAGACAGAGAAAGCACACGGATGTTTGTGATAGATGTACGAGATTCTACACATAAATGTTTCATAATCTAAGATCTTCTCGCCCATTTCACAATGTAATCTTTGTCATAGATCTTCTTGCCCATTTTTCATAGTGTAAGTTTTGCCATAGATCTTCTCGCCCATTTCACAAAGTAATCTTCTGGTAATGAAATGTTAATAGATTCAAGCTAACTTCAATAACATCAGAAAAAATCTTAATACAAAAGATATTATATTAAAGTAAGAAAACCATCAATAAAAATATGCACTTTTATAGAAGTTTCATGTTTGCTGTTATACAAGTTCTAGAAAGAGATTTGACTGTTAAGTCCTTTTATTGTGCGCGCACGTGTGATGTGAGTTGATAAACGGCGATTCCATAAGCAAAGGGGACGTTTATTTTTTTCTCAATACACTATTCTTAAATAGAGTTGCCGTCACTATTGTATTAACACGCTTATTCTATCTTTCTTTATTTTTAAGTTGATTTGTTCTCGCTTAATTGTTTCTGTTTCCAACATACATGCAGCTCCAATTCTCCTCTCAGTTTTTGTATAAATCAATGGATCATTGCATAGCCGTAAAGTTTGAAAGTACACACAGTTCAACATATATATATATATATATATATATATATATATATATATATATATATATATATATATATATATATATATATAGCATTCATATAAATACATTCATACATTTTTTGATTTCTATGAGAGGGTGCCAGATAGCCATGAACTTCATGTCCCACCGCAGCCGCATCCATGACGGACACCACTTCTTGTTGAGGTTAACCTGATAATCAATAGTCTTTTTGATGTTCGGAATTTTTGTTAGGCAATTACCATTGTGCCATCTGAGACCAAGCGAGCTCGGTGTGTCGTGCCCCATGAGAAGGTGAACTTTAGAGCGGTCCTAGGCAAGACGTTTGCTTTGCAAAGTATTCCATTCTTCATAGGTAATGTTGATGCTAGGGTCAATATCCTCGAAGTTGATCCACTATTTGGTGTCTTCTTTCTAGAGATGTTTCCATTTTTTGAAGCCTTTGTTCCATAGCCTCTTGGCATTTCGAATGTTCCAAGATTGCACAATTCGGATGCCATGGATCCGAAACCAAATAGAGTCGTTTTGTTTGATACTCGCTGCCCACTTCCAATCCTCATTATTTTTGTGAAGCTTTTGACTTTGTTCCAACTCTTCCATAGGGAGCACACAAGATCCAAGCCTTTTAGGAAGATCGGGATCCGAGAAGACAAGAGGGTCAGAATGTCAAGATTCTTCCAATTGAGGAATCCCATGAAATTCAATGCGTTACTGTTTTTGAAGATCAACTTGGCCCACGAGGCCTCCGTGTTGCACCATGCCTTAATCATCCATTTTGCCGCAAGTTTTTTAGCCATGCACCCAATGTCCAGAATGACAAGGCCCCCACTATCTCTTTGGCATGAGCAGATGGACAACTTGATTTTGGGCACACCCCTCCTATTGTGGTTGCCCTTCCAAAGGAAGTTTCTACAAATACTTTCCAATTTGAATAGCACTTGCTCTTTCGGTATCCAACAAGAGAGGAAGTAAATGGTAGAAAAAATGAGGAACGTGTTGATAACCATTGTGCGACCAGCGAGATTCATTTGCATACCTCTCCAATAGCTTAGCTTCCTTTGGAGTCTGGCCAGGACCCAGTTCCACCGTTGCTCCATCAAGATACCAAATCCCAAGGGAATCCCAAGAAGCTAGAAAATTCACCCGTGAGGGATGATTTGACAGCCATGATCAAAGAGAAGGTCAGGCTGGATCCGGACTATAGCTCTGAAAGCAATCTTACAGTGGTTGATTTTGGATCCAGAGGCTTCACAAAAAGTTTCTAAGCATTTCCAAAAGGTCTCCAGGATGCAACTGTCGTTGTGGACAAACATGTTCACATCATCAACAAAGAGTCTCATGGTGATCTGGCTATGGTCACAAGGCAATCAGAGGCCTTTGATATTACCTGCTTCCACCTGTTTATCCACCAGCCGACTAAGCCCTTCCGTGGCAATGGAAAAGGGAAGGGGAGCCAACATGCACCCTTGTCTAATCGATCTTCTTAGTTTGATCACCTTTGACAGTTGGCCATTAACATTAATTTGAGTTGACGCATTTCCCAAAAAGGTCGAGATCATCTTGGTGACTTTTTTACTATATCCAAGATCTTTAAGTGACTGCAAAATATAGTCCCATTCCAGCCTGTCATAAGCTTTGTCAAAGTCGATTTTGAGGAAAACCACATCTTGTCTTGACTCATTCAGGAAGTCGAGACCTTCCCAAATATCTATAATGGCTTCCAATATTGACTTGCCTTTGACAAAACCTTTTTGGTCCTTGCTTATGACTTTGGCAATGATCTTATATCCCATTTGGAGCATCGTAATTGGACGCCAGTTCTCAATTTTGTACTTTTCCCCTTTTTTGTGTATTAACTTGATGATGCCATTGTTGAGACAAGTCAGAAGTGCACCAAACTCGAGTCCCTCTTTCCAGACTAGATGAAGAGGGGTGGCAACCACCAACTTGAAGGACTTAAAGAACTCATTAGTGAGCCCGTTCGGCCTGGGGCTTTTACCACTAGGGAGCAGAGCGCATCAATGACTTCAATGATTTCTTCTTTCGAGATAGGGGCATCAAGTAGGGAACGAAGATTGTGTGGGATCCTATGAGAGGATACCCTAGATATGGTTGCCATGCAGTCCCGTCTATGGTGGGAGAGGGGGGTCGAGATCCCGAGGAGTCTTGTAAAGTGCTCTTCAATGATTTTGAAATTTTCTTCTTCTGTATTGCATACACCGCCATTTGAGTTTAGCAATAGGTGGATCGATTCTCTGTTTTGTTTCCTTTTAAGGATGCGACACATCTCTTTGGTGGGTTTTTTGGCTTTGTCAGCCCACCACTCTTTAAAGAATATTTGCAAATTTTTCCTTTGTATTTCTTCCTCGTATCTCAGCAGTGCTCTAAGTTTTCGTAGACCTTTCTAGGATTGAGCCTTTCCTTTGTTCACCTCCTCCTCAAGTCTCCAGAGTCTATGATAAAGAGCTTCTCTATGTGCTTCCGAACAATCTGAAGCATCTTCTTGGTTCTCATCATGATCTATTATGACTTTTCGACCACATATCTCCAGCACTTGGCTAGGGACGAGTAGGAGGTGAACACCTCCTTCCACACTTCAACAATTTCTTGATGGACGGAGGGGAGAGAGAAGGAAGTCATGCAGGCATGAAACCAAGGAGCCTTACGGATTTTGATGAGAGGTTGGAAAGTGATGATGATCGGGTAATGATCCAAGATGGCAAGGTCAGTGTGTTGCGAGGGGGAAGAGCGACCCCACTGATGAATAATGTTCTGAGGAATGTAGCTTCCATCCAATCTAGCTTTCCTCAGGTCCTCGCCTGCTTGGAGATTTGACCATGAAAAGCCCTTCAAATCTTTGAATTCGACCAAATCCAAGTGCAGTTTTGTTTTGTCCCAAATTTCTTTGTCCCAGCTGTCCATGACCCGACCCTTGCCATTCCATTTGTCCGTAGGGTCCTCCACCATATTGAAGTCACCACAAATTAGCACGTTATGGGGGAGCGAGTCCAAGGAGGCCTAGTTGTTTAGTCTCTCCAACTCCTCGTTAGGGGCATACATAGAAACTAAAGTAAATCGAAAGGGGGTACCAAAGGAAATGACAATACATCCATGGCTCTAGTCTTCAAAGGAGTTCTCAAGCTTTTTAAACCAGAATTGATTTATACCGATTGCCATCCCACCGGACCCCCAGGGATGCAACGTCGAAATCCAAACATGGGTCGGAGAGACATGTCTAACCTGTTTTTGGAGGTCAGCTCCATCAATTTTAGTCCCTTGAATACAGATAAATCTTGGGTTTAGGCTAATGTCACGAAGCCATTGACTATTGATGGTCACTCTTGAGGGGTCGGTTTAGCCCTCTAGTATTTAACGAGATGATGATGATTGTAGTAAGTTACCCTCTTTGCATAAGGGAGCCCTATCCTTTGTCTTCTCGGATTCGTCTTTCTTTTTCACTGGGACAGGGTCTCGACTTAGCAATTTGTTCTTGTGGGGGCTTTTCCAAAGAGTGATTTTTTTTAATGGAGGTTCAACTGAGGCCTACTCCCCCAAGCTTTAAATTTGAAATTGCAACTGTATAAGGAAGGGCATAGTACCTATGGGAGCCGCCTTATCCCACAAGAATAGGGGTTTACAAAGTTGGGTTAAACTGTGGTAACAACTACCATGGGGCAGAATAAACGATGGCACATCAGCCACATGATACAACTTTCCATGTAATACAGTTCATGGCGACACTTTGTTGGTGGCATGACAAGATTATCTATTTCGAATGTAACACCAGCCGATTTGTTTTAAAGGT
Source organism: Ceratopteris richardii (assembly GCA_020310875.1). Lineage (NCBI taxonomy): Eukaryota > Viridiplantae > Streptophyta > Polypodiopsida > Polypodiales > Pteridaceae > Ceratopteris > Ceratopteris richardii. Next base: position 54,156,089 of record CM035438.1, read on the forward strand.
GTAGTACAAAACATTAAGATAAAAGATAGTGGAAGGGAAACAAAACAGAAAGATAAAGTATATAGGAAGAAAAAAAGGTTTCTGATTGGGCTTAGTTGCTACCTTGCGGGTCGATTGATGGTGAGTAAGGATCTCGCCTCGGGAAGAGGCTTGTGGTTGTTTCACTTTCGACCTCTTGTTCTCAACGACAGGACTGTTGTGTATGTGGTTTGGTCTCTTGACTCTCATGGCCGGAGAACTTCGTTCCTTGGTGGTTAGTAATGTGTGACCTTTGCTGACGGGGTCATGTGAGGCTGACGGGGATCCTCTCAGAGTTTTTCCCCCGATGGTATCCTTAAGTAGGGCATTTATTCTGGCAAAGCAAGAAGAATTGGCTGCAATCAAACATTCACTAAGATGATCGCTACATTGCTAGGGAACGCATCGATGCGAATTAATATCAATGGTGAGTTATCAAAGGCCATCAAATTAAAATGCTCTATTAGGCAAGGGTGCCCACTGGCCCCTTTGCTTTTCGTTACCATGGAGGGGCTCAGTCGTCTTGTGCATCATCACGTGGAAATGGGCCATATTAAAGTTCTCTCTCTACCTCTCAACCAGGGCTAGATGATCGTGAGACTATTTGGAGATGACATGAATGCATTTGTGCATAATGATGTGACCAACATTGAAACCTTTTGGGGGTGCCTTTACACTTTCTATGAGGCATCTGGTTTCAAAATAAACCACTCGAAAAACCACTTTGAGAGCCATCATCGGAATGCCTCCTCAACTGCTGATTGACCATGGTTGTCAAATTATTCCCAAGGGTTAGGTCTTCTGACTACTCGATATTCCGATGGGCTTCGGCATTTCAATGGAGTAGCGATGGAATTGGGTCCTGTCCAAACTAGACAAGAAGCTTGCGTATTTGGAGGGCATGCAAATCAACTTTGCGGAGCGTGTCATGGTAGTCAATACCTTCCTATTCTCCTCGACCATTTACTTTATCTCTTTCTTGGAGACCAACAGATCAAGAACTTAGCTAATTGGAAAGAATCTGCATAAATTTTTTTTTTGACTAGGGACAACAATGGGGTTCCCAAAATTAAATGGTCTACTTGCATCAACCATAAGGATTGTGGGGGTTTGGGCATCATGGATATTGAAGGGATGGTTGACAAGTTGGCGGCGAAATGGATCATCAAGGCTTGATGCAAATGTGAGACCTCTTGGGCCAAGCTCATTTTCAAGAACAAGAATGTGATTATGCTAGTGGGCCTCCCTGGTTGGAAGGACTTGGGCCTCCTTACCCTCTTATTCTTCCCAATTCCGACTTCCCCCAAAGGCTCGAATCTTGTGCACTCTTTGTGGAAGAGTTGGAACAAGTTCAAATAATTCATCAGAATCAATGAAGATTGGAAATGGGCGGCCGATATCAGACAAAATGACTTAATCTGGTTTTCGATCATGGGCATGGCTTGTTGAAACCTCCTAAACGTTTCTCTAGAACAAGGTTTTTGGACAATGGAAACAGCTCTAGAAATAAGAAATTAGCTATGGATCAGCTTTGAGGACATAAACCGTGAAATACGAGTGAACTACGAAGAATGGACCCTCCTTCAAAACAGATGCCTCACCTCGAAATGGTAAAAATCCATACTCCTCATTGGGCAAGATCTACGATGCCATGAGGGTCTTATTTGGAACAACGGCAATTGCCTTTCCAAAATTCCTAGAATTAAGGTAAAGTTGGATTATCATGTCACCCTTAACAAGAAGTGGTGTCTAACCTGGATGAGGCTCCATTGGGATTTGAAGTTCATGTTTGTCTGGCATCTCCTCATCGAGAACAAAAGTCAGTTCTCATGTGGCAAATCCTCCACTATGGGATCTGGACCAATCTAAAAGCTAGAAAAATTTGTGGGCTCTGGTGTGGTGCAAGTGATGTTGTCACAACATAGAGGATGCGGGTCACATCTTCTTTGCATGCCCCAAGTCTCTTCGGCTTTGGCAGACCCTAGTGAATATTTTGAGACTATAGGAACAAATCACCTAGAAGCAAGCGCTTATGGGTGAAGATATCGGCTTCTTAGCAGCACTATGGAATGCTATAAGAGGGGAGACCGGCCTCTGGAAGGTTTGGAGAGAAAGGTGTGCCTAAAACTTTGGACACCCTCCTAAGGAGTGCTCAATCGAGAATTCTTTGTTCCTCCTTGGCAAAAGAATCTCCAACTGCAAGAGGTCCCCACCTTTCAGGCATCATAAAGTTTTCCTCATCGAGAACAACAACCTTAAACCCAAGTAGGCCCTGCATGAGGGGGATGAGAGGGTTATTGACTTCCTTTGTAACCCTCTCTAGTTTTGCATGTTCTTCCCCTACTTTGTGGGATATGGGGGGTCCCAAGGGCACTAGTCCCAGTCAATTGTAAGTTTTTCTCTTTATTTTAATTCAAAGTGCAGGAGAGTAGGCCAAAATTGAACTTCCCTTTTGAAAAAAAAAATTATGAATGAGGTCCTATAGACTTAAAAAGCATAGAAGTAGGGTGATTATGAGATTCTTTCAGTTACAATTACTTGGGAATGTTAAGCGCTCTCTTTCTTGGACTGAGTAACAATATATTAGTAAATGATTTTGAATTTAATATAGATTCTCGAGAATACTTTGAGAAAGAAGCGTTATATGTTGTCAAGATGTGTAATTTATCCATCGAATTCCCAACACGGATAATATTTAGAATTAAAATGAAGATTATGGACTAGTAATTGTTAATGAGCTTAGAATAGTAGGCCCTCAAAATATCGTAAGTAATTGGTAACCTTAACATAAATTTCATAGGATATGTAAGACTAATATTAATATGGAAAGATATTGTGATAATTTATCCTTAGATAATGGAACTTATTATTGTTGAAAATTGTTAGCATTTCTTATAATTAAACCTCCAAGAATATAAGTCTTAAAGAAAATCTCAACAAATACATGGAAATACATACATTAATAGATACGTGCATACACATGCGTACATATATAAATAAAACATATGCATACAAACAAACACACATACATACATATGTATGTACATACACAAACACACACAGACATACGTATATACATACATACAAACACATATTTAGACATACCTACAAACATATATACATCTACATACATGCACACATGAACTTTTTTGTGAGTTGAACAAGAAGAGCAAGGAAGGAAGAGATGGAGAGAGAGACAGGAGGTGTATATGTGAACACTTGCATGAGAGCCTTGAAACCCACATAGTGACCATTTAAAACCCACATAGTGACCATTTAAAGAAGTTCTCTAAAAAAGAGATATATATAACAATATAGGAGTATGGTTATATGACCCTTCCATTTCCAAAAATCTCTAGCTTAAAGGTCAATGTTTCCCATATGAATAAACCTATACCAACTACCTCAAAGAAGGTGTATCCATGCATCACAAATTGCTCTAGACTTATATCTAAAAGAGTCGAGCTTGTATATGACGGATGCAAGAGCTCCTACAAGGCTCCCACTTGCTTTATGCCTATATCAATCATTGAACTGGTGAAAACTGCAAGTGCAAATACTGTAATAGCAATTGCAATTCTAGATCTTGAGAATAACAGATACACTTTCTAGGAGGCTTGTCAAAGTTGACCGCACATGTTTTGTTCTATAACTTCCACAATGCTTCACTCCTAATGGCATTTCAAAGTGCAAAAGAGCACCCCAATATACGAATAAATCCCATTATAATGCTTCCTTCCTGATCCCTACTTATTACTAAGACAATATTTCCTCATGTTTCAAGCTTTCCATAGACAACCCACCTAATATGTTCTTTTGGAGATCATTTTGAAGGCGGAGAGAGAGAGAGGATATCTTGGTTACGGCTATACTCAATCCGAGTACACAGAGTCAGAAGACTTAAAAAATGGTAGAAAATCAGCACTTCGCAAAACCTCATTCCGAATCAACGAATGCTCGAAGCTGAAGAACAAATCATTCACTTGAATGAGCTGTCCACAAAAATTATTTATGTGTAAATTTATTCTATATATGAACTTTGAGATGTCCTTAAGTTATTACTTTTGGAGAGGAGACAGAGAAGCAGACGGATGTTTGTGATGGATGTACGAGATTCTACACATAACTTTTTCATATTGTGAGCTTTGTCATAGATCTTCTCGCCCATTTCACATCAGTCATATTTTTAATACAATAACATCAGACATAATCTTTATACAAAACTTATTTTATTAAATTGAGAAAACCACAATAATTAAAATATGTGTACTTTGTAGAAGTTTCAAGTTCCAACATATTTTATTCTCAAGCATCCTCGCATACATGGATCTCCAAGTTTCCTCTGAGTTTTTAATTAATCAATGGATTATTGGATAGCCGTAAAGTTTGAAAGTACACACACTTCAACATTTAACCAGTTATATCTCTTACAGTTGCGCCTTTTACATTACAACATTATGAATGAAAAAAACCCTTGAGGATTCCACGAGTAAAGAAGATAACCAAGAGAGGTACACCACCAATAAAGAGATGCATTCACTACTAACAATGAAGACACTGAAAGCTCCATCATTGAATCTACAATTCCCAAGAAGGTTCCATGTTCACTTTTGAAGAAGGCGACCCATAAAGGAAAGGAACTATTGGAGATTCCATGGAAGAGCCCCCTTAAGGGCAAGATCCTTTGTCCGGATGCCTCTGCTTCAAAGAAAAGAGACGAAGAGAAAAACAAAAAGAAAAGGGACAAGGTTCCTCCCCACAAAGAAATTAACCTTGGATAACGAGCTTCATATCGCAAAATGTAAATTGGTTGTCTGACCCCTCAAGAGCGGCTATTATTGGCCAATGGTTTTGGGATAATAGCCTAAACCTTGACTTCATCTATATTCAAGAGACCAAAATTGATGGAGAGGACCTTTAGAAAATACTAAAACATATTTCTTCAACTCATGTCTGGATTTCCACTACTCACCCTAGGGGGTTTGGTGATGTAGCTATCAAAATTAACAACATTTGGTTTGATAGTCTTGTCAACACCCTCAAAGATCAAAATCATCATTGAATTGCTGCATTCTTCAGAGACCCCTTGCATTTCACCATTGTTCCCATGTATGCTCCCAACTATTCTCTTTCTCTCTCTCTCTCTCCATCTCTTTCTTTTAACACTCTTCATCAGTGGTATCAATGCAGGAGTCATCAAAATTGAAGAAACGAGGACCCCAATTGTTGCAGTTATACAACAATTAACCTTTGAAGATTCAAAAGGTCAAAGTTTGAAGTGAAAGCTAGAGAAAGAGGCTTGAAGCTATCAAGCAAATCAAAAGGATGCGAGATTCTCTTCAAAATGAGAAATTGGATAGAGAAAACTATCTTACTTGGTCAATGAGGATGGAGGCTCATCTTATGAGCAAAGATTTGATAGGATACATTACAGGCGAAGAAGAAAAACCAGAATTTAAAGGTCCTAGTGTTCCAACTACGGAGGAGCTCATAGATTTGAAGACATGGATGAATAAGGATACTCAACAAAGGAGCATTATCTATATGGGAGTCAATGATTACTTGGTACCTCATATTAGAGGGCTTGAAAGTGCAAGTGAGATATGGAAGGCTTTGGAGGAGCATTTCTAAAACACTATAAAGTCAAGGGAGGCATCTTTATGGGTAGAATTCACTACATTCAAGAAGAAGGCTTCTCAATCCATTTCTGATTATGTAGCAAGGATGAAGGATATTGCAGATGCACTAGGAGCAGCTGATGAAGATATTGAAGAGGACAAATTTGTAAGACAAATTCTTACAAGTTTGAGAGGAGATGAGAAATGGAAGCGATTCATTTTATCTACTGAATTGCCATTAGATCATTTCACTCCTGGTTTGAATCAATTGCTAAGACGTATGCTAACCTTTGAGTAGGATATCAAAGGTGATGTTGATAAGAATACACGTCAAGCAATGTATTCAAAGTACAAGAAGAAAACTAACAAAGGAAAGCAATAATTGAATGAAGATGAAGGCAATATAGTCAAGCTAACTTTCAAAGAGGAACAGGAGGTGGCAAAGGAAGAGGAAGAAGCAGAAGCAATAAAGATGGATTCAAAGCTTACTAGATTTGTGGTAAGGCTAATCATTTAGCTCATGAATGTTGACATAATAATCAGAATGATGGAGGATATAATTATAACTTTAATTCAAGAGGAAGAGGTGGTAGAAACAGAAGAGGTAATTTCAGAGGTAGTGGTAGTAGTGGTTTCTTTGGAAGAAATGCAAGTAGAGGATTTAAAAGTCAATCCTACAATAATACCTACTACAACTATGCTTTAGATCAGAAAGAGGACTCAACCTTAATCATGAATGCAACTTGCGAAATACAAAGTGAAGATCAAAGAGTCTTCTACATTGACTCAGGGTCTAGCAATCACATGAGTGGCAACATAGCTTTGATGACTGATTTGGAGAATAAAGTAAGCAATCATGTGGTTCAAACAGGTGATAACACAAAGCACAATGTGAAGTCCATTCGATCAGTGAAAACTTAGGATGGAAGCACTCTTCTAAGTAAGGTTTTGTATGTTCCTACAATTCCAAAGAATCTAATAAGTGTAGGGAAAATTGTAGAGAAATGTTATAAAGCAAGGTTCACTAATGATGGAATTTTTGTGGAAGACCCTAGCAATGGCTATAAACATTTTTTTCCGAAAAGAAAGAAGGAAGGCTATTCACATTAAAGATTCAAGGTAATGTTGGTCATGCCTTGTTCACTTATGGAGGACACAAGATCTCTAAGTTAGATCTTTGGCATAAAAGGCTTGGACATTTCAATGAAAGAGGTATTAAGGATATGATTAAGAATGGTTCAGTGCTTGGATTACCTAATGTTGTAGGTCAACATATGACATATAGATGTGAGGCATGTAAACTAGGTAAGGCTCATAAGAAATCATATAATATGAATGGTTTCATGTATTCAGAGAAGCTTGAATTGGTACACACAGATGTGTGGGCACCATCAAAGGACTTAAGCATTAATGGTTCAAGATATTATGTGGTTTATGTTGATGATGCTACCATGTGGATCACCATATACGCGATCAAAGATAAATCAGAGGTGTTCAATAGATTTAAAAATTATCATGTGTATGCAGAGAGAATCACAAGGCAATAAAAATTGAAGAGACTAAGGTCAGATGGAGAGGGAGAGTATTTCTCCAATGAGTTCAATGATTCTTATGGAATCCATATATAAAAAGGGAAGTTACTTGTAGGTACTCTCCTCAAAAAAATGGTGTAGCGGAAAGGAGAAATAGAACTCTTCTTGAGTTTGCAAGATCAATGATGAAAGAAAAGAATTGCCCCAATTATTTTTGGACTGAGGCTATAAATACAACGAAATACTTGGTTAATAGGCTACCATGTGAATCTTTACAGGGTATGATGCCATATGAAGCTTAGTGGGGTAAGAGATCTACCTTAGATCATTGTAAAGTGTTTGGATGCTTGGCTTATGCATATGTACCATCTCAATTGATGCATAAATTGGAACCTAAGGCTGAAAAGTATGTGTTCATTGGTTATGATGATAAGCAAGTGGGTTATAGGTTGTGGAGTCCATCCATAAAGAAATTCCTTGTGTCAAAGGATGTTACATTTGATGAACAAGGTACTTGGTATGCAAGTACGAGTAATTTTCATGCAAGTGATGAAGTAACTTTGAATCAGAAGAAAGGCAGATCAAAGGTTCAAATATTTGATGAAGAAGATAACAATGTAGTACAAGTTGAATATGAAGAAATATCAAGGTTTGATCCAGAATGTGATGAACCAGAAACATCAAGAAGTGGAGAACTCAAAAGATCATCAAGGCATAGATGGCAACCTACAAGGTATAGCTATGATACTGCATTTTTTACTACTAAGGATTATGCTTATATGGTGATAGTAGAAGAAGATCATTCTACATATGATGAGGCAAAAGGTAAGGAAAATTAGGAGAAAGCTATGTAGGAAGAGTATGATGCATTGATGGAAAATGAGACATGGGATTTGGTTCTTAAACCAAATAATCAGAAAATCATTGGATGCGAATAGGTCTACAAGACAAAGAGGTATGCAGATGGAAGTGTGTATGGGTATAAAGCTAGACTTGTTGTGAAAGGGTATCCTTAGACATATGGAGTAGATTATGAGGAGACTTATAGTTTTGTGGCTAAGATGACAACTATAAGGACTCTCATAGCTATTGTTGCATGTAAAGGTTCGAAGTTATGTCAATTCGATGTGAAGAATGCTTTTCTAAATGGTTACATTTCAGATGATGTTTTCATGGAGCAACCAAAAGTTTTCAAGGATAAAAGGTATTCAGAATATGTATGTAAGCTCAAGAGAGCTTTATATGGTTTGAAGCAGGCCCTAAGGGCATGGAATTACATACTTTTCAAGTTCTTGAAGGACCTTGGTTTCCAAGTGTCTAAGACAGATAGTAGCTTGCTTGTTAAAGCAAGTGATGTTAGATTTATTTACATTTTCATATATGTTGATGATATAATTCTTACAGATACAGATGAGAAGGGCATACAAGGACTTAAGAAGCAAATGGAGAAAGAGTTCAAGATCAATATTTTGGGAGAATTGTCATACTTCTTGGGAATCAAGATTTCATATACTCAACATGGAGTATATGTAACTCAAGAGAGGTATTTGAACAATCTACTAATCAAGTTTAAAATGGAAGATTGCAACGTAGCACCTACTCCAATGGAGGTGAATCACAAGCTGAGCAGATATGGAGGAGAAGAATTCAAGGATATGAAGCTGTATCAAAGTTTGGTTGGTATCATAATCTATGCTACATTGACTAAACATGATTTGTCATATGGAGTTGGTGTGTTGTCTCAGTTCATGCATTGTCCTAGGAAAGAACATTGGGTTGCAGGACAAAGGGTGTTAAGATACATTAAGGGTACACTCAAGGAAGGTTTGTATTATGGTTTCACATTAGATACAAACATCAAGTCTTAGATATATAGTGACACAGATTGGGCATGCAATCTTGATGGTAGGAGATCAACTATGGTTACTTATGTTATGTGGGAGATAAATTAATCTCTTGGTGTTCTAATAAGAAACATACAATTGCTTTGTCATCCATAGAAGTAGAGTATAAAAGTATGGTTGAAGCTGCAAAGGAGGTTATATGGTTGAAGACTCTCATGAGAAGTTTTGATATCATTCAGAGTACACCCACTATTCATGGAGATAATATAAGTTCATTGTATCTAGCTCCTAACCCTCTGTTTCATTCCAAGACTAAACATGTTGAGATTCATTATCACTTCTTGAGAGAGTAAAGAGATTGAAGTCATACATACTTCAACAAAAGATTAGATTGTAGACATGCTAACCAAAAGCTTGGATGGACCAAAGCTACAGAGATTCAAAGACATGGTAGGTATAAAGAAATTGGAGAAAATCACAATTGATGATTGAGGGAGAGCTGTTGCTGCAGGACAATCAACAATTGGTGATTAGGACAAAGGTTTGAAGTCAAAGAATAAAGCAAAGATCAAACTAAAAAGCATGAAGACTGGTAAATGAATACTTGTATATACATGTACATTTAACTTGTAGTGAAGTTACATATACTTTTGAATAAGTGACGAGTTTGGAACATTTACATGTGTAAATGTGAAGAAGAGAAGACTACAACAAGTGCAAATTTGATGATAATGTTTTGGTCAGATCTCCTTCCATAGTGCAAAGATTTCAATAGCTAAGCACTCATTATTTAAGTTGGATGATAAGCTACCTATGGCTAAAAGCATTTGAATAAAGGGGTTCTAATTTGAGAGAACTATGCATTAAAAGTTACAGGTGTCAAAGTCAAATGTATAGAAGTACGGTTTTAGACATAGGTAAATTGTTTGGAGTAAATATCAAGATTTACCAAACCTTTTGAGAAAGTTTAACTTGGAGAAGGTGCCCAAACACTAGTTTCATTGGAAAATTTACACATATGATTAGTCTATGAGTGGATTAAGTGAATCAAACTTTCTGTGTGTTAAATTTGTTCATAGTTAGTTCAAAATTTTGGTAATCTGGTATTGTTCTTCCAAAATTGGTTGAGTTTTTGAGTTGTTCTTGATATAGAGCTGCTCTAACATTAAGGATAACTTATTCTTTTGGATATTAACACTCTCCATCAATTATGGGTTTGATTCCCATGCACTCATGTGCATCTTCCTATGCCTAATGGAAGGAGAAATGAGCACCTCCAGATGGTGTGTATGAAATTTCAAGATGAAATGTTTCTCCATTTAGGAGATATAAAGAAAAGAGTAAAAGTTATCCTCTGCAACTTTTTAAAATATTGTAGGTATAGAGGCTTCATGTTTTGGTCATTGTGAAAGATCCAAATGTTTGAATACTTTAAAACTTATATCAGTAAAAACTAAATAGTCGTGGCTACATGCTACTGAAATTTGGAAGAAATTGGACATCATTTGGTAGTTCAAATGACCTATTCTTCTTAGAACAATCTCTAGCAAGCATTTTCCAAAGAGTGGTACATGTGTCTAATGAGCACATGATATTTTCATATTGGAAACTCCAATTTCAAAAAAAAAAATTGGAGATGCTACTGAAGTATAGACTCTATGAGATACCCAAAAGTCAAGGATTTTGGAATTTATCTTCATACTTAGAAGATATTATAAAAGTGCAGCAACATTGTTTCTAAGCTCACCTAAGTGCAAGTGTAGCATAGATAGAATTATACTTTTGAATGAGTATTTGATTTCATTTTGAATTGAAACTTTGTGAGACCAAATAAGATAAATTGATCTAGATTTGGGCACAAAGAAAGTAGAATTTCGAGTTTCTTTTATCAGTCTAATGGCTTCAAGAAAATGATCCTAATCATTTTTAGAGTTGGTCATCAAGTGTTCAATCGTTCCAGTAAAAGGGTTATAAAACTCTAAGAAAATATCCGAATCAAGTGATTATTGTGCCTAATGAAAGCTTGAGAAAAGCTATATAAGGCTGGAAAACTTCTCACATTTCCAGAGAATGACATGCTTGGAACTCACCTCCTAGCCTATTTATAGCCATTGCATAGTCACCATCTAGAGTTCTCTCTAAGGTCTCTCTACTCATTTCGCCATCATAAGTAGGTACCTTGTATGAACTCTCTCGTTTTTGGCCTTGGTTGTCCCCCAAGCAATGAACTTCTTGTTCCTCCAAGCATGTACATCTCTGGAATATAACATTTTCTTTAAGACTTATATTCTTGGAGGTTTAATTATAAGCAATGCTAAGAATTTTCAACAATAATAAGTTCTATTAACTAAGGATAAATTATCACAATATCGTTCCATATTAATATTTAGTCCTATATATCCTATTCAATTGATGTGAGCGTTACCAATTACTTATGATATTTTGAAGGCCTATTATTCTAAGCTCATTAACAATTATTAGTCCATAATCTTAATTTTGATTCTAAATATTATCCATGTTGAGAATTCGATGGATAAATTACACATCTTGACAACATATAATGCTTCTTTCTCAAAGTATTTTCGAGAAGACCTATCTTAGGGAATGGCCAAAAAAAGAACAAATCTATACTCGATTCAAAATCATTTACTAATATATTGTTACTCAGTCCAAGAAAGAGAGCACTTAACATTCCCAAGTAATTGTAACTAGAAGAATCTCATAATCACCCTACTTCTATGCTTTTTAAGTATATGAGACCTCATTCATATTTTTTATTTCAAAAGGGAAGCTCAATTTTGGCCCACTCTCTTGGACTATGAATTAAAATAAAGAGAAAAACTTACAATTGACTAGGACTAGTATCCTTGTGACCTCTTGTATTCCACAAAGTAGCAGCAGAACATGCAAAACTAGAGAGGGTTACAAAGGAAATTAATAACCCTCTCATCCCCCTCATGTAGGGCCCACTTGGGTTTAAGCTTGTTGTTCTCGATGAGGAAAACTTTATGATGCTTGAAAGGTGGGGACCTCTTCAGTTGGAGATTCTTTTTCCAAGGAGGAAAAGAGATTTCTGGATCGACCACTCCTTAGGAGGGTGTCCAAAGTTGTAGGCACACCACTTTCTCCAAACCTTTAAAAACAAGATGAAGCCCATTGCTCCAATCATTTTGAATAGAAGTGGGTTGATGGTATAAGAAAATGTGTTTCTATTTATTTCCCAATTACTAGTACCAAGTGTGTTGAGAAAGAAACTATTCAAAGAGCTTGGCCTAAGGGATTTTGTAAGCTGAAACACGCGATCACATTCAAGGACATCTACCCCAATCAAAGACTAGATTATTATGATTGGTTACTTTAAGGCAAAGGATGTGCATGGGATGCTTGGAAAATTTGGCCTCTCCTCGGTAAAGATCTCCCCATCCTTCAAGGTTTGTAGGTGGAACAATAAAAATAGGATGGAAGATATTATGAGAATTAAAAAATAAATTGTTTTATTCCAAGGGGGGATGACTACAACTAGATTGATATGCTTTTTCTGAGTCTAACAAGGCTAGTTGTTTTGATACTCATGTGTCCACCAGCGGTTTTTGCTTCATGCTTGGTAGCTAATGCATATCTTGGTTGAGCAAGAAGTAGCCTACTGTGGCCACTTCTATTTGCGAGGATGATTATAGGGAAGTTTTCATAGTGACTATTGAGTGTGTGTGGCTCAGATGCCATATGGCTGATTTGGGTGTCAATCACTCTTCTGCCACCAACATCTTCATTGACAGAGAGAGCACATTGGTAGTTACGAGGAACCGTGTGTTCCATGCTCACACTAAGCACATTGAGAAGCACTATAATTATGTCAAGGAGAGGTTATCTAGTAGAGAGATCAATTTGGCATATCTTCCCACAGAAGAGAACATTGTAGACCTTTTCACAAAGGCTTTTCCTAGGTGGAAGTTTGAATCTTTCCGCAAAGCTTTGGGATTACTTCCTTTTGTCCATTGATTCCACATAGCTTGGCACTCCTTTATACATGAGTACTAGCTCCTTATTCACCCAATCCCTCCTAGGGAGGATTTGTTGATATATTTAGGTAGTGATGAGTGTGAACACACTAGGATTGCCTCGACACTTAATTCCCTCTTTAGGAGGTTTTTTTCCCCCCAGCTTGTACATATGCCTATAACCCTAATGGATCACTAATTTTTGTACATTCTCTTCGTAATACATTAAGTATTATGTGGTCTGGTCCAAGCTTCTTCTTCTTCCTTGTGATTTTTGCATGCCTTCGTAAACCCCAAAATCTAGGACAACGTCCACTATTATTCTCCTTGGCTCTAATGGTCCAGAAGAGATTGGATCTTATCCTTGCTTTGTGGAAAACACCTAAAAAACGATGAGGGCCATTGCTTCAATCGTTTTGAATAGAAGTGGGTTGATGGTATAATAAAATGTGTTTCTATTTTGTTCCCAATTACTAGTACCAAGTGTGTTGAGAAAGAAATTATTCACAGAGCTTGGACTAAGGGTATTTGTAAGTTGAAACACTCGATCACATTCAAGGACATCAGCCCCATTCAAAGACTTGATTATTATGGTTACTTTAAGGTAGAAGATGTGCATGGGATGCTTGGAAAATTTGGCTTCTCCTCAGTAAAGATCTCCCCATCCTTGAAGTTCTGTAGGTGGAACAATAAAAATAGGATGGAAGTTATTATGAGAATTAAACGAGATATGTTTTATCCCAAGGGGGGATGACTACCGCTAGATTGATATGCTTTTTTTTACTCTAACTAGGCTAGTTGTTATGATACTCATGTGTCCACCAGTGGTTTTTGCTTCATGCTCTATAGCTAATGCATATCTTGGTTGAGCTAGAAGTAGCCTACTGTGGCCACTTCTAGTTGCGAGGATGATTATAGGGAAGCTTTCATAGTGATTGTTGAGTGTGTGTGGCTCAGATGCCATATGGCAGATTTGGGTGTCAAACTGTCTTCTGCCACCAACATCTTCATTCAAAGAAAGACCACATTGGCAGTTACGAGGAACCTTGTGTTCCATGCTCACACTAAGCACATTGACAAGCACTATAATTATGTGAGGTAGTGGTTCTCTACTAGAGAGATCAATTTTGCATGTCTGCCCACACAAGAGAACATTGTAAACCTTTTCACAAAGGCTTTTCCTAGGTGGAAGTTTGAAGCTTTCCGCAAAGCTTTGGGATTACTTCCTTTTGTCAATTGATTCCACATAGCTTGGCACTCCTTTATTCATGAGTGCTAGCTTCGTATTCACCTAATCACTCCTAGGGAGGATTTGTTGATATATTTAGGTAGTGATGAGTGTGAACACACAAGGACTGCCTTGACCCTTATTTCCCTCTTTAGGAGGTTTTTTCCCCTCGTCTTGTACATACGCCTATAACCCTAACGGATCACTAATTTTCGTACATTCTCTTGGTAATACATTAAGTATTATATGGTGTGGTCCAAGCTTCTTCTTCTTCATTGTGCTTTTTGCGTGCCTTCATAGACCTCAAACTCTAGGACAACGTCCACTATTATTCTCTTTGGATCTAATGGTCCAAAAGAGATAGGATCTTATCTTTGCTTTGTGGAAAACCTCAAACAAGTTGAAGCCCATTGCTCGGATCGTTTTGAATAGAAGTGGGTTGATGGTAAAAGAAAATGTGTTTCTATTTATTTCCCAATTACTAGTGGCAAGTGTGTTGAGAAAGGAACTATTTAGAGAGCTTGGCCTGAGGGATTTTATAAGTTGAAACACTCGATCACATTCAAGGACATCAACCCCATTCATAGAATGGATTATTATGATTGGTTACTTTAATGCACATGATGTGCGTGAGATGCTTGAAAAATTTGGCTTCTCCTCAGAAAAGATCTCCCCATCCTTCAAGCTTTGTAGGTGGAACAATAAAAATAGAATAGAAGATGTTATGAGAATAAAACAAGATATGTTTTATCCCAAGGGGGGGATCACTATTGCTAGATTGACATGCTTTTTTTGACTCTGACTAGGCTGGTTGTTATGACACTCATGTGTTCACTAGTGGTTTTTGCTTCATGCTTGGTAGCTCATGCATATCTTGGTTGAGCTAGAAGTAGCCTACTCTAGCCACTTCTAGTTGTGAGGTTGACTATAGGGAAGCTTTCATAGTGATTGTTGAGTGTGTGTGGCTCATATGCCTTATGGTTGATTTGGGTGTTGGTGAGTCTTTGCCACCACCATCTTCACTAAGAGATAGAGTCTATTGTCCATTACAAGGAACCCTATGTTCCATGCTCACACTAAGCACATTGAGGTGCACTGTCATTATTTTAGGGAGAGGTTCTCTACTTGAGAGATCAGTTTGGCATATGTGTGCATAGAGGAGAACATTGAAGACCTTTTCACAAAGGCTTGTCCTAGGGAGAAGTTTTTTTCTTTTCGCAAAACTTTAGGCTTACTTCCTTTTGTGGAGTGATTCCACATAGCTTTGCACTCCCTTATACATGAGTGCTAGCTCCTTGTTCACCCCATCACTCCTAGGGGGGATTTGTTGATATACTTAAGTAGTGATGTCTGTGAACACATTAGGATAGTCTCTGCACTTTTTCCATCTTTAGGAGGTCTTTTCCCGCCTTACTTGTACATATTCCTATATCCCTAATGGGTCACTAATCTTCGTACATTCTCTTGGTAGTACATTAAGTACTATGTGGTGTGGTCCAAGTTTCTTCTTCCTTGTGCTTTTTGCATTTCTTCGTAGACCTCAAACTCCAGGATAACCTACAATATTATTCTCTCTAACTCTAATGGTCCATAAGAGATTGGATCTTATCTTTTCTTTGTGGAAAACCTCAAACAAGAAGAAGCCCCATCGCTCAAATCATTTTGAATAGAAGTGGGTTGATGGTATAAGACAATGTGTTTCTGTTTAGTTCCCAATTACTAGTACCAAGTGTGTTGAGAAAGAAACTATTCAAAGAGCTTGCCCTGAGGGATTTTGTAAGTTTGAACACTTGATCGCATTCAAAGACATCAACCCCTTTCATAGGTTGGATTATTATGATTAGTTTCTTTTAAGGCAGAGGATGTGCATGATGCTTGCGAAATTCGGCTTCTCCTCACGAAAGATATCCCCATCCTTCAAGCTTTGTAGGTGGAACAATAAAATTAGAATGGAAGATATTATGAGAATTGAACAAGATATGTTTTATCCCAAGGGGGATCACTATGGCTAGATTGAAATGCTTTTTCTGACTTTGAATGGGCTAGTTGTTATGACACTCATGTGTCCACTAGTGGTCTTTGATTCATGCTTGGTAGCTCACGCATATCTTGGTTGAGCAAGAAGTAGTGTACTATGGCCATTTGTAGTTGTGAGTCTAATTAAAGGGCACTGTTCATAGTGATTGTTGATTGTGTGCGGCTCGGATCACTTATGGCTAATTTGGGTGTTGGTGAATCTTCTGCCACCACCATATTCATTGATAGTCAAAGCACATTGGAAGTTATGGGGAACCATGTGTTCCATGCTCGCAGTAAGCACATTGAGGTGCATTATCACTATGTCAGGGAGAGGTTCTCTACTAGACAGATCAATTCAGCATATGTGCCCATACAAGAGAACATTGAAGACGTTTTCACAAAGGCATTTCCTAGGGAGAAGTTTGAAGCTTTCTGTAGATCTTTGAGCTTACTTCCATTTGTGGGTTGATTCCACATAGCTTGGAACTCTCTTATACATGAGTGCTATCTCCTTGTTCAACCCATCACTACTAGGGAGGATATGTTGATATATTTAGGTAGTGATGTGTGTGAACACAATAGGACCACCTAGGCACTTTTTTTCCCTCTTTAGGATGTTTTTCCCCCTGGCTTGTACATACACCTAGAATCTTAATGGGTCACTAATCTTTCTACATCCTCTTGGTAATACGTTAGGTATTGTGTGGTGTGGTCCAAGCCTTTTCTTCTTCCTTGTGGTTTTCGTGTGCTTCTATAGATCTCAAACTCTAGCACAACCTACACTCTTATTCTCTCTAACTCTAATGGTCCACAAAAAACTTGATCTTATTTTTGCTTTGTGGAAAGCCTGAAACAAGATGAAGCTCCATTGCTCCTATCGTTTTGAGTAGAAATGGGTTGATGGTAGAAAACAATGTGTTTCTATTTAGTTCCCAATTACTAGTAACAAGTGTGTTGAGAAAGAAACTATTCAGAGAGCTTGGCCTAAGGGATTTTGTAAGTTGAAACACGCAATCACATTCAAGGACTTAAACTCCATTCATATACTAGATTATTATGGTTGGTTACTTTTAAGGAAGAGGATGTGTGTGGGATGGTTGGAAAATTTGGCTCTCCTCAACAAAGACCTCCCCATCCTTCAAGATTTGTAGGTGGAATAATAAAAATAGGATGGAAGATATTATAAGAATTAAACAAGATATGCCTTATCCCAAGAGGGCCACTACTGCGAGATTGACATGCTTTTTTTGACTCTAACTAGGCTAGTTGTTATGACACTCATGTGTTTACCAATGGTTTTTGCTTCATTCTTGGTAGCTCATGCATATCTTGGTTGAGCAAGAAGTAGCCTACTATGGCCACTTCTAGTTATGATGTTGATTATAGGGCAGCTTTTACAATGGATATTGAGTGTGTGTGTGTGTCTCTCACTCCTTATGGCTAATTTGGGTGTTGGTTAGTCTTCTGCCTTCACCATCTTCACTAATAGTTAGAGTGCATTGGCCGTTATGAGGAACCCTGTGTTCCATGCTCACACTAAGCACATTGAGGTGCACTATCATTATGTGAGGGATAGGTTCTCTACAAGAGAGATCAATTTGGCATATGTGCCCACAAAGGAGAACATTTCAGACCTTTTCATGAAGGGTTTTCGTAGGGAGATGTTTGAAGCTCTCTGAAAAGGTTTGGGCTTACTTCCTTCTGTGGATTGATTTCACATAGCTTGGCACTCCCTTATACATGAGTGGTAGCTCATTTTTCACCCCATCACTCCTAGGGGGGATTTGTTGATATATTTAGGTAGTGATGTGTATGAATACACTAGGATTACCTGAGCACTTTTTTGCTCTTTAGGAGGTTTTCTTCCCCCAGCTTGTACATATCCCTATAACCCTAATGGGTCACTAATATTTGTACATTCTCTTGGTAATACACTAAGTATTGTGTGGTGCGGTCCAGGTTTCTTCTTCTTTCTTGTGCTTTTCGTGGTCTTTTGTAGACCTTAAACTCCAACACATCCTACACTCTTACTCTCTCTGACTCTTATGGTCCACAAGAGATTGGATCTTATCTTTGCTTTGTGGAAAGCCTGACACAAGATGAAGCCCCCTCACTCCAATGGTTTTGAATAGAAGTGGCTTGATGGTATACAAAATTGTGTTTCTATTTAGTTCCCAATTACTAGTACTAAGTGTGTTGAGAAAGAAAGTATTCATAGAGCTTGGCCTAAGGTATTTTGTAAGTTGAAACACTTGGTCACATTCATGGACATCAGCCCCATTCATAGACTAGATTATTATGATTGGTTACTTTTAAGATAGAGGATGTGCGTGGGATGTTTGGAAAATTTTGCTTCTCCTGGGGAAAGATCTCCCCATCCTTCAAGGTTTGATGGTGGAATAAGAAAAATAGGATGGAGGATATTATGAGAATTAAACAAGATATGTTTTATCCCAAGGGGGGATCACTACTACTAAATTGACATGATTTTTTTGATTCTTACTAGGCTAGTTGTTATGACACTCATGTGGCCACCAATGGATTTTGCTACATGCTTGGTAGCTCATGCATATCTTGGTTGAGCAAGAAGAAGCCTACTATGGAAACTTCTAGTTGTGAGGCTGATTATAGGGAAGCTTTCATAGTGACTATTGAGTGTGTGTGGCTCAGCTGCCTTATGGCTGATTTGGGTGTTGTTTAGTGTAGTGCCACCATCATGTTCTTGATAGTCAAAGCATATTGGAAATTAGAAGGAACTGTGTGTTCCATGCTCACACTAATCACATTGAGGTGCACTATCATTATGTCAGGGAGAGGTTCTCTACTGAAAAGATCAATTTGGCACATGTTTTCACACAGGGGAACATCATAGATCTCTTCACAAAGGCTTTTCCTAGGGAGAAGTTTGAAGTTTTCTGTAAAGCTTTGGGTTACTTCCTTTTTTGGATTGATTTTGCATAGCTTGGCACTCCCTTGTACATGAGTGCTAGCTCCTTGTTCACCCCATAACTCCTAGGGGCAATTTGTTGATATATTTAGGTAGTGATGTGTGAAGTTTTTTTTTGTACCGGCTTGTACATATGCCTATAACCCTAATGGGTCACTAATCTTTGTATATTCTCTTGGTGATACATTAATTATTGTGCGGTGTGGTCCAAGCTTCTTCTTCTTCCTTGTGATTTTTGCATGCTTTCGTAGACCTCAAACTCCTACACAACCTGCACTATTATTCTCTTTGATTCTAATGGTCCACAAGAGATTGGATCTTATTTTTGCTTTGTGGAAAGCCTAAAACAAGCTGAAACACCATCTCTCCTCCAATTTATTTGAATAGAAGTGGGTTGATGGTATAAGACAATGTGTTTGTATTTAGTTCCCAATTACCGGTACCAAATGCGTTGAGAAAGAAACTAATTAGAGATCTTGGCCTAAGGGATTTTGTAAGTTGAACCACTTGATCACATTCAAGGACATCAAACCCATTCATAGATTGGATTATTTTGGTTGCTTACTTTTTAGGCAGAGGATGTGCATGGGATGCTTGGAACATTTGGCTTGTCCTCATGAAAGATCTCCACATCCTCTTAGGTTTGTAGGTGGAACAATGAAAATAGGATGGAGGATATTATGACAATTAAACAAGATAGGTTTTATCCCAAGGGAGGATCACTACCATCAAATTGACATTCTTTTTCTAACTCTCACTAGGCTGGTTGTTATGCATGTCCACGAGTGATTTTTGCTACATGCTTGGTAGCTCATGCATATCTTGGTTGAGGAAGAGGTAGCCTACTGTGGCCACTTCTACTTGTGAGATTTATTATAGGACAACGCTCACAGTGATTGTTGAGTGTGTGTGGCTCAGATGCCTTATGGCTGGTTTGGGTGTTCGTGAGTCTTCTACCACCACCATCTTCACTTATGGTCAGAGTGCATCAGTAGTTACGAGGAACCCTATGTTCCATGCTTGCACTAAGCACATTGACGTGCACTATTATGATGCCAGGGAGAGGTTCTCTATTTGAGAGATCAATTTGGCATATGTGCCCACCTAGGAGAACATTCGTAACCTTTTGACAAAGTATTTTCCTAGGAGGATTATTTTGATTGATATTATATACCTTATATCATTGAGAAAAGATAATTGTCTAGGATGAATTTATATTCCCAACGGAGTGGAATATGGCTATTCAATGATATGTTGATATTGTTAGTATATGTGAAATATGTATAGAAATTATTGATTCAAGGACATGTAGCATATTTATATGATAGTATCTCATGGTTTTTTAAATAAAACACCAGCCATTTTAGTGTTTTTATACATCAATATCATATAGAAGGCTCCCACAATATATAACTATATAATGAGAACCCTATATTGTAGTAATTTTCTTACTATAAAAATGATTTTTCTTATTCTCAAGACGTCTTAAATGATTATACGACTTTCAATAAACATTAGAAAAACTAGAACAATTTGAGGAAAATTTTTTCACGGAGATTTGTTTTTCTTATCATATATAAGTCTATTGACAAATAGTTTTTCTTAACCATATTCAATCATTTCTACATTTTGAGTTATAAAAAAGGGTTATTTTTAAAAGAATATACTTTTTATAGAACCTCTAGCTATGGATCTTTATGGGGCTTGAAGGTTTTTTTCAAACTTTTATTTGATTCGTATGTGTGATGTTTTTGAATTTGTTAGAAAAAAGCACACTATAGTGTCCTATTTTGGTACAACACTAGTGTTAAACAAGAAGTGGAACGTGGACCGGATGTGAGTCAAATGGGTCTTTAAGTTCAAAAATTTATGACACCTACTTCTAGAGAACAAGAAAGTGGTCCTCATGTGGAAAGTTCTCTATTGGCAAATTCAGACTAATACCAAGGCTAGAAAAGGTTATGGTGCAACCCTGTGGTGCAAAAGATGCCTAAGTGGTAGGGAATACATAGGTCACTTGTTCTTTTTGTTCTCCAAAGAGCGGTCTATCTAGCATGGCACCAACATGATGCTGTGTCTCTCACATCAAATCAAATCCCGTCTTCACAGACACAAGAAACAATTTGAAATCTGCTTGCTATTGACGTTCTCATTTGTAATTGTTTTTTGTTTTGATGGAGGTTCAGTGGAAGCCTACTCCTCCAATCTTTAACTTTGAAAGTGCAACTATACAAGTGAATGGGCATAGTACTTGCAGGATTCCCCCATATCCTACAAAGAAAGGGTTAGATAGGGTTACAATATTACAACTGGTTTAGCTGGCTAAAGTGATACATGTCTAGCCTGGGGTTTGAATCCTAGACCTCCACCTGAAGAGGCCAAAGCTCAACCAACTACCCTATGGGACCTGAAACTCTACATAATTTTGTAATGTAAAAGATATAACTGTTCAAATGTTGAATTATGTGTACTTTCAAAGTTTACGGCTATGCAATGATCCATTGATAAATAGATAGCTGAGAGGAGAGTTGGAGCTGCATGTATGGAGGGATGCTTGAGAATAAAATATGTTGGAATCAGAAATAATTAAGCGAAAACGAATCAACTTAAAAATAAAGAAAGATAGAGTAACCGTGTGAATAGGATACTAGTGATGGCAACTGTGTTTAAGAATAGTGTATTGAGGAAAAATAAAACGTCCCCTTTTCTTATGGAATCGCCGTTTATCAACTCACATCACACCTCTTTCTTTAACTTGTATAACAGCAAACATGAAGCGTCTATAAAAGTGCATATTTGTGTTGATGGTTTTCTCAATTTAATATAACATGTTTTGTATTAAGATTATGTCTGATGTTATTTAAGTTGGCTTCAATGTTTTGATATTTTCTTAACAGAAGATTACGTTGTGAAATGGGCGAGAAGATCTCAAAAACATCTGAAAGTTCGTATATATAATAAAATTATAAATATATAATTTTTGTGGGCAACTCATTCAAGTGAATGACTTTTTGTTTTGATATTTTACGTGGATCATTCGTTGATTCGGAATGAGGTTTTGTCAAATGCTGATTTTCTAACCTTTTTTAAGTCTTCTGACCTTTCAACAAGATATTTGGAATGTTGTGCAATTCAGAATTCATAGTCAATTCATTCGGAACAAAATAGTTGGTTAAAAGAATTATGCTGCATGAATAAACTATGCTGCATGAATGTCAATCTTACTTGTTAAAAGAATTTACACACACACACATACACACACACACACATATATATATATATATATATATAGAAAACTAAGCAATGGAACATAAATCAGTAGAAGAAACGCGTTGGAAGGAAAATAAAATGTGCTCGTACCAAAATATTATCACTCCTCTCTCTGTCTCTTCAAAATGATATCTAAAGGAACATGTTAGGTGGCTTGTGTATGGAAGGCTTGAAACACAAAGAACTAGGTAAGGCATTTTACAATCCGAAATATATTTTTTGACTATGAAAAAATGGAGTGGATAGAATAATAGGAAAGTAAACTCGGCTTCATATTGGATTACGATGAATGGTTCTTGCTATATGGTTTCTACAGTGAAGGAGGGAAGATGTATGGTTTCTACAGTGATCCCAATCTAAAATGTTTTCCATGGGAAACAACACGAAATTTGAGATACCATTTTTACTATGTAAGTGTAGAATCCATAGATGAAGATCAGGAAGGAAGCATTATTATGGGACTTATTCGTGTTCGGGTGCTCCTTTGCACTTTGGAATGCTATTAGGAGTGAAGCATTGTTGAAGATATAGAAGAAAAAAATGCCTAGAATTGTAATTGCTAGTAGAGTATTTGCACTTGTATTTTTCTCCCATTCAATGATTAATATAGGCATAAAGCGAGTGGGAGCCTTGCAGGACTTTCACAAGCTCTTGCATCACTCATACATGAGCTTGACACTTTTAGATATAAATCTAGAGAAATTTGAGGTGCATAAATACACCTTCATTGAGGTTCTTGGTGTAGGATTATTCATATGGGTCACATTAACCTTTAAGGTGGAGATTGTTGGAGACGGAAGGGTCATGTTATTGTACTCCTATATTGTTATGCATATATGCTTTATGAAGAATTGATTTAAATGATCATTATGTGGGTTTCAAAACTCTCATGCAACTGTGCACATATACACTTCTCCTCTATCTCTCCATCTCTTCCTTGCTTTTCTTGTTAAAACCACAAAGATTTTCATGTATACATGCATGCGTCTATGTATGGATATGTATATATGTTTGTAGGTATGTCTAAATATGTGTTTGTGTGTTTATATATATATATATATATATATATATATATATATATATATATATATATATATATATATATATATATATATATATATATGTGTGTGTGTGTGTGTGTGTGTATATATATATATATATATATACACACACAAAAAAACACACACACACACACACACATATATATATATATATATATAATGTGTGTATGTCTGTACGTATGTATCTATTTATGGATGTATTTCCATGTGTTTGTTGAAATTTTCTTTAAGACTATATTCTTGGAGGTTTAATCATATGCAGTGTTAAGATTTCTCAACAATAATAAGTTCTATTGATTGAGGATAAACTATCACAATATCTCTCCATATTAGTATTTAGTTTTTATATTTCCTATTCAATTTATCTGAAGGTTACAGATTACTTATGATATTCTGAAGAACTACTAGTCTAAGCTCGTTAAAACAGAATCTATATTAATTTCAGAATCATGTACTAATATACTATTACTCATTACAAGAAAGAGAGCGCTTAACATTAGAAAGTAATTATAACAGAAGGAATCTGATAATTACGTATTGGGAAATTTAATAATCCTTTCTCATAATCCAAATTTCTCGAATTTATTTTACAACAACTTAAAGAAGGGAGGCTTTTTCTTTTCCTCTCTTTTCTTCGATTTACTCTTTTTCTTTTTGGAGCTGAGCAAAAATGGGATTTGCTTTTACAGAGTTTAGATAGCATTACAAAGAAGGTTAATCACCTTCTCATCACCCTCATGCGGGGCCCACATGGTTTAAGCTTGTTATTCTTTAAGCTATCCCCTCTCTGTGGGATTCGGGGGATCTCGTGGGCACTAGTCCCCTTCTCTTGTACTTTTATTTCAATTAATCCAAGTCTGAGAGAGTAGGCTAAGGCCGAACTTCCTTTATCTATACATAAATTTAAAAAAAATGGGATTTGCATTTTCTGAGGGAGAACTTAGTTTTTCAAACATCTTTGAAATGGACATGAATCCCGTGAGTCTATAAAGTGAAGTCCTGAGACATCAAATATGATTCAAGTCTACAAATTCAAGTCCTGAGACAAGCTTTAAACTGACAAAAATTGTTCAAGTCCCGAGACATTAATTAATCCTTTATAATTATAATAGTAATATACTAGGCCCCTTTTTGGTTATGATATGTATTCTAAGCCTACAATAGGTCTTTATAAATTCATCTCCAAATTTAATTCAATGATACACTTTTATGTAGAGATATTAGAAACTTCCGGAAGCCAATAACATTACAAATTTCAATTTGTGATAAAAAAAAAACTTCACTTGCAACAATGTTTCTGAAGAGGACCGAGAAACAAACCAAAGCCTCTATATGCCAGATACATATGATCAATTGTTTTGAGAAAAATAGTTTTAAAGCAAGTTAACATGTTATAACAAAAGAAACCATCTTATAAAACCTTATCTTCAAAGTACTCTTCTTTATATTCAGTAGTCGAAAGAATCAAAAACGTTTTTGTCAACTATACACGATCTCAGCTATGACATAACTTATGAGACATTATTCACTTGTCATTATGCAAGATGAAATCAGTATTGTTGCTTAGCAAATACTATATTGCACACCATATATTGAGAAAGAGAAGAAGACTTTGCTGATGTCTTCATAAAGGTGGGAAACCGTCTCTAAAGGGTACTAACATGTTCCCATGTAGCACTATGTTCTGAAATATATTTCCACTTAACTAGGCACTCTTTATGAAAAATGATTTTGCATCTATGTTTCTCCAATATGTAGCATGCTCTCATGCTGATGTGGAGCAAATTGAATACAAATAGGCTCTACCACATCATTTTTTGGAATGGGATTGTCAGATTCACCCAATCACTTCTTAAGTTGGCTAACATGAAAGATTGGATGAATCTAGCTATTTATCGAAAGTTGGAGATCATAAGCCATTTGGCCTATTCGCTTAAATATTGAAAATGATCTACAATACCTAGGTGGTAGTTTTAGACAAGGTCTAGTATTCAAGGTTTCATAACTAGAGGGAACTTTAAGATAGACTTTCTCTACTACTTCAAATTGATTTGTCTCCTTTGAGGATCTACATAGGCTTTCTAGATTCTCCATAGATAATCTAGCGAAGTTAGTAATCTTCACTATAGTACGTGTTGAAATAAACCTAGCCATTTTGCTTAACCTATCCACAATTACCCTAACTTAGTCTTGCTTTATCTATGTTCTAGGTAACCCTACTATAAAATCATCTTTTGCATTAGCTCTAATTTTTTTGGGAAAAGTTCACCATCACCCCACTATCAAAAGTAGACCTATTTTCGTCAATTCATGTGATTTGAAAGTGTCATCCATGAGACCATATAGTACACTATATTTAGAGTAATCCAAATCACACCCCTTTGCAAGTTCCTCCTCTTCTTTAGAGATATCCTCACCCACTGCTATAGCTTGTGAAACGGTTGTATCTAGCCCTCTCATCATTGGAAATTGTGAAAGAAGTTGAAGAATTTCTGAAGGAGGCAAAAAGTGAGTGAAACGATTCCCTCAAAACTGAGCTCTTTCCTTTTCATTTGTCTCCTTGGCAAGCTCATACCTCTCTACCTACTTTTGCATAGGCTCAAAGTTAACGATGCAAAACTTCATTGCCTTCTCTTTGAAAGTTGCATCCATTTTTCTTTGCATCCTTTTACCTTGAGGTTCATCACCTACGAGACAAACATCTTCATCAACTAGGTCTGACATGCATAGAAACTCTGTTATGAATACAACAGACTCTTATTCAAGCCACCCCTCTATCATGCTGCCCTCTCGACGTGCTCTCTGACAAATAAACCCTTTTACTATCTTCATGAAGTGTTCTTAGAAGAACATCCATCAACTATGGAGAGTTCTTGCTATTTCAACTTCATCAACCACATGAACCAATAAATGAAGCTAAATTGTGAGAATAATTGTGGGAAAGTATTTCTCAACTAATAAATGAAGTTGAATTGTGAGAATACATGTGGGAGAATATTGCAAGAAACAAACAATTACAATGATATCAGCAAATGAACTTATTTTGATACAAGTGTATATGTGTGTATGCATGTGTAAAAACCCTAAAACCCTAATCCTATAGATCTAGACCTAAAGCATGTATATGTGTGTGTGCAAGTGTAAAAACCCTAAAACCATAATCCTGAAGACCTAGATCTAAAACATGTAAATGTGTGTATGGAGATATATATATATATATATATATATATATATGTGTGTGTGTGTGTGTGTGTGTGTATTTGTACATGTATTATGTGTGTATATGTGTATATGTGTGTATGCAAGTGTAAAAGCCCTAAAATCCTAATCCGAAAGACCTAGACGTAAAACATCTAATGTGTGCATGCATGTATATATATATGTGTATGTGTATATGTATTATGTGTGTATATGTGTATATGTGTATATGCATGTGTAAAAACCCTAAAGCTCTATTCCTAAAGACCTAGGCCTAAAACATGTATATGTGTGTATGCATGTGTATATATATGTGTATGTGTATATGTATTATGTGTGTATGCATGTTGTTAGTCGGCCGCCGGAGTGGGACAACTGTAATGACTGCCGGATGTAACGGAGTTCCTTGAATTACGCGCGAAAAGTTGGTACGCGCATCTTGTAAAAGCTATATAAAGTAATGAAAAGAGGATGGTCGAGAGAGACGTCTTTTTCTGGAATTGCCAGATTGTTCGCCTAATTATTTGTCAGAGTATTGTTTACACGGTTGTGAAGTTCTGAGTATTGTGAGTGTTGAGTTCTGTATCGTCTGCTCACATTGAAGTTCACCGTAACGAGTGATTGAGTGACGGATTGTGTATCTGAGTACTGTTACCGTATCATATTACTGTGTGTTCTTCCGTTGTTGAAGTACCCTGAGTCAATCTGAGTAATTATATTACTATGTGAATTTAGTAGGCAACCGGATACGTTGTTGAAGTACGTTCTGTTTGTTTATTGGATTCATTGTATTTGGTGTTATGATCTGTTGACCACGAATACGAGGAAGGACTAGTACTTTCGGTAAACGTGAACTTTTATTTGAGATCGCTGTAAGTGTTGTGACGAACGAATCTGTCGGTTAAAGTATTATCTCTGGTTGATTACTACTGTTAAGTCTGTAGCCCAGACTACTGCTCTGTTCCAATAGCAGGTTAGTCTGGAGAATTTCGGTACGCAGGAGTATAGAAACCAAATATTGTCTAGTTACTGCCAGTAACTGAGCTAAGACGAGTAGTCACGCTTTGACGATGTAACGAAGATTTGGGAAATTAGTACTGGGCCTCTGTCTAACAGACCCCTACCACTCCCAAGAACCCACGTTGGTCTAGTGACGCCTTTCGGTAATGATACTGAAAGTTTAACACAGTGTACGGTGAATCACTGTTTTACGGTTAATATTTGTTCAGTAACGAGTCCGGTTAGACAGTAACACATCGTATATGTAACACTCTAACACTTCTTTAACACTTGGCACCGTCTGTGGGAAAGTGGCATCAAGATTGTCAGTCGTCTGTCAGAATTAGATTATCTTTCGATTGGCAGTAGCAACAGACTCAGATTGTTGCAGACTGTTCCGTTAGTAATACTACGCGATTAGTACAAAAGATGATACATGCCGGTTACTCGATGCGGTGAAACGTATCCCAAGAACCATCAGTCTGGAGTACTAAAGCCAACTTTGGGAGGTAGAAGTACAACTAGGATTGACCCAGTTGTCAAGAAAGTTAAGAACGTAAAAACTAATTCCGGTCATATTCTGGTGGAACCTGTTACGCCTCTGGTACATTCCGATACTATTTCGGCACAGTCTGTGGAAGATATAGTAATTCCAGAATCTACCAAGACACAGTGGGAATCTAGTTTAAGAATCTTGGAAAAAGATTCAGATTCATCTACGATTAGAAACACTCTAGTCAAAGAAATCGGCGAAGGCGAAAAAACGCCGAATTCGGGCATAATTTCGGTTCATTCCGGTGAAATTTCGGTAAGAGAATCACAGTTTTTCGGTGACGATTTAGCGTTTTCTGCTGAATCCTCAGCCCAATCACCGTGCTTGAAAGCAAGTTCCCATACACTAGACATCAAGGAGGAAGGAAAGCTGTTCAAAACAGAGATTCGAAGCATATTAAGTAAGATAATCGCATTGGAAAGTGCGCCATCCGACGATACAGATTCCGGTAGTTCAGATATTCAGGCCCGAGATACAGAAGGAAGGTATAATACACTCACAATGAACGGACAAAAACAACAACAACAGTTATGTCCACCCAGGCCACCTCCAATGGGAGTGACATACACGAAGTTTGGTGGATTTCCAGGAGATGATCCGGATGCTCACCTACGCACTTTCGAAATAAGCTACGCAGTTCTCAACCATCGACCGGATCCGGCCTACAAAGCCATTGTCTTCCAATCTACACTTGTTAATGAAGCAGCTAGATGGCTTACAAAATATGATATTAATCATTTCGGCACCTACGAAGCAGTATGAGATGCTTTTCTACAGCGCCTTAGATTAAAAAAGAATCCAGCCGAAATTTTTGATTATCTGCAGAATAACAGACAGAAACCAAATCAAACCGTACAGGAGTATGCTACTCTCTTCAGAACACACTTAAGGCAGCTACCACCGTCCCATGCTAACTTACCAGATGATGTTATCACTCAGTGGTTCATCAATGGCTTGGTTCCACAACTTAAGCAGATCATGATCATAAGATGTGTCGAAGCCATGTCCCTCGATGCAGTCATTGCAATGACTCTGCAACTGGAAAACAAAGTCGGTGGATTTACAGAAGACTTGGAATGGTTAAAAGCAAACAAAAATGTTGCAGAAGATATGACTAGACAAGTATACTGCAACATATGCAAAAATTCAGGACATACTAGTGCCAATTGCGCACTTAATCAGACATTCTGCGCTATCTGCAACATTGCCAGACACACCACCGAAAACTGCGCATACAATGCTAGAGTACAGGGAACAGCGACTGTCAATGCAATTATCCAGGAACAAGGGCATCCAACCAACCACTATGTGCCTCCACAAATGAGAAACAACCAGCAACTAGGATATCAAAATTACCGAGGGCAGAGGAATAACAACTATAATCCAAACCGCTGGCAGAACGGACCACCACCGGAAAATTCCAATTTACCACCACCACGCTGCCATTTTTGTGGCGAATTTGGACATATTAGGAGATTTTGCAAGGATGCAGCTGAATATGATCAAAGGAAGAAGGAACGTCAAAATCCAATGGCCAACATGGTAAAAATCACACCGGTGGAGACACAGGCTGCTGCAGTCCAGACCCGTTCCGGTAAACAACTGCAACCGGTAGCAGAAATATTTGAACCAGGGATACATGAACAACACAGAATGTACAACAAGGCCAGTCAATGGACCACAACAGAACCACCAGTCTTTCTAGAGCCTATTCCGGTAACCCAGCCCTTGTTAACAAAGGAAGGAACACAGCAACGGGAGTGAGCATCAGGAACATCATCAGCAGCACATACATTGCCAACCGTAGATACCTCCGAATCAGCAGAGGCATCAACTTCAACATCAGTAGAGCCTGTCAATCAATCTCAACAGGCCTGGGAAATCTTATCTAAGGCATCTATCACTCTGCCTCTGGGCCAACTACTGGCATTAGTACCTGGAATTAGCCAACAGTTCCAACAATAGTTCAGTCCGGTGCCTTCCTGTATTCCGACGACAGCAGCAGTTCAACCGGAACCTGACTCTACGGTTGATCATTCAGTCCCCTTGATTACAGTATGTTATAAGAATCATAAGATTACGTAGGTATTAATTGATGGAGGCTCTGGTGTTAACATTGCGACTGCGGCATTATGCAAAAGGTTAGGATGGACCGAAATCGAACCAGTTCAATTTTTTGTCAGAATGGCAGATCAATCAAGAGTCCACCCCGTAGGACTTGTGCGGAATGTACCCATCACTTTGCAAGGTACAACCTTTAAAATGACCTTTGTAATACTAGAGCTGCCGGAATCTACTTTGGATTACAACGTTCTTTTCGGTCGACCTTGGCTGAAGCATGCGAAGGTAATACAGGACTGGTCTGCACAAGAGCTTATGTTTAAAGATGTCAATCGTAGATATGTGGTAAAATTAGATGCTATACAACCTTGCGAGCTACACGCTAGACCGTATTTTGCTGAACCAGTCCATATGCTAGATGGATTGTCAGGCGATGAAGAAGAAGAATTTCTGAAGAACAACGCTGATTTAATTTCCTTAGGGACTATTGATCTACAGACCGTTGTAGATAATTGGAACGCTTCAGCCTGTACAGTAATACCCATCACAGAAGAGGCTAAGAACGAAGACACTGTTTCGACACATGACGATGAACTGCAGCAACTTCTTAAACCAACAGACAACACAGAGAAACATCAACAGTTCTATGTCCCCGAAGATCAGCTGATTACTTACAATTTAGGAGATGAAGATCATCCGCGTCTTGTAAAGATAAAGCAAAACTTACCGGAAACATTTCAAGCAAGCTTAATCCAGCTACTCCGAGAATTCACTGACGTCTTTGCATGGGACTACAAAGACATGAAGGGATTGGACCCCCGTATCTACCAGCACAGGGTCATGCTGAAGCCAGAAGCAAGGCCGATAAAGCAAACCAGCTACCGGATGAATCCCCATTATGCATCTCAGGTAAAGACAGAACTGGATAGGTTATTAAAAGTCGGATTCATAGTGCCAGTAGAGCATGCTGAATGGATCTCTCCGATTGTGATTGTGCCAAAGAAAAACAAGCAATTGAGAATCTGTGTAGATTACCGGAAATTAAATGCAGTAACCATACCGGATCCTTTTCCAATCCCCTTTTTGGATACCATGCTTGATAGAGTAGCAGGTCACGAGATGTATTCATTCCTAGATGGATACAGTGGCTACAACCAAGTGATAATGGCCGAAGAAGATATTCCCAAAACTGCATTTATTACCAACTGGGGTGTCTTTGCTTGTACGGTAATGTGGTTTGGATTAAGAAACCCACCAAGCACATTGCAAAGATGTATGCAGGAGATATTTTCTCCTTATCTCACTTCATTTATGCAAGTATATCTCGACGATTTTTCAATTTTCGGTAAGATGATAGCACACCTGTTCCATTTACGGTGCTGCTTTCAGAAATGCAGAGTATAGACTCTGCTTGAACCCAAACAAATCTGTGTTTGCGGTTTCATGTGGCAAGTTACTTGGCCACATTGTATCTGCAGAAGGTATCCAAGTAGATCCAGATAAAATTTCGGTAGTATTAGAAGCTCCGGTGCTAGCTACTCCAAAAGAAGTTATGCGCTTTATGGGCCAAGTACGATGGCATGGAAGGCACTTACGGTGGCTTGCTCATTTGGCAATACCCATGAACAAGCTAATCACCAAGACTCCTCGACAATTTGAATGGACCCAGGAATGCTAGATAGCATTTGATCGTTTAAAGCATTTATTAACACAAGTTCCTATCTTACAACCGCCGGACTGGGATCACCCATTTCATGTATTTGTTGATGCTTCAGATATAGCAATAGGAAGTGTGTTGATGCAACAAATTGATAAATGGTTCAGACCAGTGTATTATGCAAGTCGAAGATTAGCCCCTGCTGAGAAGAATTACTCTGTAACAGATAGAGAATGTCTAGGGCTAGTATATTCGGTCAAGAAATTCAGACATTACTTGCTAGCCCGTAAATTCACATTTCATGTAGATCACGCTACACTTGTCTATCTAGTTCGGCAACAGCATCTAGGTGGTCGGTTAGCGCAATGGGTCTTACTCTTGCAGGAATTTGACTACGAAGTCATTCACCGGCCAGGCAGTTCACATGCCTTAGCAGATTTCTTATCCCGCTTAGATTCCGGTGAAGCTCCGGTGGACATAGATGACACGACACCCGCGGTTTATGTGTCAGAACCAGTTAATGAAGATTCTGTAGACCCACCTATCCCATTTTCATATTATGATCAGATCTTGACCTTTCTCACTGATGGTTGCCTTCCATCTCAGACTTCTACGGCAGTACGCAGGAAAATTGCAGTCTTTAGCCGTCGATTTCGGTTAATGAAGATTCTGCAGACCCACCTATCCCATTTTCATATTATGATCAGATCTTGACCTTTCTCACTGATGGTTGCCTTCCATCTCAGACTTCTACGGCAGTACGCAGGAAAATTGCAGTCTTTAGCCGCCGATTTCGGTTATATTATGTAGATCATACCGGAATCCTACTTCGCTGTATTCCACCACATGAAGTTAATTTAGTTATTACTTTGGCTCACTCAATTCCTTCCGGTGGCCATTTTGCAGTAGACTTAACTCACCGGAAAATTCTGCAGAGTGGTCTCTGGTGGCCAACGATGTACAAAGATATCTCACAGTTTGTCAAACAATGTGATACTTGTCAAAGATCTGGCCAGCCTTTGTAATGTCATCTCTTTCCTCTGCAACCCATCTTACCATTGGAACCTTTCCAGAAATGGGGTCTAGATTTTATCGGTCCAATTACACCTCCAGCAGTCTACAGTAACACTCGTTACATACTGACCTGCACAAACTATGCAACCAGATGGGCAGAAGCCTAGGCTTTACGGTCTGCTACAACAGTTACGGTAGCAAAGTGTCTGCTAACCGATGTCTTTCCACGTTTTGGCTTACCACTGGAAATTGTCTCAGATCAAGGCACTCATTTTGTAAACAATTTAATGAAGGCACTTACACAGTCGTTCCAGGTCACACATAAATTTAGTTCTCCTTATTATCCTTGTGCTAATGGTTTGGCCGAAAGTACAAACAAATCTCTACTGAATATCCTCTGAAAATTGATCACGGAAGCACCGGAAAGATGGGATCAACTGCTACCTGCAGTGTTATGGGCATACCGGACTACCTACAAGGTAACAACAGGTTTGACACCTTTCAAATTAGCTTATGGCTTAGAAGCAATAGCACCTATGGAAGTAGTTATACCAAGTTCAAGCGTAGCAATCGATCAGAAACTACTACCGGAAGACTCATTGTTATTTCGGTTGGACACACTCAGAGAGTTAGATGAGCACCGATGGCTCAGTTTTTTAACCATGCGTGAAGTCCAATTAAGACAGACAAGGACGCATGATCGAAACCTAAAGACTCTAGTGTTTTCGGTAGGATAGCTTGTACTTTTCTATAATGCAAAGTCAAATAGATCCGCAGGCAAATTCAAATTACGGTGGTTCGGCCCTTACAAGATCTCAGAGCAAATCGGTCCAGCAACTTTTCGGTTGACTACGTTGACCGAAAATCCACTTCCAAAAGCAATTAACGGTTCAAAGCTGCGGCCGTATCAACACGCTACTAGCCCGCATTAAATCATTCGGCGATGGACCGCATTTTTTTTAGTTTCTTCTTTACTTTTCCTTCAGTTCTTTCTTTTCTTTGTTAATAGCCGCGTTTTGTCATAAGCCGCCCTCCTTATTAATCACTAGAGTATGCACGCCAAAATTAAAAGCAATATCATTCCAACACCGCACAATGATAACCATCACTTCCTACCCCCCCCCCCCACCGTAATGTCTCTACTTAATCTATTCGATCGCGCTAAAAAATGCTATTGTGTTCTTGTGATTGTGCTTGTGTTTTCAGTGTTATGTGTTCTGTGTATCCGCGTGCTGTGTCTTGTGTATTCGTGTTCGCGTGCGCAATGGAAGCGTTGGCGAACTACGCAGCCTTCTGTGATGGTATCCCTACAGAGGTAGGAGAATATCTGCGCACCCGAGGGTTGGCCAACTTCGCTGAGCTGCCATGGCACTCAGTGGAAGCCCATCCCTTCTTCGCACAAATCATCCCTGCCATCTCCCAATCCCCCATCACCGAACGACAGTGGATCTTCCCCTCCCTACCATCTAGAACCGTAATAACCTTCCAGGCCTTCACCGAAGCCTTCCACCTCACTCCACAAGGCCGCGAAAATGGCCCAAGCATCCCCATACCCCGAATGATAGAACTTTTTCCCCGCTATTCATCGAACGAATACGCCATCCGCTTCCGCCCTGAACCCGAAAGAACTGCACTCCAGTTCTTAGTCGCCATCTTAAACCTCCAGAAGCATGAAGAATCAGTACAGCTACTAGAGGATGAGGAAGATGAAGATGAAGAAGAGCTCAATCAATTGTTCCGCCGGAAACGCATCAGGATTAGCTCCTCCAAAAGCAAAGCACAAGGCTCAGCCAGAAAAGATAGAGATGACAATAAAGAAGACGAGAAGCAAGAAGAGGAGACATTCCATGATACAGGTACATCTATACACAATGAATCATCAACTGAGCAACAAGAACAACAAGATCAAGCAGAGACAAAAATAGTTTCGACCGAAAAAGAATCAGAGCAACAGGTAGACGAGCAAGAATCTGCCAGAGAAGCACTAGACAAGCTACTGAAAGCAGTGGAATCCACAGACGCGAACAATGCAGAAACCAAACAAACAAACAAGGTAACAACCACTGACTCTGTCCTCCCCAAAACACCGCTTGTCAACCCCATTTCCCAACTGGAACCACCCCGCAGTCCCATCAAGCCCAATCACCCCACCGAAACTGCTGAAACCTCTTCATCCTCCCTCAATTACTCCCCACCGAATTCCCAACAACTCCTCACCCAAACCTCTTCGCAACCTCGCCCTCCTCTGCCACCCCACCCCATTCCAGTTTTTTCGGAATTAGAATCTATGGGGCGCCTCTTGATTAATCTATCCCAACAACTGCCGCAACACATGAAACAAGCCACAGACAATGCACGAGATGAATTCCAACGAAAATTGGAAGTGATGGAGGTAGATATCACCCCTCTCCAGGAAGAGTTACAAGCCGCAAGAGCAGAAAACCATGCACTCCAGGAGCAGATCAAGCAACTATAGGCTACACTCCAAGCACAGGAAGAAAGCTCCAGCCAACGAGATAAGGCACTGGCTGAAAAAGAAGAATTACTGACAGTTGCCGACACAGAGATAATAAAGTTAAATCAGACCATCAAAGATACAGAAGACATAAGAATCGCACTAGGAAACCTACTCGAAGAAACAAGGGTTCAGTTGCAAGAAGCCATACAAAAGAGCCAAGAGCAGCAGAAAGAAGCAAAACAAACAGAAGATCAGTTACACAGAACGCAAGAATCACTTGATGAGGTCAACAATATACTTAAACATCAATTACTCAGGGAAGCTAAAAATCAGAAAGACTTAGCGAATGCCCGCAGAGAACGAGATGCATATCACAAAACCATACAGTTCCAGAATCAACAGTTTGAAAGACTAGATAATCAGGTACGCAACTAGAAAGACCGAATCAGTGAAATGCAGAAGCAAGTAAGTGAAATGAAGACAGCCAGAGATGCGGCACTATCCAACGACTTCTACTTACAGGAGGCCTTTTTGCAAACACAGGCCAAAATTTTGCTCACCGAAGCCATCGCCCTTAGTTCCGTTAGAGTAGATGCGCAAATATTAGAACCACATACCCTTAAGAAACTATTAGAAACCCTTAAGAAAAAAATAGCCCGTACATTTAGATTAGCCAGGAATATGTATCTAGAAGGAATCATAGATGAACAATAATTTTTGTAATCAAAAATCACTTGCGGGTTCGAGTCCACCGTGCGTGCCAATGTTAGTCGGCCGTCGGAGTGGGACAACTGTAATGACTGCCGGATGTAACGGAGTTCCTTGAGTTACGCGCGAAAAGTTGGTACGCGCATCTTGTAAAAGCTATATAAAGTAATGAAAAGAGGATGGTCGAGAGAGACGTCTTTTTCTGGAATTTCCAGATTGTTCGCCTAATTATTTGTCAGAGTATTGTTTACACGGTGGTGAAGTTTTGAGTATTGTGAGTGTTGAGTTCTGTATCGTCTGCTCACATTGAAGTTCACCGTAACGAGTGATTGAGTGACGGATTGTGTGTCTGAGTACTGTTACCGTATCTTTCATCTCTCTCTCTCTCTCTTTCTCTCTCTCTCTGTTTCTCTCTCTCTCTCTTTATGTCTCTCTAGATCTCTCTTTTTATCTCTCTCTTTCACCTCTCTCTCTCTATATATCGTCTCTCTTTTTATCTCTCTCTTTCACCTCTCTCTCTCTCTCTATCGATGTAAGTCTTTGGATTGTTGTTGTCAAAGCTTAATCAATATCGTCTCTCATCAAGTCCCAAAGAACCGATGCCAAAAAGCTCTTGTGAAACCAAGGAGAAGAGAAACTAGAAAAGAGAAAACATGGAGAAAGAGAAAGGGTGAAAGAGTATATGTATCACTTACCAAGATTTGAGATCTACAGAGAGAGGTGTGTGTAGAGAGAGAGATTTGTGTGTGTGTGTGTGCACAATACGATCACAATGCAGGTCATGCATGAAAACTCGATAGTAGCACTAGTTCAAAACACATGCAAATGTCCAATTTTGGCTCTCATGTCTAGTTATGTTAAACAGGACGTGAGTATAGGTGCTAGTAAAAACATTGGTAATTTCAAGAAATTAGTGATGTTCATACTAATACCTATACCAACACCTATAGTAGTGCATATATTGGCACCTGTACTCGTGCCATGACTTTTCAACACGTATACTAACCAATAATTATTAAGGGTTAAATGGATAGTCAAATGGCCATTGGTATGAACAACATCAGTATGTCCCTCATATGTTGTTGTTGTGTGTATATATATTGTAAGCAGCCGGAAAGGAACTCATACTTTTGTAATATATATTCTGAAAAGTCGCACGCATCATGTAAAGGCATAGTGCAAAGTTGTAAACTTTGGGGGAAGATTAATAAAAGAGTCACGTGAAGCAGGTGTAGTCGGCGGACTGTCCGTTTGGGCGAGAGCTGGAAGCGAAGCGCTATTTGTCAAACTCTGCGTAAAATTGTGTCTTTTGTCAATTCTGTCGGTTAAGTTAAACCATTAAGTGAAGTTAATGAAGTGTTAAGTAAATTGATTAACGCGATAAGTGAAGAAGGTGTGCGGTACACTATCTTATGTGGAAGTATGTTGAAGAACGTATTCGAACCAGTACTGGGAAGATAATTAGACCTAGCGTGTTAATTAGGTGAAGTAGGATCTTCTTAATCTGTAGATTGGGAAAATACAAAAAGGGCCTCTCTTTACAGACCCCTAACCATCCCAAGAACCTAGGACTGAAAATAGATTAAACTGGCGAAGGTTTAACACTAGGGCCGTCTGTGGGAAATGGAGTAGCCGTTTGCATCGAAGATTAAAGATTGAGGAAGAATTCTTTGATATATGCCTATAACACGTTCTGAAGAATCATACCCCAAATATTGCAGAGATCAACATCCCTGGGCAGTTCCGAACCTATTAGGAACACCCCCTGGTGGTAGAAGTACAAGACCATTAAGTCCACTTGCAAAAGGTTCAGTACAGTCAGCCAGCAGCAATTCTGGTGGTAGTTCGCTAGCACACGGTGAGAATCCGGTGCGTTCCGGTGCGAGTTTGGTACATTATGGAGAAAGTGCGGAGATTTTTGGTTGTATAGAGGCATAGTGCGGAGACACTTCCGCATTATTTGGTTAGAATCCGGTCACTTTTAGTGACAAGCTCGCGTTATCTAGTGAAAACATTTTTGATGACAATGCAGTCTGGTCCGATGAGAATTCGGTGATTTTCCGTGAGAGTTTGGTTGTACCTGGTAATGATTTGAAGCTTTTTGATGAAACAACGATGTTGTTCGGAGGACACCTATTGCATTCACCATTTTTCAGTGCAAGTTTAGCTATTTTGACACCAAAGATGAGGAAGGGCTGATAGATTTGGAGTTAAGCAATCAGTTCAACGACATTTTAGGATCGGGAAGTGAGTAGGTCGACCATACAGTCCAAGAAGATCAAGAGATACCTCCCCAAAATTCAGGTAACAACAACACCAATAACAAGAGCACCATGAGTGGCTCATAGCAACAACATCAAACACTGCCAGAGCCGCAACCAAAACATCAGCAGCAATAGGTTATCCCATCGCACCCGGTAACAGCACGAGTCACGTATACCAAATTTGGAGGATTTCCGGGGAATGAGCTAGATGCACATGTGCGGACCTTTGAGATTAATTATGCAGTTATGAATTACCCCGCAGATCCTACATATAAAGCTATTGTGTTCCAGTCAACCCTGGTTAATGAAGCTGCATGATGTATAACCGAATATGATTTGAACCACTTTCGACAGTATGATGATGTGAAGGATGCCTTTCTACAACGGTTTTGGTTAAAGAAGAACCCCGCCAAAATTTTTTATTACTTGTAGAACAATAGGCAGAAACCGCACCAAATTGTATAGGATTATGCCACGCTATTTTGGACTCATTTATAGTAGTTGCCACCAGCACATGCTAATTTACCAGGTGATGTTATCACATAGTGGTTCATCAATGGATTAAAGCCCCAATTGAAGCAGATTATGATCATACGATGCGTGGGTGGAATGACTTTGAACGCTGTAATTGCTATGGCATTACAATTAGAAAACAAAGTGGGTGGATTCAGCGAAGACCTAGAGTGGCTAAAAGTTTCTAGGAAATCCAACGAGGATCCTTTGAAATAGATATACTGTACGAAAGGCAAAAATCCAGGGCACAACAGCTCAACATGCATGTTGAATCAACTGTATTGTGCCATTTTCCACACAACAGACCACACTACGGAGACTTGCCCGTACAATGCCAAGGTACAGAACAGACCAACTATTAATGCCATCATTTAGGAACAAGGGTAACCGGCCAGCCATTATGTTCCACCACAAATGAGGAATACCTAGTACCAGGGATACAGGAATTATCGAGGAGGACGGTCAAATAATTTTGGACAAGCCCGGTGGAATGCAGGTCCATTAGGAGAAGGTACATCTCCCCCACCCCCTAAATGTCATTTTTATGGCGAAATTGGGCATATCCGAAGGTTTTGCAAAGATGCAACGGAGTATGACAAGAAGAAAAAAGAACGACAATATCCGATGGCAAATATGGTGTATATCTCACCAGTAGATACGCAAGCACTAGTGGTCCAAACACGTTTCGACAAACAATTACAGCCAGCTGTGGAGATTTTTGAACCCGGCATTCGTGAACAACAGAAGGTATTTACAAGAGCAAGCAAGTGGGTGACGCAAGAGCAAACCGTATTCCCTAACCCAATTCCGGTGATGTAGCAAAGCATACCACCAGATGTGCTAGAGAGGTGAAATCTAACTCACACAGTATCGGAGACCGTACTGGAAACAGCCAAAACTAATGTGGTGCGGGATGTGCTGTCCAAGGCATCAATTACCTTGCCCTTGGGTCAATTATTGGCTTTGGTCACGGGAGTGCGTCAATAGTTCCAGCAGCAAGTCAGTCCAGGACCCTCGAGTGCTCTCGCAACAACTACAATCCAACCGGAATTAGATCCAACGGTGGACCATATGGTACCACTGATTACGGTATGGTACAAAAACCATAAAATCACACATCTTAATTGATGGTGGATCTGGTGTAAACATAGCAATAGATGCACTTTGTGAACGGATGGGGTGGATGCAAATTGAGCCTGTTCAATTCTTTGTACGGATGGCTGATCAATCTCGAGTCCATCTGGTGGGCTTGGTGTGAGATATTCTGATCACTCTACAAGGTTCTATTTTTAAAATGACCTTTGTTGTGCTGGATTTACCAGAATCGAGCCTGGATTACAATCTACTCTTTGGATGTCCCTAGCTCAAACAAACTAAGGTAGTGCAAGACTGGTCAGCACATGAATTAGTCTTTACAAATAATCACCGGAAATATGTTGTCCCATTGGACGACATGAAACCCTGTGACTTACATGCACGACCATACTTAGTGGAGCCTGTACACATGTTGGATGGTCTCTCCGATGATGAGGAGGAAGATTTTCTTACCGCCAACAAGGATCTGATGGCACTCGACACTGTAGATTTACAAACGGTGGCTGATAACTGGAGTCCGGTAGCCTGTATGGTGATACCAGTGACCAGAGAGTGTGAGTCAAGCACAGACTAGACCTTGGATGATACGATGCTCGGACAAATACTTCAGTCAGGAGACGATTTGGAGAAACCCCGACAGTTCTATGTAGCAGAAGATCAGTTGATCACCTGTAATTTAGGTGACCAAACCAACCCACGACCAGTGAAAATAAAAGCAGGACTATCCGAGACTTCACGGGAGCATTTATTGCAGCTGCTACGAGACTTTGCTGATGTGTTTGCCTAGGATTACAAGGACATGAAGGGGTTGGACCCACAGATTTATCAACACATAGTGGTGCTGAAACCGGATGCAAGACCCATCAAACAACCCAGTTACAGGATGAATCCTAACTATGTGGCACACGTTAAAGCCGAACTTGATCGATTATTGAAGGTGGGATTTATTATGCCTATTGAGCATGCCGAATGGATCTCTCACATTGTTATAGTTTCAAAGAAAAACAAGCAGCTGCGGATATGCGTGGACTACCAAAAATTAAATGCCACAATCGTACTTGATCCATTTCCACTACCGTTCCTGGATACAATGTTAGACGACGTGGCCGGTAGGGAAATGTATTCCTTTCTAGATGGATACAATGGTTACAATCAAGTCCGAATGGTCAAACATGATATACCCAAGACTACATTTATTACAAACTGGGGTGTCTATGCATGTACCGTAATGTGGTTTGGATTGCCTAATGCTCCCAGTACGTTCCAACGCTGCATGCAGGAAATTTTTTCCCCTTACCTCACCACATTTATGAGAGTGTATCTGGATGATTTCTCGTTATCCGGTGATACGTCGGTGCACCTGTACCATTTATGGTGTTGCTTTTCAAAGTGTCGGGAATATCAATTGTGCTTGAACCCGAAAAAATCAGTATTCTTTGTATATTGTGGCAAGTTGCTTGAACACGTTATTTCCAAACAAGGTATTTAGGTGGATCCAGACAAAGTGAAGGCCGTATTGGAGGCTCTTGCTCCTAAGACACCTAAAGACGTGATGCAGTTTTTGCACCAAATCCGGTGGCATGGGCAGCATCTACGTTGACTTGCTCATCTGGCAATACCACTTAATCGATTGATAACCAGTAGCCCGCGTCAGTTCGAATGGACCGAAGAGTGTCAAATTTCTTTTGATCGTCTAAAATCATTGTTAACTCAGGCTCCCATTTTACAAGCACCAAATTGGGAATTTCCCTTTCATGTCTTTGTGGACACATCCGACAGTGCCATTGGAAGCGTGTTGATGCAGCAGACGGATAAATGGTTTCGTTTCGTATATTATGCAAGTCATAGATTGGCCCCGATAGAGCATAACTATTCAGTTACTGAACGAGAATGTCTTGGCTTAGTATATTCTGTGAAAAAAAATCGACATTATATATTGGGCAGACACTTCACCTTCCACGTAGATCATGCAGCATTGGTGTATCTTGTGCGACAACAGCATTTGGGAGGACGGTTAGCACGGTGGGTCTTGTTGCTTCAAGAATTTGATTACTCCATCATTTATCGACCAGGGTCAACACACTCTCTTGCTGAGTTTGTCTCTCCGTTGGATTTCAGTGAGCCGCCGGAGGGCATTGATGATACAACACCGGCCATCTACGGAGTAGAGAAAATACAGGATGATCAACAGGAATTACTGGTACCCTCTTCTTACTATGATACCTTGCTTCTGTTCTTGACTAGTGGATCTCCACCTGGTATGATTTCTTCAGCCACTAAACGAAGAGTAGCCACGTACACTCGACACTTTCGGTTGATTGTCGGACAATTATATTACATGGACCACTCAGGAGTACTACTTAGATGTGTCCCCCCCATGAAATTGTTTCAGTCGTTGCTATGGCCCATACTGCTCCAACCGGAGGACATTTTTCGGTCCATCTGACTCACCGGAAGATTCTCCGGAGTGGGTTGTGGTGGCCCACTATGTATCATGATGTGACCAAATATGTACAATAGTGCGACGAGTGCTAGCGTTCCGATCGACCTTTATAGAGACATTAATTTCCTCTCCAATCCGTTGTGCCTCTTTAACCTTTTCAGAAGTGGGGCTTGGATTTTATTGGACTGATTACACCTCCGGCGACAGTCATCAATAATAGATATATTCTTACATGCACAGATTACGCAACTAGATGGGCCGAAGCATGGGCTCTACGATCAGCCACAATGGCTGCGGTTGTTAAATGTTGAATGAAGTATATTTTTCCGCGCTATGGGTTACCCTTGGAGATAGTAACTGATCAAGGTACGCACTTTGCCAATACATTAATGCAAGTGCTTACTAAAACCTTCCAGATTGTGCACAAATTTAGTTCTCCCTATTACCCATGAGCAAATGGACTTGCTGAGAGTACCAACAAATCTCTCTTAAACATATTGAAGAAACTGGTGTTAGATTGTCTAGAGAGATGGGACCATTTTCTACCTGCTGTACTCTGGGCTTATCGTACCACATACAAAGTGGCGATCGGAACAACTCCTTTTAAGTTGGCATATGGATTGGAAGCAATTGCTCCGATGGAACTCATGGTTCCTAGTCTCTGTGTGGCCCTTGAACGGAAGCTCTTACTGGAAGAATCTTTTCCCTTTCGATTGGAGGCTTTACGGTCCTTGGATGAACAACGTCTAGAGAGTTTCCTGGTGATGCACAAAGTGTAGCTGAGACAGGCCAAAACCCACGATCGTTTCCTCAAAACTCCCGTGTTTATAGTAAACCAATTCATTCTCTTCTATAACGCTAAGTCGAATAGATCCGTCAGAAAATTTAAGCTACGGTGATTCGGTCCATACCGGATTGCTGAACAAGTGGGACCGGCAACTTTTCGGTTATCCACCTTAACTGGTCACCTTCTCCCTAAAGTGATTAATGGTTCGAAGCTTCGACCCTACTATCCGTCGTCTACCACCTCGTGAGGTGTTTTCGGTATTTTTACTCTTTTTCGCTTGTCCCTTAATTTTCTTTCCTGATCTCCATGTTCGGTTGACCACCTGACCATAATCCTTCCGTTTTCTTATCTAACCATGATTAATAGCTGCCTTTGTGTGGCTGCGTCTGTTAATACATGCATGTCGCCATTATGTCAGTATATTTCCAATACTGCATTATGATTAGGGTTTTTGTCGCCTGATTTTTTAGTGTTCCTACTTAATCTTGTTCTTTTCGCTGTTAATCACTATTGTGTTTTTGTGTGTTTGCAACCAGTGTGTGCTTTGTGCTTTCGCTTATCTCTGTGTGCACCATGGAAGCTCTTGCGAACATAGCAACCTTCCGTGCGGGTCTCACTCTAGATGTGAGTGAGTACTTGCATGCTAGGGGACTTTTGGCCTTCGCTGAATTGCCTTTGCATTCAGTGGAGTGTCATCCCTTCCATGCGCACATCATCTCTGCCATCGTTGTCACGCCTGCTACAGAGCAGTGCTGGCCATTAACGTGCTTAAACCCCCATACAGTAGTTACACTAAACACGGTTGCTGAGGGGTTCCGTCTCCCTCAGGAAGGATTGATCGATGGACCACTCCTTCCGATAGCAACTATGAAGGAACTTTTTCCCCGGCACTCATCTAATGAGTTTGCCATTCTCTGCCGCCCCGAGCTTGAGCGCACTATGCTGCAGTTTCTTGTAGCAGCATTAAAGTTGCAAAAACCCACGTATGGTATTTCCAGGCCCTTTTACTCGATGATTGATACTGCCTCACGAGAGGATGTCAATTTCACATCCTTCTTCTTTCGACGCATTCATTGTGAATGCTTAACCATTACCAAAAAACTCGCCAAGAACGATATGCCTCGTACCCGATTGCCCCATCTCCTCACCTTTCTCCTTCTGGTTCAAGCTACGCAACCACCTCCAATGGATACTGTGTTGTTACACAAGGAATCTACGCAAATGCAGGAGGAGGACGATGATGCAGATGTGCTCCAATTTTTTTAGCAT
Organism: Ceratopteris richardii; assembly: GCA_020310875.1. Lineage (NCBI taxonomy): Eukaryota > Viridiplantae > Streptophyta > Polypodiopsida > Polypodiales > Pteridaceae > Ceratopteris > Ceratopteris richardii. Next base: position 54,200,643 of record CM035438.1, read on the forward strand.
AAACGAAGATGTATTAGCCCATCACAAAGCCAGGTGCAGGGTTCCAATGCGGGTCAAGAAATTGAACTCTTCCATCACACTGCTACTTCTTTACAGGCCGAATCTATCCCGCCTTCTCCTAATCAGCTGCCGGACAAGGACATTATTATGGAAGATGTAGCTGAAGTCTCATCGTGGGAGGAATCTCAGCAACTGAATGTTGAGGTTGTGAAGGAGATAGCGGAAGCTACTGTGGTTCCAGACTGTCAATCTCCTTCTTCACCAACCGTAGACGCCCAAGCACATGCAGTCAATCAATTGAATGGAAATGCAGAGGCAGTTACCAAAGCTTCCTTGTTAGTACCACAGATTGAGACCGGAATAGTTTTGGTTCCGACTTCCCTTATCCGGATTCCGCCTCCAAGTACTATTCATGATGCTGTTGACGTTCTTCCTGTTGCGCCTTCAACTGCCATTCGTGAGGCATCAACCCATCTCCTTTCTTCTCCCGACTACTCTCCACCCTCCTCACCTCATCTGCTCTCTGCTTCATCATCACAACCTCCTCCTTCTCTTCCCCCCTCCCCACAGCAATGTTCAGGGATTGGCGTCTATGGACCAACTTCTCATTCAATTTTCTCAACAGCTACCTCTCCAGATGAAGATGGCAACTCAAACAATTCAACAAGAGCTCCAGTGTAAGGTTGACCTTCTAGAAGCAGATATTGCACCCCTTCAAGAGGAAGTGCTTGCTATGAAGGCTGAGACCAGTACCTGTGAAGAGCGGATTCATCTTTTACAAGCCAAATTGAATGAGAAGAATGTTCTCCTTGTTGCTCGTGATGAAGAAATTTCTCACTTGGAACAACTAGTACATGATAAAGAAGATGCGAGGGTTGCACTAGGAAATCTGCTAGAGGAAACACGTGCGGATCTTGATTTGGTGGAGTAGAAAAGACAGGAAATGGCAGACCTTGTTATGCAGAACACTAAAGAACTAAAGAAGGTGTCCGAAGAACTTTTTCAGAAAAGCCATGATTTGGAAACAGAGATTGCCCTGACTATTCAATTAAAGAAGGAACTTACAGGTGTGCAAAACGAGAGAGAAGACTTTTACAAGACGATGCAGTTTCAAGCTCAAGAACTTGAAAGAAGAGAAAAGCAGTTAGGTGTTCAGGCAGACAGGCTCTCACGAATTGATGCCAATATAGCATAAATGAAGCTGCAAAGAGACACTGCTCTAGCCAATCATTTTTATCTACATGAATCTTTTTTGTAGACAGACCAATTTACTTATTAGTCAGGTTATAGCTGCCAGTTCGGTTAGAACTAATGCACAACTTATAGAACCAGCTATTTTGAAAGATATGCTAGATTCCCTCAAGGAGAAGATTACATGCACATTTAAATTAGCTCGGACTATGTATATTCAGGGAATTATAGATGAGCCTTGATTTTGTAATCACCATTTTTGGGTTCGAGTCCACCGTGCATGCAAGTGTAAGCCACCGGAAAGGAACTCATACTTTTATAATATATATTCTGAAAAGTCACACACATCATGTAAAGGTGTAGCGCAAAGTTGTAACCTTTGGGGGAAGATTAATAAAAGAGTCCTGTGAAGCAGAAGGTGTAGTCGTCAGACTGTCCATCTGGGCGAGAGCCAGAAGCGAAGCGCTATTTGTCAAACTCATTGTAAAACTGTGTCTTTTGTCAATTCTGTCGATTAAGTTAAATCATTAAGTGAAGTTAACAAAGTGTTAAGTAAATTGATTAATGCGATAAGTGAAGAAGTTGTACGGTACACTGTCTGATGTGGAAGTATGTTGAAGAACGGATTCGAACCTGTATTGGGAAGAGGTCTTTCTTTTTTGTAGTGCATTTGATGAGAGAGACAAAAAGTATGTACTTAGTTCAATAAAAACAAAATTTGGCACTAGGTGGTGTCTCAAAGAGATGCAGATGCTTATATATATATATATATATATATATATATATATATATATATATATATATATATATATATATATATATATATATATATATATATATATATATATGCGTGTGTGTGTGTGTATGTGTGTGTGTGTGCATGTACATGTATATACATCTATATATACACACATACATATATACACACATATATAAAGTTCTAGGTGTACACACACACACACACACACACACACACACACACACACACACACACACATATATATATATATATATATATATATATATATATATATATATATATATATATATATATATATATATATATATATATATATATATATATATATATATATATATATATATATATATATATACACATGTGTGTGTGTATGTGTGTGTGCATATCTATGTTGATTTCAATAACCTCATCTTCAAATACATACACATCATGAAAATATACACACACACACTACTCAAATCACTGAGGACCATAATACATATATAGATACATACACATCATGCAGATACACATACATAAATATAAAATACACATGTAGATACATACACATCACACACATATGCATACACACACACATACATACACACACACACACACACACACATATATATATATATATATATATATATATATATATATATATATATATATATATATATATATATATATATATATATATATATATATATATATATATATATATATATATATATATATATATATATATATATATATATATATATGTATGTATGTATGCATAGATCACTCATACCCATATAAATAGACACGTATCACACACATGCATACATACATACATGGGATATATATATATATATATATATATATATATATATATATATATATATATATATATATATATATATATATATATATATATATATATATATATATATATTCACATGCATAGATCATTCATAACCATATAAATAGACATATATCACACATGCATACATACATACATACATGGGAGAGATTTTTCTCATAAAAAATAAAATTGTATACAAAATTGTAGGCATATGCCCTAGTTGCATGTTCTAACATCAATGAACATGTTTTCATCTTTCTGGTGGTATTCACATGTACTCCATTTGAATAAATGAGAATCCATTATCTGATACCCATTCTAATGATTTAAGTTAATGACCATTAACTCAACTTAGAGATCCATAGAGCTCTTTGGGAGAAACTTAAGCTCTATCCTCGAGCATAATTTTCTTACCTACAAGAATATATATTCATCTCTGTTGTGGGACTGGTTTCATATTGCAAAGAAATAGAGGGGGATCTACTGTCTAATCTAGTCGTGTGTTTTCATTATTACCATCATTTTGGTAAGACATGAGTATAGTATCATCTTCATTATCTTTATTGATTTTTGTTACTTTTTCTATTGTTAAATCTATGTTCTCATAAATGAAATCATCTATTGATGGACTAATATCGATTTCAGGTAGTTCCTCTTCATCATCTCTAGAATCAGCACATAGATTATTATCATTCTCAGCAAGTAGGTTATTATGGTTGTCATGTAGAATGATTCAAATTTCTCTCTAAGATACCGATATATCAATTTTTAATGATGAATCATCAACTTGAATTTCTTTGATCACTCTAACAATAAAGTTGTCAAACAATGGCCGACCTCGGTTGAACATGAATGACTTTCCACCAAGGATGAGAATCACCATTTTTATAAACAAATGCTTGTTCAATCTACTTAGGAAGAATATGTGGTTCTCTAGTAAATCACATTATTTTCACAGAGTTGTTGATATATTTAGGTAAAGATGTGTGTGAACACACTACAACTACCAGGGCACCTTTTTCCCTCTTTAGGAGGGTTTTCCCCTAGCTTGTATATATGCCTATACCCCTAATGGTCCACTTATCTTTGTACATTCTAGTGGTGATACATTCAGTATTCTATGTTGTGCTCCAAGCTTCTTCATCTTCCTTATGCTATTTTCATGCTTTTAGAGATCTCAAACTTCAACAATCGCTATGAGAGCAGGTCCCTGTTTCATCTACGACATCATCCATATCCCTTTGGTCACAGTCGTAGAATCCCACAAAATTTGGTGAGTATATTTAGGGCAATTCTAAGTGATTTGCTGTTGAAATCACAATTCGAGCTTGTTTTGGCCTCTAAATGCACTATTGTAGTGCCTGTGTAGGAAATTTCATCTTTTTGTGCTAAAGATATTTATAGGTTTTGGTTCCCCAATATAAGGGTCTTGAATTTTGCTATAGGTTTAGCAAAACTTAATAGGGTCAACTTTTTTACATACAAACAATTTTTTGCATCAGGATATTATAGTCAGTGGCCATGGCTAAAAGCAATGCTATATTCCATACCTTGGTTGTTAAGGATATGTTGGATGGTACCACTTACCCATTATGGGCTTATATGATATGTCATGTATTGGTTGCAAAAGGATTGTGGAGTATTGTGTAGGGTGTTGAAAAATGTCCTATTTCACCTATAAACACAATTGCACAAGATGATGTAATGGCCTTAAAGATGGCGATATTCTTCATGTTCCTATTCATGCTATGATTTTTGTTGCACCTATTGGAAAGCAAATTTGGTTGGATGGCATCAATGATTAGGCAAGTGCACTGATAGAATTATTCTTCAAACATGCCATTATTCCTCACATTCGCTCTTGCAGAACAACAAAGGATGTTTGGGATACACTTACCACTTTATACAAGGCAAGAAATGAGGCTCATGTTTCTTACCTCTGAAAACAGTTGGAGAGTGAGCACATGAATGAAGGAGATTCCATGGACAATTTTTTTACAAAGATCAAAGATTTGAAGGAGCAGTTGATTTCTGCTGATGAAGTTTTGTCTGATAGTGAATTTGTGAAGATTGTTCTAAATGGTCGTCTAGATTCATGTCTGTGTTTTGCTTCTACTCTTTGAATGATGTTGAAAGGCAATCCAAATGCCTTAATGTTCGAGGAGTTAGTCACTATTCTTTTGTAGGAAGATCAGTCTAGGTAAAACAATTCCATAATGCATGTTGCAGATCAAGCTTTCTTGGCTAGTTAGAAGGGCAAAGGTAAATGGAGCTCTTCTACTAGTAACCAGAAATCTACTACACAATCAAAGAAGCATGATAGAGACAAGAAGAAAATAGAAAGGCATTTTTTTTCCAAATAGTGTAAAGGAAATGATCATGTCATAAAGAGTTTCCCAAAATTGGCTGCTAAAGATGCAAGGAAGAGAGGCTAGAATGGTTGTTGCAGAGGCCTCTACACCCAAAACAGAGTCTGCTAATCTTGTGTAGAATGAAGAATGGGACTTTACAACTCTTTACATTTATGAGCCATCTTCTCATGAATATTGTATGTCTGTAGTAAACTCACTTTGTTAATTTGATAGTGAGGCAACCAAACATATTAGCTCGCATTGCAGTTTCTTCACTTCACTTGAGCCTGTCCCTACAGGGAATACTATCACATGCACCAACAACTCCTCTTATCCCATCATGGGAGTCGGTAAGATCATTTTGACTATTGTTGATGGTAGTTCTTTTACATTGTCGGATGCTTGATTTGTGCCAGGGATCAAGAAGAATCTGCTATCAATTTCAGCTTTAGCCAAGATTGGCTTGGCTATCAAATTTGTTGATGATAGATGTATTGTTCATGATCTATCAAATGGAAAGTTTTTGGCATTCTATGTCATGGGCTATGTAAGCTCATAGACTATGAAGAATCTGTGAATGATTCAGCATGTGCAGTACATGATTCTCAAGCTTTTTAAGATGCAAAGCTTTGGCATGCATGCTTTGGGCATCTAAGTTCTTCTAGTTCGCTATGCTTGCAGAAATTTGAAATGGTGTTCTCTTTACCCAAACTTGAGGCACCTCGTAAACATGTCTATGAAGGCTGTATTTTGGGCAAAATGCAATGTTCCTCATTTACAAAAGATGGTTCAATTCGAGCTACTCAAAAATTGTAGCTTGTTCACAATGATGTTTGTGGTCTTATGCCGACACCCTCTTTGGAAACTATCTTTACTTTGTGACTTTTATTGATGATTTTTCCAGGCATGCATGGGTATATCCATTGATAACAAAGTCGAAAGTGCTTATGTGCTTCAAACAGTTTCTGGTTTTGGCAAAAAATCTATCAACATGTAAAATGGGAACCCTCCATTCTAATCAAGGGGAAATATATGTCTTCTAATTTTAATGCATTTCTGGCTCAACTTGGGATAAAACATCAACATACAGTGCCATATACACCTCAAGAGAATGGAGTTGCTGAATGAAATAGTAGGTCACTCATGGAGATGGCAAGGTATATGGTCAAGAGTCAAGCTTTACCACATAGTTTTTGGCTTGAGGCTCTTATGTGTGTAGCATCGGTACTTAACAGGTGTCCCCCTAAAGCATTGTAGTCTAGCACTCCATAGGAGGTTTGGCATGGTCGCAAGCCATCTCTTGCTCACCTGCATGTTTTTGGTTGTCTGGCATATGCGTTAGTGCCTAAAGAACAACACAAGGAATTGGATGATAAAGTAGTGAAATGTATTTTTGTAAAAATGTATTTTTGTAAGGTACAGTTTAAAAAGCAAAGGAAAATGTCTATATCATTCATAGACTAAATCCACTTTAGTTAGCCGTGATGTTGTTTTTGTGGAAGATGCTATTCAGCCATTACTTTCATGTACTAAGAAGACATCAATTGGCTCCAAAGACATGTATGACACCTTGCTACCTCTTTTTTGTGGAAGATGCTATTCAGCCTTTACAGGTTTCATGTGATGATATAGATCATTCCATTTCGAATCTAGATTTACATGATGCACTTGTTGATGAGAGAAATAATAAAGAGGAGGCAAAAAATATGCCTAAATGGTTGGTGCAGACTTTGTGAGATAGCAAATTAGATTCACCTCTATCATATCATACTCGTTTAGACTCTCATAGTGCTTCTTTTGCACCAGATTGCTATGCTATGGCTGCCTCTCGTCTCTGTTATGAGAATGAGCCTATTTCATTTGATGAATCATAAAATTGTAAAAATTGGATGGCTTCTATGGAATCAAAATATGATGCTATTATGAAAAATGGTACCTAGTCTTGATGTGACTTGCCTCCTGGCAGGAAGGCCATTAACACTAAGTGGATATACAAGGTGAAGAATAAGCCTGATGGAAAAATTGACAAGTATAAGGCTAGACTTGTTGCAAAGGGTTACGATCAAGAAAGAGGCATTGATTTTGATGAGCCCTTAGTTCCTACATGCCGAATAACTATTGTTTGTAGCACCTGTGCACTTGCAGCTCATGATGGTTGGAGTGTACATTAGTTGGACATTAAAACTACATTTCTAAATCATGACTTGCATGAAGAAGTGTATGTTTTTCAGGCCCATGGCTTTGTGACGAAAGGGCATGAAAACCAAGTGTGTGGGTTGAAAAAGGCTTTAAATGGCTTGAAGCAAGTACCACGTGCTTGGTATGAAAAGATACATGCCCACTTGATTGCACATGATTTTGAGAATAGTCCAACTAAGAGCACCTTATATGTTAAGCATGCAAATGATGTGCTTCTAATCATTCTTGTGTATGTTGAAGACATACTAGTCACTTGTCCACATGAGAAGCATAATGCTGATTTTAAGGCTAACCTTCATGCCTTATTTGAGATGTCATATTTTAGGCATTTGCATCATTATTTGCGCATTCAATTTATGCAAGTTGATGGTGAAATATCTATGTGTCAAACAAAACATATTCATATATTATTGCAAAATTTTGGCCTTGAAGAATGCAAACCTATTGCCACTCCCATGGAGACTAGTTTATGATTGAGTCTTCATGATGTTGGAAATGCATTTGATGATGTTCTCTATCACCAGACTCTTGGATGTTTGATTTACTTATGCATTACTCGCCCAAAAATAGAGCTTGCTATCTCATAGATGAGCAGATTTATGCATTGCCCAAGTGTTAAGCATTAGGTGGCCATTAAGCACATCTTTTTCTACTTGATTGGTACCCGAATACTTGGATTGTTTTATCCCAAGGGGGATCATTACGGTCGGATTTGGATGCTTTTTCTCACTATGATTGGGCAACACTCATGTGTCCACCAATGGTTTTTCCTTCATGCATGGTAGTTCATGCATATCTTCGTTGAGCAAGAAGCAGCCTACTGTGGCCACTTCTAGTTGTGAGGGTGAGTGTAGAGTAGCTTTCATAGTGATTGTTGAGTGTGTGTGGCTCAGATGCCTTAGGGCTGATTTGGGTGTTCGTCAGTCTTCTGCCACCACCATCTTGAGTGACAATCATAGCACATTGGCAATTGCAAGGAACATTATGTTCCATGCTCACATTCAGCACATTGAGGTGCATTATCATTATGTCAGGGAGAGGTTCTCTGCTAGAGAGATCTGTTTGGCATATGTGCCCGTGTAGGAGAACATTGTAGACCTTTTCACAAAAGCTCTGCCTAGCTAGAAATAAGCTTTGGGCTTACTTCGTTTTGTGGATTGATTCCACATAGCTTGACACTTACTTATACTTTAGTTCCAGCTTCTTGTTCATTCCGTCACTCCCAAGGGGGATTTGTTGATATATTTAGGTAGTGATGTGTGTGAAAACACTGGTCGGGGCACTTTTTCTCCTTTTTAGGAGGTTTTTTCCCATGGCTTGTATATATGCCTATAACCCTAATAGGTCACTCATCTTTGTACATTCTAGTGGTAATACATTCAATATTGTGAGTTGTGCTCCAAGCTTCTTCTTCTTCCTTGTGTTGTTCACATGCTTCCACAGGTATCAAACTCCAACAAGAGTGAGTTGCCCAAAACCCACATAATTCCCTTCTCAATGTGGAATTATTACCTTTATACTTGGCTCAAAACCAATCAACCTTCAAAATAACCTATCAAAATATAAAAAATCATAGATTCATTATTATATGCTTAAAAAATAATAAACTATATAATAAATTAAAGATACAAAACAATATGTTGTAGATACTAACAATGGTTTCTATGTAGCCAAGCTCGCTATCTATAAGGTTTGTATCTTTTGAACTAGCATGTGATAGTTGCTTGAAAGAAGCAACAATGCTAGAATCTTGTGTTTTACGCAAAGAGTCCATAAATTTGATTCTAATATGCTATCCATAAGCCTGCATATTAGTGAACATTCAAACCTACAATAAAAAAGAGATTACTAGAAGAGAAATGAATATATATAGGTGTGCAAAAATGCAATATAAGTAAAATCAAATTACCGTTCTTTCAAAATTAGACTATTATTAACTCTCTCTGATCATCTGAGATTCCTTCATTCTTTGCATTGGCTTGTTGCATACAATTATATAGCCAACTTACATTTGTATTCTCATTACTATCGAGATTACTTGTATATCTTTTGTTTCTCCATCTTTTACTTCCAATATTTTGGATTTCATGTTCATACTCATGAATGAATGCTTGCATGCATTCACTATTATATGCAATAAAAGTAGAAATATCACTTTTTTTCTTGCAATGTAGATTGAGATAGAACTCCCTTACCTAATAATATCTCATCTATCAATTTTGAAGAATATTCATTATTCCATGCACATACAACTTCTTCATGAACTCTTTCAAGGTATTCACTAGCATAGTACATGCACTCCTCAAGCATCCACCCTTTTGCCATAGATCCTTTTAGTTTTTCTCTTTGTCACACATAGCCTTTTAATATGCTCATAAATCTCTTGACCCAAAACATCCATCGATTGTTACAACTCCTGCAATCTCTATTTCATCCACAAGATGGATCAGTAAATGAACATGAATACCACAAAATGACATTGGAAGCTCTTTATCCTTCACATGTCTTTTGTCGGATCAAGTCTTTGTCAATCTCTTTTGATGTGATCTACCTATTATCGGAAAGAACTTGGAGGAGCTTGTAGAAGGTAGAAAAGTGCATTTCAAAGTGATGAAGTTTGGTCCAGCCAATCGGCACAAGACCAGCCATATGGAGACTCAAATAGACCTTATAGGCATGCGATAAGTGCAAAGAAATGCACTATGTACTTTGGGCCATCAAGGAGAAGAAGTCGATACAAAATAGATAGATTCGCACATCGACTAGCTCAACAAACTTACTATCTATGGAAGAGACAATGAACTTCAAATGCTCATAGTGACCAGCGTGATTACAATTAGAAAAAATCCTTTTATGGGAGTGATACACATAGGGTTGAGTGTATGGAATGCACAAAAGTATACGGAATAAGAAAAATATGCTATCGGAATGAATCAAACACTCAATGGTTGTACTTCCTATTTTTCAGGAATATGCAGAGATTGACCCTAAAACAGAAAAACTGAGATTTCTCCCAATCTACTAAACCAAATGTTATGCACTTTATAAGCATAAACTTGACACTATTTGCAACCCTGTAGAGAGAGCAGAAACCTCTGCAAGATTACTATTGGCGAAGAAGATGATGCAGAGAATTGAAGGAGCAAGACAATGATGGTCACAAGTGTATGTATATTGCTTCCATGTATTATAAAAGTGATTTCAAGTCTTATATAGACTCTAGAAATGATCCATGACTTCTACAAGTGGATTTTGAATTCAAATGAAGGTGGGAATGGTTGTTGGAGGGAATCAGTTCACTTTCCTACAATCAAGGAAAAGTGAAGATCTAGTTTGATCTACTTTTAGGTGATTGATTGCTTGATTGAATACAACTCAACCACCACAAATTCCTGGGATTTGGGCTCTATCTTTCTACTTTTACATGTGTAAAGTTCAAGGCGTTTACAATGTTTAAAAGATCCATGAAAAATCTTTTTTTAAAAATACAATAAGTGAGCATAAGAAAATGAACTCTCCAATGGATATTCTTTTGATGCGATAGCCTTTGATGTAGATCAAATCCACCTCAAGCATAGTGTAAGCTTGATGTTCCAATAGCTCCCCCTCAAGCTAAAATATTCTTGAGTCTTCAGTCTCTAATAGGTTGAATACCTTCCATAGCTTTGAATCTACAAAGCTTTATTCCATCAAGTGCCTTTGTCATCATATTTGCTACTTGCTTTTCAGTAGGAACAAACGAAATGTCAATCTCCTTTGCCATGAGCTTCTCTCTGAGGAAGTGGTAATGAACATGTGTTGGTTCTTGCATGGAAAATAGGGTTTGTCGCTAGATGCATGGAAGTCTTGATAATTTGGCAATAGATTTCGAAAATTAGTTGTGTTTATGAGTTTTTCTTGATATAGAGGTGCTCTAACATCAAGGATAACGTATTCTCTTGGAGATTAACCATCTCCGTCAGTCTAATCTTGTACAGTGCATGAAGTGTTATTTGTAGGTACAAGTAAGTATTTTTCTTGTAGGGCTAGCGAGGGAAGTATAAGACCTTGGTCTGTTCTTATTAAAATATTGTGCAAAAAGCATGAAGAAATACACCAGGGTGTGTACTCCCCTTTGATTGGTTTGTAGATAGATTGTGCCTATCACCAATGTTTCTATCATAGAGAGTGCATGACATGTACTTAGTGTACTCTTATGTTGCCAAAAGTTTTACGATTCATTATGCATATCATAAAAGAATAGCAAACATACTATAAATTTCCTATTTGATCATTTTTTAAGCAAAGGCTTGTGACTTGTTTATTTTCTGCTGCCATTTATTTACTTTAGGTATACATAGAGCATACCACTTGGAATATATATATATATATATATATATATATATATATATATATATATATATATATATATATATATATATATATATATATATATATATATATATATATATATATACACACACACACAAAGAAAAAATCAAAAAGTGACTAAAACCATATCCTAGCATGGAACCAGTACCATTGTCACCTACTAGGAGAGATACACTCATGGAAGAGCACCCCGTAGATACCATTCAGACCATGACTACTAGGATTACCAATCTAGAGAGTGTACTTCATGATATCTTAGAACTCATGCATGGTTCCAAGAAAGAGAAAGTGATGTTTGAGCCTGACTTGCTAGGAATGGAGGTGGATGCTCCAAATGAGCATCCAACTCCAGAAATCCCTAGAGATAGCATTCTAGTTAGAGAGGTGAGATGGAAGCCCAAGGATCTTAAGCCGCCTAGATACCATGGCTTGACTAGTGCTAGGATTGTTGTTGTTGTTGAGTAGTGGCTGCTGTTCTTTCACTAGTGGCATAAAAAGGATATCAGTTTGTAGATATAGAACTCATTGTCATGAGGGGGAGTCATGGCAAGATAGCCTATCAAGGTACTATTTGACGCTAGATCGACTCATAATGAGATTAGTTCTTGAATAGTCAAGAGGTTACATCTAGAGATTGTGCAGTCAAAGTATGCCTACACAGTAGAGTACTCAAAAGTGCAAGTGACATATGGAATGCTTTGGAGGAGCATTTTCAAAACACTACAAAGTCACGAATGGCATCTTTATGGGAAGAATTCACCACATTCAAGAAGAAGGCTTCTCAATCTATTTCTAATTACGTAGCAAGGATGAAGGATATTGCAGATGCATTAGGAGCAGTTGATGAAGAAATTGAAGAGGACAAATTGGTAAGACAAATTCTCACATGTTTGAGAGGAAATGAGAAGTGGAAGCCATTCTATTGAATTATCACTAGATCATTTCACTTCTGATTTGAATCAATTGCTAGGACATATGCTAAACTTTGAGTAGGATATCAAAGGTGATGTTGATAAGAGTACAGTTCAAGCAATGTATTCAAAGGATAAGAAGAAGATTAACAAAGGCAAGCAACAATTGAATGAAGATGAAGGCACTATGAGTCAAGCTAACTTCCTAAGATGAAGCGGAGGTGGCAAAGGAAGAGGAAGAGGCATAAGAAATAAAGATGGTGTCAAAGCTCGCTGGATTTGTGGTAAGACTAATCATTTAGCTCATGAATGTTGGTATAATAATCAGAATGGCGAAGGATATAATCAGAAATCTAGTTCAAGAGGAAGAGCTAGTAGAAATCAAAGAAGTAATTTCATAGTAAGAGGTAGTAGAGGTTTCTTTGGAAGAAATGCAAGAAGAGGCTTTCAAAGTCAATGCTACAATAATACCTACTACAATTATGCTTCAAATCAGAAAGAGGATTCAACCTTAATTATGAATCCAACATGTGAAAGATCAAGTGAAGATCAAAGAGTTTTTTACATTGACTTAGGGTGCAGCAATCACCTGAGTGGCAACATAGCTTTGATGAGTGATTTGGAGAATAAGGTGAGTACTCATATAGTCCAAACAAGTGATAACACAAAGCACAATATGAAGTCCATTTGATCAGTAAAGGCCAAGGATGGAAGCACTCTTTTGAGTAAGGTTTTGTACGTCCCCACAATTCCAAAGAATTTGATAATTGTAGGGCAAATTGTAGAGAACTGATATGAAATAAGGTTCACTAATGATGGAGTTTATGTTGAAGACCCTAGCCATGGGTGTAAACAAATTGTTTCAGGGAGGAAAGAAGGAATGCTTTTCACATTGAAGATTCAAGGCAATGTTGGTCATGCCTTCTTTACTTATGGAGAACATAAGATCTGTGAGTTAGATCTTTGGCACAAAAGGCTTGGACATTTCAATGAAAGAGGTATTAAGGATATGATTAAAAATGGTTCAGTGATTGGACTGCCTAATACTGCAAGTCAACACATGACATACAAATGTGAAGCATGTGAATTGGGTAAATCTCACAAGAAGGCTTATGGTAAGTAAGGGTTTATGTATTCAAAAAATCTTTAATTGGTACATACAAATGTGTGGGGTCCATCAAAGGACTTTAGCATTAATGGTTTTAGATATTATGTGATTTATGTTGATGATAGTACTAGGTGGATCACTATATATGTGATCAAAGATAAATCAGAGGTGTTCAATACATTTAAACATTACCATGTGTATGCAGAGAGAATCACAGGGCAAAAATTGAAGAGACTAAGGTCAGATGGAGGGGAAGAGTATTTCTCTAATGAATTTAGTGATTACTTATGGAATGCATGTATAAAATAGAAAGTTACTTGTAGGTACTCTCCTCAACAAAATGGTGTAGGAGAAAGGAGAAATAGAACTCTTGTTGAGTTTGCAAGCTCAATGATGAAGGAGAAAAAATGCCCTAATTATTTGTGGGTTGAGGTTGTGAATACAGCTACTTATTTGGTTAATAGACTTCCATGTAAGGCTTTGAATGGTATGACACCATATGAGGCATGGTGGTGTAAGAGACCTACATTAGATCATTGCATAGTGTTTGGATGTTTGGCTTATGCATATGTACCATCTCAATTAAGGCATAAATTGGAACCTAAAGCTGAAAAGTATGTGTTCATTGGTTATGATGATAAGCAGATGGGTTATAGATTGTGGAGTCCATCCACAACACAATTGGGCCTTGTGTCAAAGGGTGTTACAATTGATGAGCAAGATACTTGGTGTTGAGATATCAAGCTCAACATGTGATGATCCAGGATGACACGTACCACTTTTTCGTTTCTCTGACATGTATAGTGGTCATGCCGGTATATGTGAGGAATACTTCATTGAGCTTTATTAGATTTATCTACCAAGAGTGATGGCACATTTGTTTCTTGCCAGCTCACTCATTCGCGGACATTAGGTCTTTCCTTATGTACTGGTCTTTATATATTGCACTTGTTGTATTCTTGTTTTTAGGCCATTCTTGTACATTCCTTTTATGTAATAGAAGAAGAAGAAGAAGAAGAAGATCATTCTTCCTTGCCTCAATCTGTGTGTGTGCTTCTCCTTGAGAGTGAGAGTGTGTGTGTGAGCTCTCTTCCTTATCTCCTTCCTCGTGACACTTGGTATGCAGTTATAATTAATGTTCATGCAGGTGATGAAGAAGTCATGATCCAAAGAAAGGTGAAATCAAAGATTCAAATTCTTGATGATGAAGAGATTTTTGATGCTCAAATTGATAATGAAGAGATGCCAAGGTTTGACCCAGAACATGAAGAACCAGATACTTCAGAGAGTGGAGAAGTTAGAAGGTCAACAAGGAATAGAAATCAACCCATAAGGTATAGTTAAGATAATTCATTTTTGCACACTAAAGAATATTCTTACATAGTGAAAACAGAAGAAGGTCCTTCTACATATGATGAGGCAAAAGGTAAGGAAAATTGGGAGAAAGCTATGCAGGAGGAGTATGATGCATTGATGGAGAATGGGACATGGGATTTGGTCCATAAAACAAATAATCAGAAAATCATTGGATGCAAATGGGTCTACAAGATAAAGAGGTATGCAGATGGAAGTGTTTCTAGGTATAAAGCCAGACTTGTTGTGAAAGGATATGCTCAAACATATGGTGTAGATTATGATGAGACTTATAGTCCTGTGGCAAAGATGACAACTATAAGGACTCTCATACCCATTGTTGCATGTAAAGGTTGGAAGCTATGTCAATTAGATGTGAAGAATGCTTTTCTAAATGTTTACATTTCAGATGATGTTTTCATGGAACAACTAGATGGTTTCAAGAATAAATGTTATCTAGATTATGTATGTAAGCTCAAGAGAGCTTTGTATGGTTTGAAGCAGGCCCCAAGGGCATAGAATTACAGACTTGTGAAGTTCTTGAAGGAGCTTGGTATTCAAGTGTCTAAGGTAGATAGTAGCTTGCTTTTTAAAGCAAGTGATGATGGGTTTATTTATATTTGCATATATGTTGATGACATAATGCTTAGAGGTATAGATGAGAAGTTCATACAAAGTCTTAAGAAGCAGATGGAGAAAGAGTTCAAGATTAGTGACTTGGGAGACTTGTCATATTTCTTGGGAATGGAGATTTCATATACTCAACATGGAGTGTATGTGACTCAAGAAAGGTATTTGAAGAATTTTCTAATCAAGTTTAAAATGGAAGATTGTAGGGTAGCAGCTACTCCAATGGAGGTGAATCATAAATTAAGCAGATATGGAGGAGAAGAATTCAAGGACATGAAGTTGTATCAAAGTTTGGTTGGTAGTCTAATCTATGCTACATTGACTAAGCATGATTTGTCATATGCAGTTGGAGTATTGTCTCAATTCATGCATGGTCCTAGGAAAGAACATTGGATTGCAGGACAAAGGGTGCTAAGATACATTAAGGGTACACTCAAAGAAGGTTTGTATTATGGATTCACATCAGATACAAAAATCAAGATATATAGTGATGCAGATTGGACAGGTAACTCTGATGATAGGAGGTCAACATATGGATATCTATGTTATGTGGGAGATAAATTAATATCTTGGTGTTCTAAGAAGAAACACACAGTTTCTTTATCATCTACAGGAGTAGAATATAAAGGTATGGTTGAAGCTACAAAGGAGGTTAAATGGTTGAAGACTCTCATGAAGGGTTTTGACATCGATTAGAGTACACCCACCATTTATGGAGATAATATGAGTTCATTGTATCTAGTTTCTAACCCTCTCTTTCATGCCACGACTAAACATATTGAGATCCAATATCATTTCTTGAGAGAGAAGGTGATTGATAATGAAATTGAAGTCATACACACTACAAATGATCATATTGCACACATGTTAACAAAATTCTTGGATGGACCTAAGTTGTAGAGGGTCAAACACATGGTAGGTATAAAGAAGATGGACAAAATCATAATTGATGATTGAGGGGGAGATGTTAGTGTAGGACAATCACCAAATAATGATTTGGAAAAGTTTTTAAGTCAAAGAGTAAAGAAAAAATCAAAACTAGAGCTTTGAAGATGAGTGCATGATCAAAAGATGAGGACTTGTATATACATGTATATTACTCTTGTAATGAGTCTATAAAAACTTTCTATCCATGGTGAGTCAGGATGTAAATGTCTATATTTACTTGAATATAGATGTAATATGAGAGAGATGATGAATGATGAGAATGACAAGTCATTAGAAGCCTTAGAGAATGAGAAGAATGAAATTCATCCATGAGATGTACATTTTCTCTAAATAGAAGAGAATTACGAAAATTATGCCTTGATCTTTTGCTCAGTGCTCCTTCGGTGTTTATCTTCTTGAGGAATGCCTTTGTACAAGTATAATTCTATAGCTGAATGACCTTTGTACAAGTTATGAGAGCCTATTTATAATCACGTTGAGAGAATTGAAGAGAGTAACATTTACATGTGTAAATGAGAAGAAGTGAAAACAAGAACAGGTGCAATCCCGATGGTCAAAGTTTTCATCAAATTTCACTCCAAAGTTTAAAGCAAATAAGCACTCAATATTTAAGTTGAAAGGTAAGCTACTTGTGGCTAAAAGAATTTGAATAAACGGGGTCTAGTTTGGGAGAACCATGCATTAGAAGTTGTAGGTGTCAAAGTCGACTAGATAGAACAATTGTTTGAGACATAGGTACATTGTTTCGAGAAAATCTCAAGATCTACTGATTCTTTTGAAGATAATTAACTTGGAGAAGGTGAAAAAACATTAGTTGTCACCTTGTATAAATTTTCATTGAAAACTTTACACATTTGATTAGTCAATGAATGAATTAAGTACATCAAACTTTTCTATGTAATGAGTTTCTTCACAGTTGACTCAAGTAATGATAATTTGGCAATAGATTTCCAAAATTAGTTGTGTTTATGAGTTGTTCTTGTTATAGAAGTGCTCTAACATCAAGGATAACATTTTCGCTTGGAGATTAATCATCTCCATTAGTCTAGTCTTCTACACTGCATGAAGTGTTATTTGTAGGTACAAGTAACTATTTTTCTTGCAGGGCCAATGAGGAAAGTATAAGAACTTGTTGTGTTCTTATTAAAATATTGTGCCAAAAGCACGAAGAAATACATCATGGTGTCTATTCCCCTTTGATTGATTTGTAGATAGATTGTGCCTATCACCACCGTTTCTATCATAGAGAGTGCATGACGTGTACTTACTGCACTCTTATGCTGCCAAAGTGTTTACGATTCATTATGCATATGCATTAAAGAATAGCAAACATTCGAAAACTTTCCTATTTTATCATTTTTTAAAGCAAAGGCTTATGACTTGTTTATTTTTTGCTGCCATTTATTTACTTTAGGTATACATAGAGCTTACCACTTGGAATATATATATATATATATATATATATATATATATATATATATATATATATATATATATATATATATATATATATATATATATATATATATATATATATATATAAGTGATTGAAACCATATCCTAGCATGGAACTAGGACCATCGTCACCTACTAGGAGAGATACACTCATGGAAGAGCACCCCGTAGATCCCATTCAGACCATGAGTACTAGGATTACCAATCTAGAGAGCGCACTTCATGATATCTTAGAACACATGCGTGGCTCCAAGAAAGAGAAAGCGATCTTTGAGCTTGACTTGCTAGGAATGGAGGTGATGCTCCAAATGAGCATCCAGCTCTAGAAATCCCTAGAGATAGCATTCTAATTAGAGAGGTGAGACGGCAGCCTAAGGATCTTAAGCCACCTAGATACCATGGCTCGACTAGCGCGAGGATTGCTGATGTTGTTGAGTAGTGACTCCACAAGTGGGAACAGTGCTTTCATTTGTGTCATGTCATGGACAATAGGCACAAAGTTCAGTTGGCCACTTATAACCTCATGGACGTTAGCCATAGGTGGTGGTGCAAGATAAAATAAGATAAGAAAGAGCCCGAGACTTGGGATCAATTCAAGGTCTTGTTCTATAACAATTTTGTACCACCTGATGAAAGGTCTAGAGTGCTAGACACTTGCTTCTTCATTAGTCAAAAGAATGAGACTATTCACGAGTACTCATATAAGTATAGAGAGGTACTTCTTAAAGTACCTGATAGTATCCTGGAGTTTCTTCAAGTTCACACGTTCATCTTGGGACTGAGAGAAACCATTAGATCTTTGGTGAGGAAGGAGAGATATCAGTCCTTGGCAAATGCTACAGAGATGGCTTTAGTCTATGAGGATGGCCCTAGAGGCATAGGCTTCCAGGGTCAGAGGTCCTCATGGCCTAAGGTAAGCCAACCCTTCCACACATCTACCCTTGGCTTGATCAATGCACAACCTTCAAGAGAGGCTAAGTAGGTGCATATGATCAAGATATTTGTAGGAGGTAAAAGGAAAGTGTATGTTCTGGCTAAGAGGGCTTATAATAATTCTATTCTAATCCCTTGGTAGAAAGAGAAGGCAATAAACGAGGGGTTATGCTATGAGTGTTTAGCGAAGCACTTGTTTAAGGACTGTCCTAAGGAAAAGAAAATAGGAGCCACCATAGTTATTAATCTCACTCATGTAGGAAGTGATGGAGATAAGGAATTTGGAGATTCTATATCCCTGATACCATCTCTCATAGTGGCGATGATGGTTACGAAGAAGGTTCCTACTGTGCTAGATGTTGTGCTTTCACCAGTGGCATAAAAAGGATATCAGTTTCTAGACATACAACTCATTGTCATGAGGGAAGTCATGGTAGGATGGCCTATCAAGGTACTCTTTGACACTAGATCGACTCCTAACGTGATTACTTACTGACTAGCCAAGATGTTACATCTAGATATTGTGGAGTCAGAGTATGCCTACACAATAGAGTTAACCGAGGGGAGCGGAACTGAGACATGGGACCAACGTGTTGTTGATTTGCCTATTCACATTCAATCCTATGAGGACATATTGGATTTTGAGATAGCAAGAGCAGCATGTTTCGATGCAGTCCTTAGTAAGAGGTGGCATGCAACAAAAAGACCACTCATTGACTTTGCTTCGCATGTGTACTAGTTTGAGCATGCGTGGAGGTGATTACTGATGCATGGAGAGCCAAATCTCCAAGAGACGCAATTGGTAACCACTACCAAGTTGCTCAAGATTGATTGAACATAGAGCATAGAATCGAAATGGTACCAGTAGCGAGTTCGACCACTCGGCCACCATTTCGAATGAGTTTGGAGGAAGAAAATGAAGTTCACAAGGTCCTAGATGAGTGCCTGATTAGACCCAACTATTCACCTTTTGCAACATTAGTTCTTCTTGTGAAGAAGAAAGACGGATCTTATAGGTTGACTACCGAGTGTTGACATAGATATCCCATGCCTAGGATAGATTATCTTTTAGATGCTCTAGGTGGAGCCATTGTATCTAGAAACATAGATTTAAAGAGTGGCTACCATGAGTTAGGGTAAAATATCATTATGTACATAAGACAACTTTTAGGACATGTTTTGGGCATTATGAGTATTTGGTCATGCCATTTGGTTTGATTAATGCACCATCTACATTTATAATATTAATGAATGGTATTTTGCGATCGTTCGTTGGAAAGTGTGTTGTAGATTTTGTTGATTATTTTTTAGTGTATAGTAGGACTCTGCATGAGCATGAAAATCATTTAAGATTAGTATTGAATGTATTAAGAGAGAATCAACTATATGTTAATCTAGAGAAGATTCAATTGTTTCTTCCTAGGATAGAGTATCTAGGGAATGTGGCCTCGGCCGATGGGGTTCAGATGGATCCAAAGAAGGTCTTAGTTATTCTAGCTTGGCCTACTTCTCAAGGTAGGGGCAATTACATCATTTCTAGGACTTTCCAGTTTCTATAAGAAGTTTGTATGTTCTTATTGATCAATAGCAGTGCTTATGACAAACTTTCTTCAAGGCAAAGTTTTGTTTGCATGGAGGCAAGAGAGTTTTGATACTCTAAAACAAGCTGTTTCGGAGCCTCCTATACTCAAAGTGGTACATACATAGAAACCCTTTGAGTTAGAGATAGATGCTAGTGGCATAGCCATAGGCGTAGCTTTGAGCCAAGATGGTAGGCCAATAGCTTTTGAAAGCAAGAAATTGAGTATTGCACAATGCAATTGGCTAGTGCATGAATAGGAGCTGTATGCAGTGGTGCATGCACTTAAAGTCTAGAGACACTATCTTTACGGTGCAGACTTTAAGGTATATACAGATCACCATACACTCAAGTACTTTTGTAGTCAGCTAGATCTTCAAGGTAGACAAGCTCATTGGACTTAGCTCATGCAAGAGTTTCACATGGAAATCCTGTATAGAAGAGGCAAAGAGAATATTGTAGTTGATGCATTATCACTGAGAATATATCAAATGAGCTTTATAGTTCTAGAAAGCTCATTGCTTCAAGAGATAAAGGAAGCACAGGTGGAAAATCCACATTTGTTATAGATTATTAGAGCCATTAGTGATGACTCTATCATAGGAGACAAGGTAGTTTGAGCTCTTTCTTCACTTAGTAGAGCAAACACGTCCAATCCCTATTCCAATTTCTCAAAGGAGAATGTAATAGTCATATAGAAAGGAAATGTTTGTATATCATATTCCCAAGATTTGAGAAAAAAAGTCATGCATGATAACCATGAAGTTCCTTGCGTAGGGCATCGTGGTGCTGACAAGACAATATAGCTTGTTAAAAGACATTTTGGTGGGCTCAATTAGCTAGAGATGTCCACACTTATGTTCAACAATGCTTTGTGTCAAGTCAACAAGGAAGAAAGGGTAAAGACACCAAGTCTTTTGCATCCTTTACAGATTCTAGATCATAACTGGAACAATGTATCCATGGAAGTGGGATACTATCCTAATTGTGGTAGATAGATTGAGAAAGATGGCTCATTTCATACCTACACAAGAGAGGATAGAAGCTCCACAGGTATCAGAATTGTTTATCGAGCATTTCTTCAGATTGCATGGGTTATCAACATCTAGAGTTTTAGATAGGGATGTTAGATTCACAAGAAACTTCTCAAAGTTTGTCTTTGAAAAATTGAAAGTGTCATTGAAAATGTGTTGTGGTGATCATCCTCACATAGTCAGACCAAAAGGTTCAACCAAATTCTTGAGGACATGTTGAGAGCATATGTGTCTAAGAGATAGACATATTGGGATAGTTATCTACCACTAGTAGAGTTTGCTTATAACAATAGGCATCACAAGGTGATAAGAATGTCTCCTTTTGAGATGAACTATGGCATGAATCCTAGTGCTCCCAATACCATAAGAATGCCAAAGAAATGTTCTACTACTTTGGAGTTCTTAGCAAACTTCCAAGCAAATTTAGAAATAACTAAAGCAAAGATGCAATAAGTAGCTAATAGCGCAAAAGAGTTTGCTAACAGGAAGATATCTCCTAGATCCTTTGAGGAAGGAGACAGAGTCTTTCTTTAGGTACCAGCTAGATCTACTAAATTATCCACAAGGAAGTGTAGTAAGCTTTCACTAAGGTTTTGTGGACCTTGCAAGATAGTGAAAAAGCTAAGTGATGTTGCATACTCATTAGAGCTTCCTCCAGATTGTAGAGTCCATCAAGTGTTTCATGTTAGTAAACTTAGAAAGTATATTTCCAAGTAGGATAATCTAATAGAGGGTATTGTTTCTTTATAGGAAAGTGATAGCACAAATCACTCTCTAGACAGGATATTAGATCGGAGACAGAAACACTTGAGGAACCATGTCATTCAGGAGTATTTAGTAGCTTGGAGAGGATTACCACTTATTGAATCTACTTGGGAATTAGAAGCTCTGGTTTGCAAGTACTTTCCCTCATTGATCATTGAGGGCAATGAGTGTTGCATGATGGCCACATGGCGGCACTAGAACATTCTAGCTCATTTCTATTTTTGGAATACAAGAGGATATAAAAGGATGGGAGGAGAGTTGCACACACATGATGCATCACAATCCGGGTGGATCGGTTCTGGTCGCGGCATACGTAGAGTGTATGAAGCTAGTGAGTAGTTCCATCACCTCATGGCCCATGGTCAAATCATATTTCATGACTTGTATCACATTAGAAACCATTGTTTCCTAACTCTGCCTTCCTAATGTGTGCCATACTAAGGTCACCCCATTGCCCATTGCCACAATGAGCACACTCTTTCACCGACTATCCTCGAATGACTATGCCATTATGTGGAGACCACCCCCGAGTGTCATGCTTTGTAGTTCCTCCTCCAAACTTTTAATCTCCAAGAATATGCATATGATATATCCAGACCTATGTATTCAGTAATTGATATGGCAGCCCGTGAATGAGTAAATTGGGCACTCTCCTACCTCTTCCACATTCACAAGGAATGGAAAGAGGTGGTGAAGCAATTAGCAAAATTGGAATTCCCACGAACAAGATTGCCTCACATTTTCACCATGCTTCTTCTCGATCCACGTTTTGAGGTTCTTACCTCAATGGCCCTATCATTCTCGCATATGTAGTTTCTTCCCTCTATGTTGATGTGCTTTTCTTGAAAATACAGACATGTTGATATTGCAACCACTACAACTTCAAGCTTTTCTTCTACTCAATCTTACATAAGTATCCTTGTCATGTCAAAGGAGGTTCCATCTATAGCAGAAGTAGATAAAGTTCTTTCTACATTTGATGCCGACGGTGCAATTTAGATCACTGATGGTGTTGATCTGACTCCTAGGTCACCAGAGGTGGATGGTGATCTACTCCCCAAGGTCCTTACAAGTTCTCCACTGGAGAAGGTACTCTACTCATTGCTCAATGATATTATTACTCGACTAGTAGAGCAACCAGTTCCGAAAAAGGCCACCAAAGTTTCTATGTCTGAAGTGAAAAAAATCTCCTTACCCATAGAGCCTCCCACTCTTCTTCAACCTACGGTTCCTACTATGTCATCCGATCAGATTGTATTGCCAGAAGCTAACCCTATGCATGATGAGACTAAAGAAATCAATCGGCCAGATTCCTATGATTATTCACCTCCTCCAATCACATTTGACCAACCCATTGATGATGGCTTAGTTCTCTGTTCATCAACCACACCATCTATTCTAGCAGGCTCGTTCTTATAATTGGGGATTGGACCCCACTTTTCATTAATAGATAGTGCCAAATTAGGCCAATATTTGATATAGGTTACAGTTCTAATCCAAACCTGTATGGAAGAAGAGAAACAACACCTGCAAAAGGAGTTTCTGGTTAAATTAGGGACGGGTGAAGCAGATGTAGATCCTCTTTAGGAGAAAGTTATGAGATTCAGAGCATAGGAGTTATGGTTGCAACAACAATTGCAAGACAAAGACAATGAATTGGAAGCTTTGCAACGGGAGTTGGTTGAGAAGAATGACACCCTAGCAAAAATAAGTTCAGCATTGGAAGAGAAAATAGAATAGACTACTGCACTAGAGAATGCTTCTATTGAAATCACAAATAAAGATGTCCACTAGGAAACTGTTGGAGATAGACGTCTGCTGAAGCACGCGAATAGCACAAGGAAGAAGAAGAAGCTTGGAGCACAACACACAAGACTGAATGTATTACTAGAGAATGTACAAAGATAAGTAGCCCATTAGGGCAATATGCGTATATACAAGCCGGGGGAAAAAAACCTCCTAAAGAGGGAAAAAAGTGCCCCGGCGGTCCTAGAGTGTTCACACACATCACTACCTAAATATATCAACAAATCCCCCCTGGGAGTGATGCGATGAACAAGGAGCTGGCACTCATGTATAAGGAAGTGCCAAGCTATGTGGAAATCACTCCACAAAAGGAAGTAAGCCCAAAGCTTTGCGGAAAGCTTCAAACTTCTCCCTAGGAAGCGCCTTCGTGAAAAGGTCTGCAATGTTCCCCTGCGTGGGCACATATGCCAAGCTGATCTCCCCAGCAGAGAACCTCTCCCTGACATAGTGATAATGCACCTCAATGTGCTTAGTGCGAGCATGGAACACAGGGTTCCTCACAACTGCCAATGCGCTCTGACTGTCAGTGAAGATGGTGGTGGCAGAAGACTGGCCAACACCCAAATCAGCCATAAGGCGTCTGAGCCACACACACTCAACAGTCGCTGTGAAAGCTGCCCTATACTCAGCCTCACAACTGGAAGTGGCCACAATAGGCTGCTTCTTGCTCAACCAAGATATACATGAGCTACCAAGCATGAAGCAAAAACCACTAGTGGGCACACGAGTGTCATAGCAACCAGCCCAATCTGAGTCAGAAAAAGCATGCAAATCTGGCGGTAGTGATCCCCCCTTGGGATAAAACAACCCAAGTAGCCGAGTACCACTCAAGTAGCGAAAGATGCGCTTAACCGCTTTCCAATGTGTGACTCCTGGGCAATGCATAAACCTGCTCATCTGTGAGACAGCAAACTGAATATCTGGCCGAGTAATGCATAAGTAAATCAAGCATCCAACAGCCTGCTGATAGAGAACAGCATCAAAAGCATCTCCAGCATCATGAAGACTCAATCGTAAACTTGTCTCCATAGGAGTGGCAATAGGCTTACAGTCTTCAAGGCCAAAATGCTGCAATAATGTGTCAATATATTTCGTTTGACACAAAGCCATTCCACCATCAACATGCATAAACTGAATGCCCAAATAGTGATGCAAATGCCCCAAATCAGACATCTCAAATGAGGCATGCAAATCAGCCTTAAAATCAGCAATATGTGTCTCAATAGGACCAGTGACCAGCATGTCATCAACATAGACAACAATGATCAGAAGCACATCATTAGCACGCTTAACATATAAGGTGCTTTCAGTTGGACTATTCTCAAAACCATGTGCAATCAGATAGGCATGTATCTTCTCATACCAAGCACGTGGTGCTTGCTTTAAACCATATAATGCCTTCTTTAACATGCAAACCTGGTTTTCATGCCCTTTCTGCACAAAGCCACGGGGCTGGAAAACATACACTTCTTCATGCAAGTCACCATTCGGAAATGCTGTTTTAATGTCCAACTGATGTACATTCCAACCATGATGGGCTACAAGTACACAAATGCTGCGAACAGTAGTCATACGGCATGTAGGTGCAAAGGTCTCATCAAAATCAATGCCTCTTTCCTGTGCATAACCCTTTGCAACAAGCCTAGCCTTATACCTGTCAACTGTACCATCAGGTTTACGCTTCAACTTGTATACCCACTTAGTGCCAATGGCCTTCTTGCCAGGAGGCAAGTCACATAAAGACCATGTACCATTCTTCATTATAGTATCATATTCAGATTGCATAGCAGCCATCCAATTTTCTGAATTTTGTGCTTCATCAAAAGAAACAGGCTCATTCTCATCACAAAGACTAGATGCAGCCATAGCATAGCAATCTGATGCAAAGGAGGCACTATGAGAGCCTGACGAGTACGATATGACAAAGGTGCATCTAATTTGTTGTCACGCAAAGTTTGCACCAGCCATTTTGGCATAGTTTTTGCCTGCTCAATATCAGCTCTCTCATCAACAAGTGCATCATGTAAATCTGCATCAGAAATGGAATGATCTGCATCATCATACGAAACCTGCAAAGGTTGAGAAGTTGCCTCATTAGGACCAGCACTAGCCTGTCCACCTATAAAAAGAGGCATCAAAGTATCATACATGTCTTTGGAGCTAACAGATGTCTCCTTAGTACATGAAAGCAATGGCTGAATAGCATCTTCCACAAAGACAACATCACGGCTAACCAGAATGCATTTAGTCTATGGATGATACAGACGATAGCCTTTACTTTCAGAACTGTACCCAACAAAAATACATTTTACTGCCTTATCATCCAATTTTCTGCGATGTTGTTCAGGCACTAATTCATATGCCAAACAACCAAAAACACGCAAATGAGCAACAGATGGCTTGTGGTCATGCCAAGCCTCATATGGAGTGATAGACTGCAACGCTTTAGTGGGACACCTGTTCAGTACATATGCTGCACACATGACAGCCTCAAGCCAGAAACTATGTGGTAAAGCCTGACTTTTGACCATGCACCTCGCCATCTCCATGAGTGACCTGTTCTTTCGTTCAGCAACTCCATTCTGTTGAGGTGTATACGGCACTCTACAATGGTGTTTTATCCCACGTTCAGCCAGAAATGCATTAAGATCTGAAGACATATATTCCCCCCCTCGATCAGAACGGAGGGTGCCCATTTTACATGCTGACAGATTTTCGGCCAAAACCAAAAACTGTTTGAAGCACATGAACACTTCGGACTTTGCTTTGAGTGGATATACCCATGCATGCCTAGAAAAATCATCAATGAAAGTCACGAAGTAAAGGTAATTTCCAAAAGAGGGTGTCTGCATAGGACCACAGACATCACTATGTACAAGCTGCAATTTCTGCGTAGCCCGAACTGAACCATCTTTTGGAAAGGAAGAACGCTGCATTTTGCCCAAAATACAGCCTTCACAAACATGTTTTCCAGGTGCCTCAAGTTTGGGCAAAGAGGACACCATTTCAGATTTCTGCAGGCGTAACAAACTAGCAAAATTCAGATGACCAAAGCGTGCATGCCAAAGTTTTGAATCTGATATAGCCTGAGAATCATGAACTGCACATGCCGAATCATTCACAGATCTTTCATAGTCTATGAGCTTATACAGCCCATGACATAAAATGCCAGAAGCAATAATCACATCGCCATTTGAGAGATCATGGACTGTACACCTGTCATCAACGAATTTCACAACCAAGCCAATCTTGGCTAATGCAGAAACTGATAACAGGTTCTTTTTGATCCCTGGCACAAATAAAGCATCTGAAAAAGTGAAAGAACTACCATCAGCAGTAGTCAAAATGATCTTACCAACTCCCATAACAGGATAAGAGGAGTTATTGGCGCATGTGACAGTATTCCCTGTAGGGGCAGGCTCGAGCGAAGAGAAGAAACTGTGCTGCGAGGTAATATGTTTGGTCGCCCCACTGTCAAAGTACCAAACATCTGAGTCTACTGCAGACATGCACTGATCATGAGAAGATGGGTCAAAACTGCAGATAGTAGTAAACGCCCATTCTTCTTCCTGCACAAGATTTGTAGACTCTGTTTTTGGTGTAGAGGCCTCTGCAACAACCATTCCAGCCTCTTTAGCAGCCAGTTTTGGACAGTTCTTTATAATATGATCATTTCCTTTACAATACTTGCAGAACAATTTCAGCTTTTCTGATTTCTTTTCATCTTTATCCTAGTTCTTCGATTGTGCAGCATTTCAGATTTTTGCTTACTAGTAGAAGAGCTCCATTTTCCTTTGCCCTTCTGACTAGCCAGGAAAGCTTGATCTGCAACACACATAATGGACCTGTTCTGCTTGGACTAATCTTCCTGCAACAGAACAGAGACTAATTCCTCAAATGACAAGGCAATCGGATTGCCTTTCATCATCAACTGAAGAGTAGAGGCAAAACTCTAATATGAATCAGGAAGACCATTCAGAACGGTCTGCACAAGTGAGCTATCTGGTATAACCTCATCAGCAGAAATCAATTGTTCCTTCACGTCTTTGATCTTTGTAAGAAAATTGTCCATAGAATCACCTTCATTCATGTGCTCACTCTCCAACTGTTTTCGGAGGTAAGCAACACGAGCCTCATTCCTAGCCTGGTACAAAGTGGTAAGTGTATCCCAAGCATCCTTTGTTGTTCTGCAAGAGCGAATGTGAGGAATAATGGCACGTTTGACAGACAAGGCTATCAATGCATGTGCCTGGGAATCTCTGCCATCCCAACAAATCTGCTCTGCAGTAGGTGCAACAGAAACAACAGCACGAACAGGAATCTGCGGAATATCATCTTCGACACCATCTTCATCAGCTCCAACACCTGTATTTGCAGTACCTGTCGTTACAGGTGTAACAGGACGTCTTTCAACACCCTGCACAATGTTCCACAATCCTTTTGCAACCAGTACATGTCGCATCATATAAGCCCATAATGGGTAGTTGGTACCATCCAACTTATCCTCAATAGTCAACATACGGAATACAACACTGCTTTCAGCCATGGCCGGTGACTAAAATACCTTGATGCAAAAAATTGACTGTATCTCAAAAAGTTGAACAGAACTGCCCAGACGAGTTCTGCTAGACCTGTAGCAGACTTTGAGACGCTTAAACTGGCGAACAGAAACTGGTATATACCTTTGGCACAAAAGGATGAAATAGCCTGCATAAGCACTGCGATAGTGCGTTCGGAGGTCGAAACGAGCTCAGACCGCGATTTTGGCACCACAAAGTCAAGCTGTTTTGATCTCGGAAACACCCTGAGTATGCTCACCAAATTTCGTGCGAATCTGAGACTGCAAACGGAGGAGTGTCGATGGCGCCCTAGAAGAAGCGACGACCGGCTCTGATACCAATTGTTGGAGATAGACGTCTGCTGAAGCACGCGAACAACACAAGGAAGAAGAAGAAGCTTGGAGCACAACACACAAGACTGAATGTATTACTAGAGAATGTACAAAGATAAGTAGCCCATTAGGGCAATAGGCGTATATACAAGCCGGGGGAAAAAAACCTCCTAAAGAGGGAAAAAAGTGCCCCGGCGGTCCTAGAGTGTTCACACACATCACTACCTAAATATATCAACAAAAACTGAGCTAGAAGCTACAAAGGAAGAACTTTTTACCATGGCTAAAGCATTGATCGCAGAGATAGGTGTTATCATTCAGTTGAAAAAAGAATTAGATATGACACAAAAGGAAAGGCAAGCATATTTCAAAACTACTCAATTTCAAGCACAACATATCCATCGGATGGAGAACTTATTAAGCAATCAAAATGAGAAAATGAAGAAAGTTGAAGAGGATGCACAACATAGTAAAGTCTGATGTAGAGCAGCATCAAAGAATGATTTTTTATCTACATGAATTATTTTTGGTGGAACAAAGAAAAAGTATTCTTGATCAGGTGGTTACAGCCAATTCATCTAGTTCAGAAGCACAACTACTTGATGTAGATATGGTCTAGAATTTGTTAGAAGCATTCAAGAAGAAAATAAAATGTAGTTTTGAGGAATCCTGTACAATTTATCTACAAGGCTTAATAGATGATGACTTTTTTGCTGAGGTTTCGAATCCATTGTGCATGCCAGTGTTAGGCTGACAGTGTGATTATTTGTAAAAATACATATAATTTTGCTGAAGAATTTCAGTGAAGCGTTGTAATCTTTATAGTGTTGCAATCTTTCAAAGAGATAATACAAAGAAATATCGCATGAATGAGAGCCTAGCATGACGAGTCCAAAGGGACCCAATCAACACAACAGGATCAAAGTCGCAATCTTGTTCAGTATTTTGTGTCATTGATGATTAATCTCATTGTTGTTATCAATTGTTAACTCCATGTTAAGCATCATTACTGTTACTTGATTAAGTGTTGTGGTTAGTTCAGGGAAGTGCACAGTTATATTGAAGTTAAAGATTGTTAGCATTGTTGATCGTTATAATTGAATACGATAGTGCATAATGAATCACAATTGTTGATCTGATGTGTTAAGAGTGGAAGGTGTTAAGAGTCTAGTAATATTTAGTAAACAAATAGTGGAAGTATCGGAATAGTGAGAATGTTGTAGGGATTGATGTATGTGGGTGATATATAAGATACTGTTTGAAGAATAGTAGAAGTGTTTGGATAATTGGGTGTATGAAGAAGTAGTGGGATGTTAAAATTTTGGATCTTAATTCTGTGAACCACCACCCTAGAACCCTTTAGTTTAATGATTTTGGATAAGAAAAGGCTAACAGTTCCAATGCATCTTTCTTATATATCATGTTCGAATTTTTTCCCCTCTTCTTTTGACCATGTCTGTTTAAACTTTCTTGTGAAACTTACTCAAATTTTAGTAACGGCAAAAATTACTAGATAATTTAGCTCATTTGAATTCATACAAGATGTAGGAAAAAATCGTCCACATATATCATTTAATTATCACATCTCTTGAGGTATTATCTATAGGATATTTTCTTTGGAGGACCTATGTATGGTACAAGTCTTTCAAAACTCTGAAACATCCGATGCAAGAATATGAGTTATACTTTATTATCACCATCCACCACTCTCACATGTAAATATATACGTCTTCAAAATGTCACATTTATTGAAACTTAACGTACTATGACATTAAATGAGAGCTAGGATGATATTCGTAGGCATCAATTCAATATCGAGCCTGTAACGACCTAGAAAATCTCTAAATTTAGTCCTTTTTTGAAAAGCATATAGAAAGTAAACAAATTTGTGTTGCAAAAGGAATACAGAATGATCAAGATTATTATGTAGCTTGACTTAAAAGCGTTAATCTATTTCACAATATTCATCCTTAAAGTCTTGAAGCAACCTTTGCTCACGGAAGCGATGAGGTCCTCTTTGCAATTGCGGAATGCCATTAGGAGTGAAGCCCACTGGAAAATTTGGAAGGAAGATGCCCATTACATTTTCACAAGCCACACAAACAATCGTTTATACAGAAATCACTAGCTTGTCTAGATAGAAGGAGCTGTGACTGGAATTACATGAGTTTCTTCTAGTGAACAACCAAGTGAAAGGCGAGTGGGAACCCCACAAAGGGGAGAAAAATGTTATAAGACTTCTTTGTAACTCTCTTCAAATTTCTTTTTTTTTTCCTAAGCTAACTACACCTATACTAACAAAGGAGAGAATACAAGAGAAAGGAATGAGAAAAAAAGAAGGACTGAGATCTTGTCACCCTGCTAAGGGGAAGAACTACTACTACAAAAGAGTAAGGAGCTTTATGATGGCTTGATCTCTTTCATGTGGGAGCTTGGTCCATTTAATACCTTTAGGATTATGATCTTTGTAACCAATAAGGAGGGGGCTCTCCGAATCATGCCAAATGTTCATCCTTTGTGGGAGCTTGGTGTTTATGATACTGCTAACTAGAAAGTATAGGGAGGACTCAAAAGATCATTCTTGATGTTGGTTTTCAAAGTTAACTGAGAAATGCTCTCTCCAAATCTTTCAGAGGACCTCAATTCTGATAGCATTCCACAAAGAAGAGGAGCATCCAACCATCTTTCTAAGAAGGGCTTGTTTTCAGTCGATGGATTGAACAAGCTTTAGCTACTGAATCAATCGCCTCAAAATAATGTCACTTCTTGGGCAAAAAAAGAACAAGTGTGTGAGGTATTCATGCCCCCGATATTGCCTTTTACACTAGGGAGAGGCACCATAAAATTTTGTAGCCTTAACATTGTTCCATATTCCCCGATGGAGGATTTGCCATAGGAGGGTCTCTTTCTTGTGTTCCACGAAAGGGTGCCAAAGATCATTGTACTTGAGATAGGATCAGATCCAAGGCCAATTCAAGCAGCACTTTCTCTTGAGAACTTGAAAGAAGTTTGGTGGAATCATAATTCTCACGACATCTTTGATCATGCCATCATTTTTCCATTTAATACTTTAGGATTAGGATATTTGTAACCAATAAGGAGGGGGCTCTCCGAATCATGCCAAATGTTCATCCTTTGTTTTGATAGGCACCAGTCTTTGTAGTCGACTTTATGACTATGATCAATGTCCTCAAATCTTATCCAACTTCTTTCAATTTGGTTCCACAAGTCCTTCCATTGCTTGAATAATTTAATGCAAATTTTTTTAGCTCTTTGGAGATTCACCATTTCAATTCTTGAGTTCCAAATATCAAAAACCAAATTGAGTCATTTTGTTTAATTTTGGCTGACCACTTCCAACCATTGCTAGCTATGTAGTGTTGTTTTACTTAGTCAAAGCCGACCAAAGGGAGGATACCAAACCAGATCCCTTTGGGGTAATTGGTATTGAGAAAAACAAAAGATACAGGAGGTAAAGGCCATGCCATCTTGGGGCACCCAAAACATTAGGCAAAAAATAATTGTGAAGATCAGCTCCGGCTAGGAAACCCTTTTGTTTATGCAAGCTTTAATCATGTACTTAGCCACAAGTCAACACTTGATTTTGCAAAGGTCCAAGCTTATCCATTAATCATTTTTTTTGAAAGATTTATGCATTTCTTCTTTTCTATGGATCTCAATAGTTTTTTATTTTTTAACTTTTTTTAGTTGATATCCATTGGATTTTTATAAGGTCATGCATATGTCTGTGTGTGTGATGTAGATCTCTTAGCTAATCAGAAGTATTTAAGAAATCGAAAAGATTGTTTCCTTTTTTTACAGAAAAATTTTAGCCAATGCCTACTCTCCCAAGCTTGAATTAATAAAAGAAAAAATATATTGTGAATGAGTGTACTATTGAGAAATCAAGCTTTCCTGTGATGATTGAGGATGATACATATCACTTTTTCATTTTTCAGACATGTATAGTAGTCACACTGGTATATGTCAAGCATAATTTAGTGAAATTTACTAGATTCATCTAATGAGAGTGATGGCACACTTGTTTCTTGCTAGCTCACTCATTCGTGGACATTGGGTTTTTCCTTATGTACTATTCTTTATATATTGCACTAGTTGTATTGTTGTATTGGGCCATTCATGTATACTCCTTTCATGTAGTGGAAGAACACGAAGAAGATCATTCTTCCTTGCCTGAATATGTGTGTATGCTCCTCTTTGAGTGTGAGTGTGAGATCTCTTCCTTATCTCCTTCCTTGTAACATGGTACCAAAGCCAATGTGGCTAAAGAGAGCTCGTGGAGAATGTTGACACTGAAGAGTCTACGAGAAGGCATGAAGAAAGTGCGATTCACAAAGGACCTTAGATTGCTATGGAGATTGGTGTGAAGATAGCAGGCATCAAAATATTTTTGAGAGGTATCCCTTTAGGGTCATTTGTTTTTCTTAGATTTTTGTTTTGGAGCCACCATGACCTTTGTTTCAAGCCCACGAGGTGGGCCCATAGAAAAATCAAGTTTGTTTGCAAAATTGTAACTTGTGTTTTGTTTGACAACACACAAATCTTCCATATCCAGAATATCAAGCAACTTTGTGTACTGTTGATAGATGAAAAATGTGTTTTTCTGAGATCAAACTATCACACCAAAGTGCAACAGTATTTAAGCAAAGGTACTACATCTAGTGACTTTATATTGTTACAAAATTTTCGCAGAAATGGAATGAGTAAGCTTATGAGTGATAAGCTAGAGAAGAACAACTTCCATGTTTGGGGATTCAAAATGACGAATTTCCTAATTGGAAAAGGCTATTGGAACTATAACAAAGGAGCAAACGAAAATGATCTGCAATTACCATAGAGGAATTAGACTATGGACCAGTTAAGAGCATATTAAAAAATGGAATCAAGGAGCACGAAAGGTAATGTATAGGCTATATGTTAGCATATAAGATAGCATGATTGGACACATACAAGATGTTCAGACTTTGAAAGAGGTTTTGAATAGTTTGGTCACATTGTAGGAGACTAATACAAAGGCACAAAAAATGCAACTCAAGAATGAGTTGCATATACAAGAGAAAAAGGGCATGTCGATAAGTGACTACACCTTGAAAAAAAAATCATATGTGAGTCACGTGCATCTATTGGGGTGAATTTAATGTTGGTGCAGACCAATCACCAATTGAAGTTTGGAAGACAAAAAGATGGAGATAAGATCAAGCCTTGAAGCAAAGAAAGTGGTTACATTCACAAGATGAATGATATGTACACATATGTACATTAGTGAAGATATAGATCACTTATACTTTTGTTTAGTTATAAGCTTGTACATATTTGCCTATAAATACTTTTGAGAAATGTCGGGGCAATAGAGGAGACAATAGGAGAGTATGAGAATAGTGCATTTGTAAGTTGTAAGACTCATTAGAGTTCATAGGAATGAGTAGAAGTCTCTCTCATAACTCAGTTGTAATTTTCTGAGGAATAGAAGAAAAGTTGCGCCCGAAGTTTTCGTGTCTTCTCCTTCTATGGTAGAAATTCTGTGGAATGCTTTTGTACAAGTCTAAGTCTAGAGTAGATTGATCTCTGTACAAAATTTCAGCTTCCAATTGTAATCAGATTAAGAGAATTGTGTGTAGGAACATTCATATGTAAAGAATGTTCACAGTCTTCAAAAACAGGCGCAGATTTTGAGTTCAATGAAATGAGTAGCGCTCAGTGCACAGTGTAAAGTTTTACACATATGATAGCTCAAAATCTAAGTTGAGAGATAAGCTATCTACAGCTAAAAGAATTTGATCAAACGGGTTCAATATTGTGAGAACCAAAGCTAAGAAGTTAGGGGTGTCCAAATCGACTTCTCAGAAGTGCAGATTTAGACATAGGTAACTTGTGAAGTAAATTTCTCAAGATCTACTGAATCTTTTGGAGTGATTTGACTTGGAGGAGGTGTGCAATCTTTAGGCGACACCTTGTGCAAAATTTCATAAAAAACTTTACACATTTACTGAGTTAATGAGAAAGATATATGCAGCAGACTTTCTGAGTAATCTCCTTCTTCACAGTTTGTTCAAGAATTTGATATTTGGTCATTGATCTTTTAAATTGGTGAAGGTTTTGACTTACTCTTGATATAGAGGTGCTCTAAATTCAAGAGTAGGTTTTTCTTTTGGAGATTAACACTCTCCATCAGTGGTATCCGAGCAGGAAACATCAAATTTGAGGAAAGGAGGATCCCGACTGCTGCAGTTGCAAAGAATTCAACATCTGAAGGATTAAAAGGTGAAAGCCTGAAGGAAAAGCTTGAAGAAGAGATCATACGACATCAAGAAGGATGAAAGGAGTGTCATTCGAAGTAAAGGTAATCTTATACTTTATAAAGATTGAAGAATTCAGTACACAGGTAAAGGAAGGATGGGAGATTCTCTTCAGATAGAGAAATTGGATAGAGAGAATTATCCTGCATGGTCAATGAGGATGGAAGCCCATCTAATGAGCAAAGATTTGATAGCCTATATTACAAGAGAAGAAGAAAAGCCTCAATTCAGAGATCCTAGTGTTCCAACTAGGGAGGAATTGTCAGATTTGAAGAATTGGATGAAGAGAGATGCTCAAGCTAGGAGCATTATCTATATGGCAGTCAATGACTACTTGCTACCTCACATTAGAGGTCTTGAAAGTGCAAGTGAAATATGGAATGCTTTGGAGGAGCATTTCCAAAACACTACAAAGTCAAGAAAGGCATCTTTATGGGCAGAGTTTACTACTTTCAAGAAGAAGGCTTCACAATCAATATCTGATTATGTGACAAAGATGAAGGACATTGCATATGCATTAGGAGCAGTGGATGAAGACATTGAAGAAGATAAATTGGTAAGGCAAATTCTCACAGGACTAAGAGGTGATGAGAAGTGGAAGCCTTTTATTTTATCTACAGAACTTTCATTGGATCATTTCAATCCTGATTTGAATCAATTGTTAGGACATATGCTAACTTTTGAGAATGATATCAAAGGAGATGTTGACAAGAGTGCAGGTCATGCAATGTACTCTAAAGACAAGAAGAAAACTAACAAAGGAAAGCAACAAGCAAATGAAGAAGAAGGCACAACTAGTCAAGCCAACTTCCTAAGAGGAAGAGGAGGTGGCAAAGGTAGAGGAAGAGGTAGGAGTAACAAAGATGGATCCAAAGCTTGCTGGATTTGTGGTAAGACAAATCATTTAGCTAATGATTGTTGGCATAACACTCAGAGTAATGGTGGATATAATCAAAACTATAATTCAAGAGGAAGAGGTGGCAGAAATCAAAGAGGTAATTTCAGAGGTAGAGGTAGTAGGGGTTACTTTGGAAGAAATGCAGGTAGAGGTTTCCAAAGTCAACAATATAACAATACCTACTACAATTATGCTTCAGATCAAAAGGAAGATTCAACATTGATAATGAATGCAACTTGTGAAAGGCAAAGTGAAGATCAAAGAGTCTTCTACATTCACTCAGGGTGTAGCAATCACCTGAGTGGTAACATAGCATTGATGACTGATTTGGAGAATAAGGTATCTAATCATGTTGTTCACACAGGTGACAATACAAAGCATAATGTAAAGTCAATTGGATCAGTGAAGGCCAAGGATGGTAGCACCTTATTGAGTAAGGTCTTGTATGTTCCTACAATTCCTAAGAATTTGATAAGTGTAGGACAAATTGTGGAAAAAGGTTATGAAGTGAGGTTCACTAATGAAGGAGTGTTTGTGGAAGACCCTAGCAATGGGTATAAACAAATTGTTTCAGGGAAGAAAGAAGGAAGATTGTTCACATTGAAGATTCAAGGGAATGTTGGTCATGCCTTGTTCACTTATGGAGGACATAAGATCTCTGAGTTAGATCTTTGGCATAAGAGACTTGGACATTTCAATGAAAGAGGTATTAAGACATGATTAATAATGGTTTAGTGCTTGGATTGCCTAATGTTGCAGGTCAACATATGACATACAGATGTGAGGCATGTCAATTAGGTAAGGCCCATAAGCAACCCTATTCTAAGCATGGGTTTATGTATTCAGAGAAACTTGAGTTGGTACACACAGATGTGTGGGGACCATCAAAGGATTTCAGTATCAATGGTTCAAGGTATTATGTGATTTATGTTGATGATGCTACCAGATGGATCACTATCTATGTGATCAAAGATAAGTCAGAAGTATTCAATACTTTCAAACATTATCATATGTATGCAGAGAGAATTACAGGACATAAATTGAAGAGACTAAGGTCAGATGGAGGGGGAGAGTATTTCTCTAATGAGTTCAGTGATTACTTGTGGAATGCAGGCATAAAAAGAGAGGTTACTTGCAGGTACTCTCCTCAACAAAATGGTGTAGTAGAAAGGAGGAATAGGACTCTTGTTGAGTTTGCAAGGTCCATGATGAAGGAGAAAAATTGCCCAAATTATTTGTGGGCTGAGGCTGTAAATACAGCTACTTATTTGGTCAATAGGCTACCTTGTAAATCCTTGCAGGGTATGACACCATATGAGGCATGGTGGGGTAAGAGACCTACATTAGATCATTGCAAAGTATTTGGATGTTTGGCCTATGCATATGTGCCATCACAATTAAGGCATAAATTGGAACCTAAAGCTGAAAAATATGTGTTTATTGGTTATGATGATAAGCAGATGGGATACAGGTTGTAGAATCCATCCACAAAACATTTTCTTGTATCAAAAGATGCTACATTTGATGAGCAAGGTACTTGGTATGCAGGTACTATCAATATTAATACAGATGATGAAGAAATTGTGAGCCAAAGGAAAGAAAAATCAAAGATTCAGATATTTGATGAACAAGAGAATCATGAAGTGCAGGTTGAAGTGGAAGAGACACCAAGATTTGATCCAGAATGTGAAGAACCAGAAACCTCAAGAAGTGGAGAACTCAGGAGGTCTACAAGGCACAAATGGCAACCTACAAGGTATAGCTATGATACTTCATTCTTGACTACTAAGGATTATGCTTACATGGT
Organism: Ceratopteris richardii; assembly: GCA_020310875.1. Lineage (NCBI taxonomy): Eukaryota > Viridiplantae > Streptophyta > Polypodiopsida > Polypodiales > Pteridaceae > Ceratopteris > Ceratopteris richardii. The sequence continues at coordinate 54,238,776 of CM035438.1, forward strand.
TAAAGTAGATGAAGACCCTTCTACATATGAAGAGGCAAAAGGTAAAGAGATTTGGGAAAAAGCTATGCAGGAAGAATATGATGCATTGATGGAGAATCAAACATGGGATTTGGTTCCAAAACCAAATAGTCAGAAGATCATTGGATGCAAGTGGGTCTATAAGACAAAGAGATTTGCAGATGGAAGTGTGTCTAGGTACAAAGCTAGACTTGTTGTTAAAGGGTTTGCTCAGACATATGGTATTGACTATGATGAGACTTATAGTCCAGTGGCAAAGATGACAACCATTAGAACACTCATAGCAATTGATGCATGCAAAGGTTGGAAATTGTGTCAATTAGATGTGAAGAATGCTTTTCTGAATGGTTATATTTCAGATGATGTTTTCATGGAGCAACCTCAAGGATTCAGAGATGGAAGATATCCAGATTATGTGTGTAAGCTCAAGAGAGCTTTATATGGCTTGAAGCAGGCCCCAAGGGCATGGAACTATAGGCTTGTAAAGTTCTTAAAGGAACTTGGATTTCAAGTATCTAAAGCAGATAGTAGCTTGCTTGTCAAAGCAAGTGATGATGGGTTCATTTACATATGTGTATATGTTGATTATATAATTCTTACAGGTACAGATGAGAAAGGCATACAAAGCCTAAAGAAGCAAATGGAGAAAGAGTTCAAAATCAGTGACTGTCATACTTCTTGGGCATGGAAATTTCATACACTCAACATGGAGTGTATGTGACTCAAGAAAGGTATTTGAAGAATTTGTTAACCAAGTTTAAAATGAATGATTGCAGAGTAGCACCTACTCCAATGGAGGTAAATCATAAATTGAGCAGATATGGTGGTGAAGAGTTCAAGGACATGAAACAATATCAGAGTTTGGTTGGTAGTCTTATTTATGCTACATTAACTAGGCCTGATTTATCATATGCAGTTGGGGTGTTGTCTCAATTTATGCATTGTCCTAGGAAAGAGCATTGGATTGCAGGTCAAAGAGTGTTGAGGTATATTAAGGGAACACTCAAAGAGGGTTTGTATTATGGTTTTACATCAGATACAAATATCAAAATATATAGTGATGCAGATTGGGCAGGTAATCCAGATGATAGAAGGATACATGTGTTATGTGGGAGATAAGTTAATCTCTTGGTGCTCAAAGAAGCAACATACAGTTGCTTTGTCATCTACAGAAGCAGAGTACAAAGGCATGGTTGAAGCTTCAAAAGAAGTGATATGGCTTAAGACTCTCATGAAGAGTTTTGACACTATACATAGCATACCTATCATTTATGGTGATAACATGAGTTCATTATATCTAGCTGCTAATCCTGTTTTTCATGCCAGGACCAAACGCATTGAGATACAGTATCACTTTCTAAGAGAGAAGGTGATGGATAAGGAGATTGAAGTTATACATACTTCAACAAAAGATCAGATAGCTGATATGCTTACAAAGAGTTTGGATGGACCAAAGTTACAGAAGTTCAAAGATATGGCAGGTATAAAAAAGATAAGAGAAACCTCAATTGATGATTGAGGGGGAGTTGTTGGTGCAGACAAATCACCAATTGAAGTTTGGAAGACAAAAATATGGAGATAAGATCAAGCCTTGAAGCAAAGAAAGTGGTTACATTCACAGGATGAATGATATGCACACATATGTACATTAGTGAAGATATAGATCACTTATACTTTTGTTTAGTTATAAGCTTGTATATATTTGCCTATAAATACTTTTGAAAAATGTCGGGGCAATAGAGGAGACAATAGGAGAGTATGAGAATAGTGCATTTGTAAGTTGTAAGACTCATTAGAGTTCATAGGAATGAGTAGAAGTCTCTCTCATAACTCAGTTGTAATTTTCTGAGGAATAGAAGAAAAGTTGCGCCCGAAGTTTTCGTGTCTTCTCCTTCTGTGGTAGAAATTCTGTGGAATGCTTTTGTACAAATCTAAGTGTAGAGTAGATTGATCTCTGTACAAAATTTCAGCTTCCAATTGTAATCAAATTAAGAGAATTGTGTGAGATCTACTGAATCTTTTGGAGTGATTTGACTTGGAGGAGGTGTGCAATCTTTAGGCGACACCTTGTGCAAAGTTTCATCAAAAACTTTACACATTTACTCAGTTAATGAGAAAGATATATGCAGCAGACTTTCTGAGTAATCTCCTTCTTCACAGTTTGTTCAAGAATTTGATATTTGGTCATTGATCTTTTAAATTGGTGAAGGTTTTGACTTACTCTTGATATAGAGGTGCTCTAAATTCAAGATTAGGTTGTTCTTTTGGAGATTAACACTCTCCATCATTTAATTGATGATGATAAGGTGGAAGTGTTCCTTCATGGTTTAGGAGCTGCATATAAGTAGTTCAAAAATTATATTAAAAATAGGGAAAATATTTTGAATTTTGTTGATCTCATGTCCATGCTGATTATTGAAGAAGTCTCTCTGAGGACTCAAACTCCCAAGAAAAATGTAGTTCTCAGTAGATATTCTACTCTAGAAGAGGAAGAGGTAGAGGTAGAGGTTTCAAAAGTGAAAGAGGAAATAGCAACCAAGACAAAGGTTGACATCAAAATCGTGTAGGAAGTAGAGGACAATTTCAAGGCACGGGGAGCCAAAGAGGCCGCAAAAATTTTCAAAGAAATTATTTAGGTAATGATAGTAAAGGATGTTGGAATTGTGGTAAACTTGGACACCTTGAATGTGATTGTAGGTTGAAGACTTGAAAGATTCATTTTGAGGAATGAAGTACTCCTCAAAGGCTGCCCAAAGGTCCCTCCATGAACTGAACTCCTCCCATGTGGACTTCGCAAGATACCATGCATCTGCATGGTTGGTTAGGAAGGATGCAGTAATTTTTACCCAATGTCTTTTCCCCACACTCTGCAACTCCAAGTATTGTTCCATGTCTCAGTGCCATTTGGAGACTGTGAAGGAGTTGTGTCATCCTCAAAATTTCTCAGGTGGCCACGGCTTGAATCTTCCATATGATTCTAAATCACTCGTATCGTCAAATGAAGACATGGGTCAGCGTCTTCATGTGTGTGGTCGATGGCCTTGACGAGACATCCTACCCAAATTCTTACGTTGTTTTAGCTCTAGTGGTTTCACGGTGTTGGGAATCGAACTCACAACCTCCTGGTTAGGAGTGCGATGGGCTAACTAGTTGCCCCAAAAGCCATGGTTGAGGATTACTTGCTAATCCTCTCTCTTAAGGTGTGGTTCAACAAGCTCCTACTAGGATTATGTGACATTCCTTTCCCCTTAGACTAAGCATTGTCCTCAATGCTCACTTGTGGACCCTCTAACTCTTGGACCCACTTTCCATGCATGAGCGCTTCCACCAACCTCAAACTCCAGCACATGGACCAAATTTGGACCTATCCCACCCTCCGTGGGTGCCCAAATGCCCATGCGCCTTCATCCAAGGCCAATTTCACACTCACCACAGATAAGTGCTTTTTCCAAGTGCCCACGAATGAAGCGCGAACCTCGGTCTCACCCAATTTCTCAACTAGGCTCTGATACCAATGTTGGGAATCGAACTCACAACCTCCCGGTTAGGAGTGCGATGGGCTAACCAGTTGCCCCAAAAGCCATGGTTGAGGATTACTTGCTAATCCTCTCTCTTAAGGTGTGGTTCAATCATTTCCTACTAGGATTATGTGACACACGGTTTCCATATCTTCCTTGGTCTCAAACTTTCCTTTTAGCATGTGTGCTAAATTGGCAATGTTGGACTCAAGTCGGTCGATGTGGTCCTCTAGAGCCAACATCCAATCCAGGGGAGGTATGTCCTTTTCCCTCTCTCAATTCCTGAAATTGTAGTTTTGGTGCATGGGCGGCAGTGTCTATGGCTGCTTCCCTTTGTTGCGATGTTTTCCTTTTCCAACCTCTTTGTGGCCGCACGCTCGCAGCTCAACATTGCTTAGAAATTGGTCCTCATTCTCACCCTCCATCGTGGTGTACTAAGTGGAATGTTAAGACTAGGCTCCCAACAGTGGTGTGAAAACCTATTCGCTCCCTTTTCCAAGGCTGCTTTGATCAAGCGAGGCTCTGATACCAAATGTGATGAAAAGGAAGCAAGCATCCAAGGCTCACTCAATGAATCGTACCTGCCCATCAATGGGATGACTTGATTGAGTGTGTTTTGCTTGCTAGAATGCCAATTTCACTTGCTTGAACAAAAGAGATGGCTTGCATTAGAAAGAAAATGGCGTGAAGGTGAATTACAAAGAAACGGCCGAAGTCGGCCCACATTAGGTGTTGCACGTAAACGCAAATAGTGGTTGGCATGTGTTAAGCATAGTGGGAAAATGCATACAAATACTTTTGGATGGCACGAAGGCACTTTCAAGAGGTATATGCTGAGGGGACTAGCTCAAAGGCTACAACACATTGATTGCAAGGGTCGCTTGAGGGTCATTTGGTTCTTGGTCTCGAAGGCTCACTATGTCCCCCTATAAATAGCGATAATTTGGCACCTCATCACAAACTCTCCGAGCACTAAGTAGCCCTGGATAGAAGAGTCGATTGTTACAGTAGTAGATCACAAGAAGAGTAGAAGAGGAGCCATGCACGATTGCAGAAGTTTGTGAGTCCATCGAACTCGTCGGCCATCTATCGTGTTGCTTGCGGTCTGTCATCTTATCTCATTGCTTGCAATCTATCATGCCACCTTTGATCGTGAAGGGGCATGTCATGGGTCTGTCACGGGTTATATCTATGTTTGTTGAGCCCTATCGTGGGTTTTCTTTAGTGTGGCTTCATTTTTATTTTATTTTTCTTTTATTTTGTCCTAAATCCATGCTATTTTCCTTTAACGTAAGGGCATTTCCAAGCTTTTTCATAAGGAAAAAAGAGAATAAATGAAAAAATGGGGTGAAAGAGAGAGAGAGAGAGAGAGAGAGAGAGAGAGACTTAAAAGAGAAGGAAGGTAATTCAGTTTCCTATTATCATTAGCTAAATTGGGGCTTTTGGTTGATAAAGAGAAAAGAAGATAGGTTTTATAAAGCAGAAGCGAAATGTGGAGAGTGTTGCCTATGTAGATTCGAGAAGGACAAGGGGCAAGGGGAAAGCAAAAGAAAATGGTTTTGGGCAAGAGGTGGTTTTCTTAGTTTGTAGGAGGGTTGCTTGGGGGGTTCTTGGTGCATGTGGGCAGGTTCTTTTTGCGATCTCCATGGGCTTACCCCCTCACTATAGTTAATGGTAGGGCTTGTTCCCTCATTGGTGGTCAGCAATTTGGGCCCGATTTTAGTGGATAAGGCCGATGGTTTGCCTCTTTGTCTTTTTGGGATTAAACCATTGATCATCTCCCTTCCTAGGGAGAGCATTCTCGCTAAAAAAGAAGAGCTCAAAAAAGGTTGCCTAGTAGGACAACTGTTTGGCCCAAAACTACCATTGGACTCCCTCGGACAATGCTTACAAAAAGGGTGGTTCCCTCCTAGTTTGGTTGTATGTAGATGTCTTTTCCCGCAGACCAACCATGTGCTATTGGTTTTGAGAATGAGGAAATGGATTTCAAGGCCCTATATGTTGGCTCCTTGCAAGTATGGTGCTCAACATTATGTCTATTCAAGTGGTTCCCAAATTTCATCCCTAATAAGTCCAAACCACCTCATTTCCCACTGTGCGTGGAACTACCTAACATTCCCTACTTCCTTTATGGATTTATTAGGGAGATCAACACTCTAATCGATTGCTCGTTGGCCTCCAAGGAAGATGTTGGGGGTTTCGTGTATAAAGGTTCCACACACTTTTTCAATACTAGATGGCACCCATAGATTTGTGTTGAAGGGGACTTTAATCTAGTTCTTCCCACCAAGATCAACATAGACATTGCTAAGGTCTCCCTCTCAAATAGGATATAATTTATGAAAATTTACCCAATGCTGCTTTCACTATAGTGCACAAGGCCACAAGATCAAAGAATGGCCTCTAAGGCAGAAAATTTATGGCCAAAAGAGAATAATTAGGAAAATGCTCAAGGAAATTTTTAGGCTTTGATTGACCAAATCGTTTTTACCCTTAAAGAAAAATCCCTAGATCCAGAACCTAAAATTGTGAAAGGAACATAAGTCAACTATCACAATTCAAATGCCTTCATGGCATAGAAGGAGAAGAAGTTACAAAGGAAGAGATGGGCCCAATCTCACTTGCTATGCCCTACAACTAACAATATTTTCTATAATTTGGAAAAAGAGCAATATTTTGGACTACCTAGATGAATGGAAACAATATTTTAATAAAGAGGATACCCTAAAGACTCCTTCCACAAGCAAGCAAGGTAATCAAGAAGAAGTCACATCCAGTGAACAGGATGGTCTCACCTCTAGAAAAAAAGATAACCTTCATAGTGAAACTTTTATAATCGGCTCCATGTTTCCAAGTCATGATGTGGACTCCTTGGTGGGGATTGTGTCTTAGAAAGGAAAATTCCCTGCTAGACTCCCATGGAAGAGTCTTCTCTAAGGAAATCTCATGTTCCAAGATCCCTCAACCTCTAGAACGAGAGAGGAATAAAAAAATTAGAAAAAGAGGGCTAAATCCTTGACCTACAAAGATACCTCCCTTTGTAAATGATTTTTGTTTTGTACAACATCTGAGGGTATGTCTAACCCCTCAAGAGCCATCATGTTTGGTCAATGGCTTGGAGATGAAAATGTCAACCTAGAATCTATCTGTCTTCAAGAGATCCAAGTTGATGGACTCAAAATTCAAAAGAGGTTAAAGAGCATCTCAACGTCTCATATGTGGATCACCACACAACACTGACATGGGAGCGGTGGTGTGGCTATTGGCTTCAAATGGATATGGAACTCTTTTCTGACAAATACTTTAATGGATCGCCACCATTGGTGGATTGCTACATTTTTTAAGGACCTTCTTCTGGTCACCATTGCTTTGGTTCATGCTCCTAATCCTGACATTTAAAGAATGGATATCGAGCACTCTTTAGACTCTTTTCCATTGGAGGTAATCCTCTATGGGGACTCTAATATGGTGGAATTCTTGACTGATATATGGGAGGAAAGAGGATGAGTCATTGATGGAATTGAGAAAGATTTATAGGATCAAGTTAAGGTCACAAGTTAAGCTACACCATGACCTAGGAGAAGTCAAATACATACATGATTTCTTATATTCAAACCTCTAGTTGGGAAAATATTTGTGGTAAGTTCAAATTGATAGAAGCTATGTCTTAGAGGACATCATTCACAAGTAGGGTACCCCATCCCTATCTCAATGTGTGGACCTAGTTTTATCTGATCACTAACCAATGATTCTCACCTTCAAAACTCCTCTTAAACATAGGAAGCCCCCCTAGTTTTGTGTCATCCATCAGTCCCCTCCCTTCCTACCATTCAACATGTGATCTCCATGACTTGGAGTGAGGCCTTTAGATGTTATAACTCTCTGATTGAGTGATGAAAGATAGTTCTCAAGTAGTACCAAGTTATCCTTGTCAAGGCACAAAAAGAAATTCTTAACATTCCATGGGTGAGAGGGGAAAATATTTATTGCCGGCTTTGGCTTCTAGAGATGAAAGTCAATAATGGTAATCCTCACCCTCCAACCCAGACTCCAAATCTGCAAACATATTTTGGGTGCTTTGAATCTTCATATCCTTGTGGCTAGTCCATGTATACTTCTTCCTATATCTCAATATCTAAGAAACCATTCTTCACATCATCTAATGCAAAGTCCATCTTTTTGTTGTAGCTAATGCAACAAGTTCTCTAATAGTAGACATTTTAGCTACATGTCTGAACGTTTCTTCATAACCAATGCCATATGTCTGTGCATATCGTCTTGCAAACAATGATGCATTATACCTGCTTATGATACCATTAGAATTGTGCTTTACCTTGTAAACCCACTTGCAACCTATGGGTTTCTTTCGTTGAGGCAATGGAACCATCTTCCATGTTTCATTTCTATATAGTGCAGCCATCACCTCATCCATAGCTTTCTCCCAATCTACATTTCCAATTGCACCTTCAAAAGAAGAAGGTTCAACATCTTGAATTACCTTGGTCATGTAGGCACAATGATGTAATACGTCAATATTTGCATTGAATCTTGCAACCTCCCATATCGGCTAGGTCCTAGGTCACTTCTCCTTGTATCATTTGTATGTGCCTTTCTTACTCCTAGTTTCTTCATAGAGGGCAATCCAAGATCCTCATCAAGGCTCTCTTATGAACCGCTTGAATCTCCATCAATGTCTTCAAAACCTATAGATGAACATGCAACACATCAACAAGATTTTTTACCTTCCTGTCCTCCATAGACATTGTTATGTTTTTGGTATGTTCGATAGGATATGAACTGTCATTGCTTGTTTCAACATATTTAGGAACTGGAAAAGTTTTGCAAACTACTAAACAATTCTGCATGATTGGTCATGTGATTGAAGCACCTAAATCAACATACCAAACATTACCATTTGATTTTGAAACATCAACAGACATCGTATTCATCATGTGATGTTGGACCATGAACAATTTCTCATAATCATCTACACTTATGGATGCATACTTGTTTTGCCACTTGCCATTATTTTGATATGCATGATCTTGATTGGCTAAACGGGTTTGTATATGGGTGTAGTGTTTGGACTAGAATTGAAATAGACAAACAATTTCCTAACACTTGGGAAGAGGCCATTGTGATGGTAGAGAGGTACCCAAATGCCGAGAGAAATAGACGAGCATAGAACATGAGAAAAACAGAGAATGTATCCCCAAAGAGAAAACAATCAAGAATGGTGAACACGAGTAATAACACTTGCCCTGCACCTGCTCGGAACATGGGCAACACAGAGCCCCCAAGGAATAACAATAACTATGGAAACAATCAGCAATGGGCACTACCAAAGCCCCAACGGCAAAGGAAGGATCCGTGGCTATTTTTTAGAATTTGCCCAGGGAATCACTAGATGCACCAGTGTGCACAAAATAAGAATAACACACAGGTGCAAGCTGCTCAGGTAGAGGAAGAACCTCAAAGGAGAAATATGAATGTTAGGATCACTGAACTAGAGGACAACGAAGATAGAGCACACTCACCCAATCAAATTACACATGTAGGGACTGTGGTAGCATCTCCTAGTTGCTTCTCCATGGCCCTTCGCATAGTACAAAACATGTATTTCTAGGAAACATTTGGAAACACACAAAAGGTTATGCTCGTGGATTCTGCCGCTATGCATAACTTCATGTCCTCATAATGTGCGGCTCACTTGCAATTGGCATTGAGTAAACTTCTTGATATGTCGGTCACGTTTGCTCACGTCCATGATGACAATGTAGAAATTGCTCTGAATGTTTGCATGAGTGGGTAAATGGTCTAGAAAGTTACACTTTCTAGTAGTATTTTAGATGCATTTGAAGTGATCATCCGGCTATCATTCATGGACCAATATATGATGAGCATGCTAGTCACGGGGATAGATAGGCTCTTCCTAGACATGCAAGGGAACATTGTGGTTGTAGTCTCTCATAGATCACCAAAACAAAAAGGTGAAGAAAGTAGAAGTACAAAAGATGATTCTCGCAAGCTAGATCAAACAAGATCGAAGCCATAAGAACCAAAAGGACATCACTCAACTTCCTTTGTCAAATGAAGAGTATAATTGGCAAAGGAAGGAGAAGGCACCAATGCAACAAGAAGGTGTGCCACAAAGTATTCAAGGCAAACGGACTTGAAAAGGGTACAAGACATTGAACTTGCTAGTAGGAAAGATCAAATTAGTAGCTACAATCATGAGGAAAGCACAAATGAAAGATAGGCAGTCGCCCTTAAGGGCCAAACAAATAGTGAAAACACTTAAACTAGGAGCAGAAGCCCACCTGTGTGTGTTAAGATGCAATTCGGTGGACATAGATGAGAGTGAAAATAACAAGGAAAAGATAGACAATCCATGCATACATGAGGTATTGATAGAATGAATGAAACAGACCTAAAAGAACTCAAAAGACAACTAGTGGAACTGGAACAATTAGACCAAGTAGTTCACTGTATGGATCTCTGGTTCTATTCATTAAGAAAAAGGATGGGAGCATGTGGTTATGTGTGGATTATCGTGCGCTTAACAAGATCATGGTCAAAACTAAGTACCCTGTTCTAATCATGGATGAATTAATGGACCGACTAGGGCAGGCAAAGTTCTTCACAAGAATAGACTTAAGGTCTAGCAACCATCAAATTAGGATAGTCGAATAGGACATAAAGAAGACTACATTCCATACATGCTATGGTATCTATGAGTGGCTCGTCATGGATTTTGGGCTCATAGGTGCA